>VXAU01002816.1:269599-309951 GCA_013399695.1 Formicarius rufipectus
ATTAAATTATATTTTAATTAACATAATAAATGCTTTATTTACATAAGATGGTACTCAATCTACCTCTTGTAAGGAGTCCAATTTCCTCAGGAAGTTACTATTAAATCTCAGAATCATCTTCCTGGGCTAAGTCTGTTACAACTGCTATAACCCCATTAAGGCACATGAAATAACTGAGACAAAAATGTTAAGCCTGTTGCAGAACTCAATCTTCCAGGTTCCCACAGAGCTCATCTGAATTCAGGTAGCACTTCAGTTAATTTCTATAATGTAATTAAACTGTGATACTGAAAATAGCAAAAGGATTTTCCACCTAGAGTTCCTCAGCACAGACTTCTCAAGAAGGTGGGAGCTCTGAAACCAGAATGTAATTCACATTTTGTGTGTTATCAGTGTCCGAACTCCACCATGATGGATACTTTATAAATACACAGAACCAGGGACACTCACTATCCCTCTTCTACCCAGTCTTCATCTTTGCCCTTGAGAATGCCTAAAAAAAATTGTTTCCAAGCTTAACATCAGGAAGGGTTTGCTTTTGTAACTGTCATGTTACTATAGATGCTGAATTTGAAAATCCAATTAAAAATCCAATATTTCTGCTTGGTGTCATTAGCTTTCATCCTGTCTGACAATCTGAAGCAAATTAAACCCTAAACTGTCATTTAAAGATGGAAAGAGAATTGGTTTAATATAAGGAAGTCACTTTAGAGGAAGACAGTTGTGTCTGACTCATACTTTTAAAGGACTTCACGTGCTAAGGATTCCAAAGCCTTATTTCATACAGGGTTCTCCAAGTCTGAATTCTAATTTTACCCTTTCAATTATTTGGTAAGCAGTTTTGACAAAACTGACAAGCAATAGCTATATCTGCTCCATTTAACCCAAGGAGGTAAAGGCAGACTCATGATGTTATTATGGTATTAGGACTCCAAGTTTAATTCCCTAACTCACCAGGTCTTTCAGAAAGCTAAAGAAATAATATGGATAAGTTCTCAAAAATACTTGACACTTAACTGAAATAGGAAGCTTTTACATTTTGAGCTTTGCATTTAAGTAAAGATGCAAAAAGAAAAATGGAGGGAGGCTTCTCAACTTCTGAAGAGATTTCTACATCTTCTAGACTCACTCACTTTCCAGGGGTTGCTCTATATTCTCTGTTTGCCAACATCTTGAGGATGTGAGCATCTCTCATTCCAGATGCATTTGTGAGGACCAAGTACAAAGGAATCAGATATTAGAGTGATGAGAAACACAAGGGTCCAAGACCTCTTAAAAATGAGGTAGAGCATCTTCAGAAAAATGGTCTGCTTCATATGAGCAGGCACAAACTGCCCTGAAATATCTTCCTTGACCTCACATGGGTGATTATTAAAACACCAGTGCTTGTACATCTGAGTTTCCTGCAAGCACACACGCAGCTGCACTCAGCTCCACTCCCATTAGCTAGCACAGAGCTGCTGCCATCACCCAGCTGAAGTCCATTCCTGGCTTTTTATAAATTAATGTCAGAAAAGCCCAAATCACTCACTGTCCTTCAGCCCTCAGCTCTGCCCAAGTTCACAGTGACACAACGGAACGAGGGCAGTGCTTGAAGCCCTTTGCATTCACAAGAGGACACGGAGCTGCCACCCAGCTCCCCTGACAGGTACAGGTCAGCAATGTCAGAAGATGATGAGATCACTAGAAAGCAGAGACCACTGACTGTAGCATCTGCCAGGGCTCAGACCACTCCTATCTGCCTCTTCTCTATAGTCTTGCCCTATGTGACTGCTACTTCCCACTCTGAAAAAGACCCTGGAGCTTCTGACCTGCCCACACACACTGCATGTTCTAAACAGGATCCAAGAAAACTGTTCCATTTTTTCATAGGCTCTCAAGCACAAAGATCAAGGGCAAATTAGAAAACCTGAGCATAATACTTTCATTCTGCCTCATACAAAATTCTTTACACTTGATCCAACAATAGAAAATTACACTTTAAGCTGTATCAGAAAGGAAACTTTTGTAAAATCTCTTTCAATATCTTGTCAAAATCAGCATGCTCTGTGACTAGACGACTGTCAGCGTGATCTATAGCCCCCAGGCAGCACTGTAATATAAGCTAAATTGCCTGAGTCACAAGCAATGATAGAGTCATTCTACAGGAAATTGGAAATCAATTCTTGTCATCACTGTACACAACTCCTTTATCAGAGATCCAGTTCACCAGTGCAATGCAAGGGAAAGAAGCTGTGTCATTTCTGATAAACTTAATTTTGGATTGTTGGCAGCTTCTGCCCAGGGCACACCTGACACCTCAGGCTACAAGCTGAGTGTTAAAGAACCCTGTGAGACAGGGGAGTGTTCCTGTCTTCACACCACTGACTCATCTGTGAGAGCTTCCCTCTGGGGAGCCATCAGCCCACCTGAGGGGACATGTCTGTTAATGGGTCAAAGATTCCCAAAATATCTCATGACTCACAGTGTAAATCACCCATTGTGAAACTCACCACCCTGGGGGAGGGACTGGGCATTCCCAACTGAACCTGAAAATAGATAATCTTGGGATTTAGGGACTTTTGGGACCTCTCGTGGGATCCAGAACTTCTACAGGACTGCAACTGCCACTCTCACCCAGACTGTGACCATCATCCTCACCAACAGGTTTCCCTTTGCTTTTACTCTGCACTCAGGGGCCCCATGTAGTGCCCAGTACAGGGGCCAATGAACAGCGTTCTGTTAGTGCCCCAGGGTGCTATGGTTATGTTTCTGTGGGTTAAAACAAGTTACCTGTATCACTGTATTTACTGCAATCGTTTTAGTAAACTATACCTCTGACTTGTAATCTCTCGAGTTGGGTTTATTTTTCCTGTCAGTTTACTATTAAAACAGCACAGGCAGAAACACCTTCCACCAGCCCAGGTTGCTCCAAGCCTCATCAAACCTGGACTTGAACACTTCCAGTGATGGAGCAGCCACAGCTTCTCTAAGAAACCTGTGCCAAGGCCTGCCCACTCTCACAGGGAAGAGTTTTTCCTAATATCCAATCTAAACCTACTCTGTAGGTTTGAAGCCATCCCCTCCTTGTCCCATCACTCCAGGACCATGCAGATAGTCTCTCTCCATCATTTCTGTTGGCTCTCTTCAGGTACTCCAAGGCTGCAATTAGGCCATCCCGCAGCTCTCTCTTCTCCAGGTTGAACAATTCAGCCTTCCCTCATAGGAGAGGTAAGAGGCGTTCCAGCCTTCTCACCTACTTAGTTACCATCTCGGGACTTGCTGCAACAGGTCAATGGCCTTCCTGTGCTGAGGACCCCAGAGTTGGATCACAAGTTTACTGTGAAGTGTTCTGTTTAAGTGCCACAAAGTTTGCTTTCCTACTCTCAATCCTGTTTGGGAGGAAGCGGTTTCTTTATGTAACACAGATTTGTTATTAGACTAGTAATGACAATTCCTCTGTGTGAAAGCTAAAGAGCAGGGTCCATGAAGCAAACAAGCCCATCCCACCAGCAAACAGCCCCCGCGTGCCCCCCTCACCTGCAAAGGCTGGAACACACAGCAAAGGGGCTGTGCACACCCCGAGTTCTGCGGCAACAGCGTCTGGCGTTAATCAGGCAAGAGGAGAGACAACAGGCTACCAGAAAGCACCTGAGAAGCTAACTGCAATCATCTTGGGTAAATTAGCTGAATTTAGTTTCCATCAGCCACTAATCTCTTTACCCAAGTATGATACTGTTTGTATTCTTGTAACTATGCCTGGACAAAACTCATCCATAATCAACTCCTGAAGTACATGAATACTTCTCAGCTCTTCTGTTCCACTACTCAGAAATATGGTCATTCCATGGTAATTTTTTTTGTTTTTCATGCAGTAAGTAGTTGGGAAATGAATGCACATTTTGTGGTGGAATAATTGTAAAATTTAAATAACTTGTGATTTCTTTATCCTTAAAAGCAAGTTGAAATCCACAATACCCCAGAAAGATGGCCACTTATACTGACAAAGTCTCACTTGGTTTTAATTACACTATCCACCTTTAATGATGTGCCATTATTCATAAAATACTACAAAATATAAACTATTACAAAATTAATCAGGTAGATAGAAATTTAGTCAGATGTTTGTTTAACATCATTCCCAATTCTGAGTCCAAGAAGGACTCAGAAAAAGGAAACAGGCCTTTAATTAATGCATGCAGAATAACAAGGGCATGAAAGCATAACATTTAATTTGCAGAGTGGAATTATACAACGTGTATTCCTTGGTGGCAAAGCCAGCATGAGAAGTTCCTGCTCCACTCCACCTCTCCCTTCTTGCCCTCATTAAAACTCTGCAGTTTCTGCTCTTTCCCCTCACTTGTGCCAATATAAGTGCATGCTGTGATAAATGTTCATCACTGCAGTCATTTGAAATATCATTCATTATCCCTGCAACGGTATTGGTATTCTTTTAATTTCTTCCAGTACAGCCTCAAACGCAATTGAAGGCAGCAAATGCTGACCTGAAAAGTGACTTAATCTGTGTAAAAACACAAATATCAGTGCCCGTAATAAGTGCCACAGCACTCATAGTATCCTGGTTCATTATGGGCTGGCACATGGGCCTAACAAATTAATGCAATATGATCAGCTTGTTCTCAACCAGATCCTGTTTAGGACGAGAGCAGCAGAAGGGAGAAAAATCTCATGACTTGTTGTCTGTAGCCTAGCAAGATGGAAACCATCATCTGGCAAAAAAATTGTAATTCTTCAAGAATTCAATTTCTGCATCGAAACAACTGCAAATCCTGTTAATCTGAATAACATCCAGATATTCAGATGCTTACAGAAGCTGAAGGAAACCTCTGTTCTGTCACTACTGTTAAAGGTGTCTATTCTAACAATTCATACATTTTCATACCTTGAGTATATAATGATGCTAGAAAGCTCTGAACTGAGGAACAGTATAATCTACAGGAGTCACAAAAATTGAATTAAAGGTTTCTTTAAGTGTTTTTAAAGCTTAATTTGTCTGAAAATGTGCACCATATCAGCCTCAGCAGCAATCATTTGTAAAGAATGCACAAATAGCTGCATCACTAAATGTACTTGTGACTTCAGTACACAGGGTAAAGCTAGAACTCCTCCTTCACCCTTTGTTCTCCCACCCCAAGGAGAAGTTCCTTCAGCTTTCCTTGTATCTGTCCCCAACATGTCTGATCACCTGCTACTATCAGCTGACAGATGTGTGCACTCAGTGCCATCCTATTTTCAATAAGCCAAACAACCAAAATCGTGTGAATTCTAAATCAAAGTGAAAGAAAGCAAAGGGATGAGAGAATTCACCCCTTAGAAAGAAAAACAGAGGAAAAGGCATGTGATGCTACTTTGTTATCATAGTACAGCCCAAGTTATCACAGGGCTACACTGGACTTGAGGAAAAACTATCTGAAGGAAAATTGTTTTGTCCGAGCCCCAAACTCACACCAGTGGAACAGGTGCATTCTTGGCAGCAAGGTGACCCACTGACAGAACAAGCAGCTAAGCATTTAAACGTCAATCCTTTGGCAGCCTTTCCCCCAACAAAGAAAACCCACCTGGACAAGACCACCGGGTGGCACACTGAACTGGTGTTCAGTGCTACTATGTCTCATGAGAGAAAAAACCTCATTCGACAGCAATTAAACTGCCACCTTCTTAAAATGCCCTGTGTACTACTCAAGTCGTTACAGTCCACTTCGGTAGAGATACCTTAAACAAGCACTAACTGCTCATGGATTAACCCCTGAAGACAGTTAAAGGAGTTCAGTAGGGATGCAAAAAGCTTAGCTGGGAAATTTAAGTTACAACTGAGGTACCCAAGTACAGGAAGACTGCAATATTCTTAATTACCTACATCCCCGTATCATTGCTCTGTGCTTAAGAATCACACCCATAAAAAACGAACATGGTGAAAAAGCCACATGTGCCACTGAGCCTCTCCTGCCTGTATATATAAAATAAAACCAATGTTTTAGGACTTCACTCTGCTTATGCAGCTTTCACACTGCTCTGCTAAAAGCCGTAGGATGGCAATTACTGAATGCCATTCCAGGGCTCGCTAACTGCTGAAGAAAACAGTATCTACTACAGTATAATGACATCTGATGGTAGTTAAACCACTCACATTTATCAACCAGGAACACACAGATGGTCAGTTGTTCAGTTGTTAAAGTTTGGCTGAGGAGTTGCTTGCTAAGCTACTGTAGCATATTCACTGAGGATCTTAGGAATAAATACCAAGAGGTCCAACTGAACCAAGTCCAGGAGGTTGGTGATCCTAGTTGCTTTGGATGCTTTTGATTATTAAGCCTCAGTAGGAAATGCAGTGCTCTGATGCTCAAAGAAAAGGTACCATGTATTTTTTATTAATGCTTCTACACATGGTCTTCGACAGCATGTGCTGCATCTCATTGCCAAACCATGACCATCTCCTGATGGTTATTTACCCTTGTGGAGCTTAATATGTGACTAGAGGTTTAAAGGAAGGGTAACACAGTTTCCCAGGACACTTTCCCTCTCCATGTATTGGAGCTGGTTGTACGCACACGGCCCAGAGCACTCAAGAAGTCAAGATTATGCCGAATTCCCCCTAAGAACAGGAGCTGCAGCGCCAGCCACCCCTCTCGGCACAGCTGGGAGCGGCGCTCCGCCCGGCCCCGCGAGTCCCGGCCCCGCTGGATCTCACTCCGTGCTGAGCGCCGAAGGGGCACGACAGAGGAGCGAGCAGAGGGAGGAGGGAGCAGGAGAGGGTTTCCTGGCACGGGAGAAGCTCCGCGGAGCCAGAGCACCATCACCCGGGGAAAGGCTCGCACTGCCCGTCAACGGGAGCGCCGTCCCCTCCTCAGCAGCGCAGGGCTTGGCATTGCAACACACTTCATGTAATTGTGCTTCAAAAGTAATTTTCTCAGTATTTTTTTTTACCATTTGACCACTATTTTCTGTCTTTCTAGGACCAGTTCCAATAATTCTTTTCCCTGAGTTTCACAGGAAGATATTTTCAAAAGCTCTCAATCTTGAAGTGAGCTCTGGAAAAGAAATTCCTCATCCAGAAAAATACAAATAAATAACTAACCAGGCTTGCTACTATAGTGATAAAGATAAGCATAAACCCAACTATGACTCAAATTCAGTGCTTTTACAACTTAAAAGGTCTATTGAAAAGGAAGACTGGTGGCTGCTTTACTGCACATTACCTGCACTATTATTCTAACATCTCTTAACTGGTAAGTTAGACATTTTGGCCTAGTGAAGGTTTATCTTTGACCCACTTGCAATCAAGTAGGATGTGATGATTCCATCTACTGGCTCATTCTCTGAGACACCGTACAAACCTGCCAGAACAGAGCTCTCCCCAAAGAGGAAAGCACTGAAAGCAGACTTTGCTAGCTAGAAGCTGGGAAATGGATTACAGAACTGTTTTCCTCTAAACGACCCCATGCTTCACAGTTTCTTTTGAGCCCTTGCACAAGCAGTCCACAAAAGCCAGTCTACCAGCCAGTTTTCCAATATGGGCTACTATTATTTATTTCTAGTCTCGCCTGAAATCACATCAAACTGGTCTCAACTGAATTGTGTCGTATAGTCACAAACGGGGCTGGTGGAAATAATTAACAGCCACATGGGAATCACCCTCTAGCCAGGCCCAGCTCCCAGGCTAAAGTTATAAAAGAGAAATTGTCACAGAATAGCAGATTAAAAACTAGAAGTTGCAAAATATCAAAGGCAGTTAAACCCCTTGAGAGCAAAGCCACCGAGGGAGGCCATCAAAGGAGGTGAGAGAAGAGCTGCATGTGAGGGCATTCCACTAGACCAACAGCCTGAAGTATCTCAAGGTTTGTTACTCCCGTTCTAAGCAAGAGCACGGGCAGTCAGTGAGCACAGTTAGCACTGCACCAGGAGCATGCACACCAGATGACTGCTGGCACTGCACAGCTCTTTGTTTTAGGTCACAATGGACATGACTCCACTGATGCAGACTAAATGCAGCTGCAAGACCCAAATGGACAGGATGGACAAAGTGCTGGGGAAAAGAAACAGAATGGAATTCATCAGTCACGTGTTACTCGTGAAAGGCTTTTTAGTGAGCATTTCAACATGCATCTTTGGTTAGTCAAGGAAAAACAGAATGTACATTTAGGATTTAAATAAAAATTCATGAAAAATAAAGTTGTGAAAGAAGCCACTCATCTGCACTAATGGTAATGAAAAGAGTCCATACCAACCACATGTATTAATAGCTGCAGTCTCGATACTTTGACAATAAATGAAGGAGCACTGAAAACTTGCAATGCTTATCCTAGACATTTTAGAGTCTGCAGGCATTTATCTCAACTCTCTAAAGGAAGTACAACTGTCTTTTACTATATCAAAAGCTGAAAAGCTGCCAGCAATACTTAGGCATGCTACAGAAAACATTCTGCATGACTCCCATCTGGTATTCATCAATCTAAGTGAATGTAAGGATGGCATATGTTAGTGCACTCCCACAACCTAGAGAAAGTAATCATCTTGTCCTCCTGGATGCAGGCATCACATATTTTTGCATGAAACAGGATATTTTTATTTAGCAGTTAACATTCTCTATGTATTTGTATTTAGAAGGCCATTGGGGCATTCCCACGGGAAGTACCAGACCACTAGATGGTATCGTGTCCAGTTTTTCCAATGCAGAATTGTGTCTGCAAAGGGAAACAGGCTACAGAGAAGCAATTAGGTGGTTTGCACCACTGAAAGATGTGAGGCTGTCTCTCTGACCATGGAGTAAAAGTCATCCTCTACCTGAACAAAAGACCAAAATTCAAACACTGTTTTCCATCATTAGTACTGCTACATTTCCCACAAGTCTTAAAACCACATCCAAAAACTAATTTTGTCCAAGGTTATGGCAATTAAATCCCAAGGAGATTCTCATTTGCCTTTGATAACTAGTATCTTTTATCATTATGGATAGTGCAGACCATTCAGCGAGCTTTGTTACAGAGGAAAATAGTTATGTCCACGTGATGTTAATTGCAGACATGTGTGTATTTGTCAAAGGACTGAAGATTTAAAGAATTAACAGTTGCTTTTCTAAAGGTGAAGCTAGCTGAAGTCTTAAAACCCCACAAAAACAGCAAAGAAAGAAACAAAACAAACCACACACACAAAAAGTAACCACGGGGGGGAGGAATCCCACACGTGTTCAAATTTCTGACTGATAAACTACTACTACAGAGTGTGAAGTAAAACCCAAGGCAAGACTCTCTTCCACTTAAATTGACACAGATGAGGTTCCTGCCCAAGTTTCAGTCAGCACATGTGTAGCAGAGCTAACTCTGCCAGGGAGGCACAAGTTTGGAGTTTGTTTTTTCTCATTTCTTGTTGATTTTGAAACTATTGCTATTAAATAAATTAAACAAGAAACCACAATGTTAGGAGAACAGACAAAAGAATTAATTTATAAACTAAAACCAGGAAAAAAAAGTCTCAGTATTTTGAGTTCTACTGAATACAGTCTTTTTTTCCCCCCATGACTATTTTTTTTAGATTTACTGATCCAGTCATGATCTCTGCATTCCATGGTATTAAACTCCTTGAAAATGAATGAAACACAAAGCCAAAGAGCAAGTTGGCAGCAAAATTGTACCAACTACAGGAAAATATAATAAAGCTTTTGCTATCACCAGCCAAGAAAAATCCACTGAGGATTATTTCTAGGGCTCTGCATGTCACAGGAAAAAATTTTCTCCAGCATGGCCTGAAAATGTGGTGTAGAGGAGACAGCGTGGAACACCTGATCCCGATGGGCTTTTCTGGCCTTCCCTTCTTTCCCAGAGGTAGCAGTGTATTTGGCACTGGAGGATATGCTTCAGATATTTAATCAATTTTTTTTTTATTTTTTTTTTAGAAATAAGGACTCTGCTGAGAAACTAGACTGGCAAGATAGAAAACAATTTATCTCAAAGTAAGCTTGCAGAGCATGAGGAAGTGTCATACAGTAGACAGTTGAACTAGTTCATCCTGTCTCCTGTTAGGAGTTATTCATTCCCCATATCACTGCTGTAGTCCTTTCCCCCAGTTCCATGTGAATTAATCTTTTGAGAAAGACGGGTCATAATTTTCCAACTACACTTTAGTTAAGGTCCTACTAATAAAGCAGAGAATAGGTGTCATCATAATCAATCTTTGTTCTAAATAACACAGGGGAAAAATGTTATCAGAATATTTTCAGTGAAAAATACAATTGTTTAACATAAAGGTCTCATAACAGAAGAGGAAAGTTGTAGTCACCTCCCTGCCTCATTTGGTGAGAACAAACCTGCTGTGGCAGATGAAGGCACAAGGCCTTCCAGAAAGGAAAAGCAGAGAAATTCATCTTCAGGCTCCCACCCTTCAGTCAAATTCCAAGGACATGAGAAAACCAAAGTTCTTCTCCCTTACAGGATGGCACAGCATCAGCAGTGTATTCCTACAGCAGGAATATCACTTCTATTTCAATGTGACTGCTTCAGAAATGAAATAAACTCCACAGTGAAGGATTCCCCTTGTCTAGAGGGATGTCATTCTAAGGGTTAACAACTTTGGTGGTAAAATTTCATACTAAATTTATAATTTCAATATAAGTTTCAGATTGCATATCACTGAAAATACAGGCTGAAAACAAGGAGACAGCAAAACCCATTTTAGGAGTAGAACCATGGCCATATTAATTACCAGCGCCTATAGTTCACTGGGAGATCTTTATGTTCTGTGCAGGTATTTGTTAATTTTTTTAACAGAAAAATCTTCAACCATGAGATTAGTCTTCCAGAAGCATTTATCAGACTGCTGGTGCAGCTCAAAGCAATGGCTCTGAGGGAAGAACACAGCTACCTGCAGAGACATCCCCACTCACCAGGAACCAGGTGATGCATATCCTTGCTCACTGCCTCCCTCAGTGCCCAAAAAGTCTTCCTACACATTCTATAAAGACTCATGTGGATATGAACTTGAGAGAAGGGGTTGAAAAGTAATTTTCTTAGAAAGGTGGGACTCCTTCATACACAGATATCTTCCATTACCAACCACTTCCCTCATAACTCAGAGGAACACTATACTGCATATGTTTAGTTTTACTGTATTCATTCTTTGAAACAGGAAAAAACCAGCATTGATTTCAGTTATAACTGCCCGCTCTTTTTCGAGCGGGACAAATTTCAGTAAAATGAATAGAAACAGGAGCAATGTTTCACAGCTGTACCGTATTAATGATTCAGAGACTAATCACATCTTATCAAGCTGTAAGCATAAGACAAAAAACACAAAAATGGAAGATGTGTCCTCAAGCTGCATATTTCACCAATCTAACATGTACTTCATTTTGTACCGTAGCACTGTACATGTTCACTTGTGTATTCTCTAGAATCAATTAAGTCATAATAACTTGACACCTTGCCATGACTCTCTCCTGTTTTGCCACCTACATTTCACATCAAGTGAATAATATAAAAGTGAATAAAAATCTGTGAAGGTCCTTTTAACCTCGACAGTCTGTCACATCATGAAAATCAGAGCAGATCAAGAATTGCTCTTATTTTTCCAGTCTTGCCTCTCATTCAAACACAGATTTAAACATTTACCTATTCATAATTTATTGGAGCATTTGCAGCTCATGACATAAATACAGGTCTAGCCTGCAGGAAAAACAGTGACTAACAGCTGAAAAAAGCATTTCAATTAGTCAGTAGGAAGTACACCCATGCTCATTGCTTGGTCCTCAGGTGCCACTAAGCTCCAATAGGGAAGTCTGACACCAGATTTGTCCTCCAGAAAAATACATCACTTTCAAATAGCAAGAGCACAGTTTGATCAGAGACTGAATTTCTCTCCTGGTACATACCCACAGGAAGACTTATCTTACAACAAGTTTCCAAAGACTTGAACCCCAGAAGGAGGGTGGTGGGGGAAAGCTGTGCTCCAAGTTGCGTTCCTACTACTGGGACATGATGCATTTTGCTGCAGAGGACCTGTGCCAGACTGTCTTCTGTTCCCAGTGTTAAGCATAGAGTCAGTGGAGCCAGGACACAGAGGAAAGTTGCTGTGCCAGGGGAGGATCCCACTCTGCCCATGTTTGCACCTCAACAGGGCACTGTTATAAGACCATTTCTCTCAGCTATTTCCCCTGTCACAACAGGGTAGCCTTGCCAAATGCCATTCAAAATTTGTTTGTGACATCTTTGGCATTCCTGCCACAGAGTGTTGACCCTTAGATTCCTGGGACAGAAAACACGAGTATCTCCTCACTCAATCAGGAAGCACTACATGACTCCAGGTAAGGCTTACTGAGAAAGCCTTCGGTTCCAGGATTGTGTTCACATACATGATCCTTCTTCTGAAACACTATCTCCAGCCAAAACCCAGTCTTCAGAGAAAAATAAAAACCTAAGTTGGCTTAAGCTCTGTAGACTTAGAGCAACATAAAGTATTAGCAGAGTCCAGAAGGGTTTGGAGGGGAAGCAACCATAAGGATGATTTACCTCCATCCCTCTGCCACAGGCAGGGACACTCTCCACTAGACCAGGTTGCTCCAAGCACTGGCTAGCCTAACCATGGACACTTTCAAGTTGCATTTCAAGGGGCATTTACCAATTAAAAAAAAAAATAAAATCAAAGACAAACCAAAGTGGATGTAGATTTACCTGAGGACTGAAGGAGCCATGAGGTCTTTTCTTCCCATTTCCTCCCCCTTATGTAAGCTGGCATAGAACTGCCTTAGTGTGTGCTACATCTTATCCCACAGCCACAGGCTCTGTGATCCTGATATTTATTCACAGGAGTTCTGGGCCTGCTCCACGTTCCAGCTGCATATGGTCACAATTACCAGCCTGCTTTGGAAAGGGACAGGGACCCTGAAAAGAGCACATGTGGAAGAGGTTACTCATAGGAAAACCTCTCTATTGAATTGAACAACTTCCTCAGTAAGTTTTCAGTGTATTTTAGTAGTCCAGATGGCATTTTTCTAAGATCTTAGTGCAGAATTTTTTCATGCTCTTCTGGAAGACCAGGAATTTGTGGAATTCAAGATACAACCTGGCCAGTTTTTAAGTGAAGTCCCTTCTATCTAGATAAGTGGCTAGGAACAAGGGAGCAACAGAAAGATGTGACAAATGACCAACAGCCACCTCCATTCAAATAGAAAGCATGTTGTCTTCTTGACAACATACTCAATCTGCATGTTAATGAAAACATATAAATAGAATTGGGCATTAACTGACATTAGATTTTTTTTAATAGGGAGGAGATGAGGGACTTTGCTATTAAGGGAGTTAAATTCTAACATCTGTTGTTAATTTTACTAGCTTATTTGTCTGTTTATACCTACAGGCATTCAAGACATCATTCAACACTGCTAATTAAAGCTGACAAGTTTTGTTCACTATGATGCTTTCTGGTATCCCTGCAAGCCACTTACTCATGTCAGGGCTGTCACTGCTGCTTGATGGAGAGATGACAAGGGGCCAAGTGCCCCCAAAGGATGAGAGGAGGTTCACCTTGTCCCCTGTCAGACAGGGGGAGGGAGGAAGTGACAGATGGCACTGACCACTGCTCTGGCCACAAGCTTTTGTCTCTTCTCCAGGCTGCGCCAGAATCCTCCAGTTTTCTACCATGCCTAACCTAAAACACAAATCCATGGCAGTAGTCCATAGTATGTATCTAAAACACCACAGAAACAGGGCTCTCATTTAACAGTACATTGTAGACATTCACAAGCTCACACTGATTTTCCTTAGCAGTAAGGAATCTGCAGCAATGCCCTCAGGAAAGTCGCTGTTTGTGCTCTGGTCAGAACAGCCCAACACTGGTTCAGGAGATCAGCAGTGCACATGGAAGTAGATCCTGCCTAGGAAAGCATCTATAGAAGGGGTTGGATTGGCTCAGGTGAAATGATGCACCTGCTGCAAGGACAAGTGACAGCAAGTTCATTCATTGCTTCATATTCTGGACTTCAGACTTCATAGATGCAAACAGATGTTACTACCTACTCATTTGCATTTTTTTTCTTTAAACCAAACAAATAAACCCCATGTCACCCAGGGAATACTAGTGGAAGGTCAAGCAAGAAGGGCAGGAACAGCTCAAAATCCTGCCCTCTGAACTCCTTGCATCACATTTTTTTCCACTGGCCCCTAATACACCATCACCAGGAGCAGGTTCCTGGTGCACTGCTGGGATCCACACCGGGCTGCACAGGCTGGACACATGCCAGGAGGAGACAACCCAAAGAGGGAACGAGTCAAACAGTAGCTGTGCACATTGTGACTCATTCACTTTTTGACAGATTTTTCTTATTTTTCCTCACATAGAAGTTTCACAACCAGAATAGACTTTTTTTTTTTTCCATTTTGGAATGACCAACATGCCTTTCAAATGTTTTTAAAGCTGTTGGAGTCTGGAAGAGGCTTTTTGTTACCCAGGCACGCAGTGCTCAGTACCTGGGGTTCTGGCTCCTCGGGTGAGGTGTCTAGACACCTCTGCTGTGGAGATAATCCAGCACCATACTGAACCCACTAGTTTTAGCATTAGAAATAATTTCATGCCCCAGGTTGTCATAATCAAACACATTTGCTGAATGGCAATTATCCACTGCCGACTTGAGAGCAAAGCACAGTATGTCCAAATTGCCTGTGTTCTCAAAAATCAACTTTACCTCCTAGAAGACTACATTAGACACCACACATCATATCACTCCAAAACTCACATGCCATGCAAATGCACCTAAAAAATCCCCTTGGAGGAGAGCAATGTCTTTAAACTGGGAACAGTAGTTTTGACAATAATATTCCAGTAACTACTACACTGCACCTCAGGAATATATAAATTATGTATTACAAATGCTTTCACAAAAACAGATTAAAGCACTTCTCTCAATTCTCTAAGAAGCAAAAACAATCAGAGAAACAACTGTTAATTTAAGCCAGTTTTTAGTTTCATTCCTCTACAGCTACATTTTCATAGTTCAATACACAAAAACATTATGACATATATGCAAATCTGATATTTTCAGGCAGGAAAGGTGAAATCCCTATGTATGAAAGGTTGAAGTCTGATCTTTAAAAGAAGCCTGCAGCTGGCTTCTGTCATCTTTCTTCCTCTCCTTGATTCAATAAGCTTAAGGAAAATGATGATTTTGTTCATAAGAGAAAAAGAAGAACAGACCTCTCCAGACTGAGCCAAGAATTCACCTTCTCCCAGGAGAAAACACTCTGGCACTTTTCAAATTTAAAAAAAAAAAAAGAACAGAAATAAAAATCAGACTTTTCAGGTTTTCAGATACCAAATTTTGCAAGTAAATAATAAAAAAGTAATCACATGGAAGTGTTTCCCACTAATTCAAACACATTTCCATTTGTTTCCTGCTTTCTTTCCTCATCTATTCTAGTATATTCCATGGTTATGAAATGGGAAATATTTTTGCAACTGCCACTCTTGCTCCCAGAATATAAACATCCTTTCTTGTCATTCTCCCCCATCACACTCAAGATGGTTTTTGTATGGTTTTCTCCAGCCTCAAGTCTAAGAGGCTCCTTTTACACATTAATGCCACATCCCTCAGGTCCAATAGGCTAAAAGCACATGAATCTTCTTTTACAAAACAGAAGATATGTATTTTACTCTTCTGGTTTGGGATGCTGAGAGCCTCTGAATCACCTGTTCAAAGCTGAAGCTTATGATGTCACAGGGGTCACACGGTTCCCATAGGGTTGTTGATCACTTGACCATTTCTGTCACATCCCCTCCTCCCAGCCCACGCGGGTGCAGGGCTCCAACACGATAACCCTGCAGGCAACACCGGCCAGCAGAGCAGCAGCAAGCAGGAGTGTGAACAAGGGCATCCACAACTAAAAGTCAGCTCTCCAGCCACTTTGAAAACTCAATTATGAGGTGGCCAGCACTGCAACAAACCCAAATGAAGAGGGCACAGAGAATGAAGTCCATGATCCAAACCCTCAAACAGCTCACATCTCTAAGGGTATGCAGCACATCCACACACAAACCTCAGAGCAGGTTGCTACAGGTATATCCATTAGAAAGAGCTAAAGGTTGTATAAAGTTTATTAAGAGATCTTCTTGAACAATTCAAATGCAAAGTTAAGAGAAACGAAAATTTTAATCAACAAATCCTCATAAACAAAACATTCAGCCTAGAGGAGGCAATAGAAAACCATCAAAGTGCTTCTTCATTTTAACAGTGCTTTGGGGATTTGAGTTCTGTGTTTTCTCTTTAAATGCTGAGCTGCCTAATTGAAATGCAGCTCATGTCACAGCCAGGCTTACTTCTGGATCACTGAGAAATTGGTCCGATTTAGAAATGTCAGGATCTGGTTAGCAATTCAAATGACCACAGTGGTAATTACAGCTTTTCATGTTCCAGTATGTTGCACTGCATCAAAACTGACACAAATGCTGGGGTTTATAATATCACAGCATGGAAATAAATGTCCAAAATGATATGAAAATGTGCTGGTAAGAGATTAATAACTGTTCTTCTAGGAAGAAAGATGGCTCTTTTCAACCAGTATATTTAAAAAAACCTTCTCTGATAGCATCTCTCCTTGAGGAAAACTGAATTATATTATCACTCATAAGCTATAATCATTTCTGTCAGCACAAGTCAGAATATTTGAAGGAAAAGAGGAGGAGAAAAAGGGAATGGGTTGTGGGAAAAATAGTGCAATCTTATTTACAAGTCCAGAGAGATACTGCTTAAAGATTCCCCTCCAGCATTTTGTTCACTCTCCCACCCAGCAGACTAGAACATATTTCAAGTGTTTTATTTTGATCATAAAGTGGATGAACTCTGTGGATAGGGAGCAATGCATCATGACCCACGTGCGCAGCTCTACAGTCTGCAGTACCAATGTGTCACTTTGAAATATGGGCCTAAAGCAATATGTGCAAGGGAAACTTCTTTTTCAGGGAAGAAAGGTCTTTTGAAGCCTAATGTGCCCCCCAAAGTCTGCTTATGAAGTAAAGTAAATTAAGCAAGCAATGTCTTCAGTAGTTCTCTTGTACAACAGCCAACTGAGTCATTCAACTGCTTTCAAGCTGTGGAAAGGTTTAAACAGAGATGAACACGTGGTACTGCTGCTGTCTGCAGAAAGTGTCTGGGGTGAGATACCAGCCAGCACACCCCCAAGCAGCTGCACACCTATTTTGTCACCTGACAGGTCACACAACACACTCTCAACCGTGGCCATGACCGAGAGCGCTATGAACAGCCTAGTGCAGTGTCCTCAGGGACCTGAGCCTCAGAGGAAGGCCCAAGCTTTTTCTGCAGTCTCATGTCTTCTTTCCACCTAACTAAGGGCTTGGGTGTCCATGAGTTTATCCGTGAAGATGGAGACATGTGTTGGACAATATCCTCCCTCCTGTCCCTGACAGTGCTGCTCTTCCGTGGGGTTTGCTGATTGTTCTGAGCAGCATCTACACCATTCCTGCCATTCAGCACAGAGCAGGTGGGGATCCTGCAGCTGAGGGTCCCTCAGCATGTTACCCCATTGTAATCTAGTCCTGATCCCAGAAGGAATAGTTCTACATTATCCATGCCTCTGGTCTCTCTTGGCCACTCCACCCTCTTATTCCAAGACGGATATTCTTGAAATCGCCTTAGGAGCCAGATCAGAGAGCTGATGGAGAGCAGACCACTCTCACGAGTTCAACTGGAAGAGGAGAGAAGGGGAAATGGATGGTTTGATCCACCTTGCCCTGTGGCTCACAGGAGCATAACACAAAGCAGTCAGAAGCAGAATGTTTTCTCTCTAACAGTGCTAGCTTAGGCCAGACAAACCAAGTCATTTATTAATGTGAAGAGGTGCCATGAGTACTTAAACAGTGCAAGTTTCTGCTTTGCAGAAGAAACACTCTGCAGGAGATGAATTGTGTCTCTCATATGGTATTCAGCACATGGCTCACACTGATGCACAGGCAGGCACAATAAGCACAAAAAAAAATTAAAAAAAGGAAAGCGAACCTCTTGGTGCCCATCTTACCACATGAGGCCCTTTTAGCACTGGATTCAGCATCAGAGATACATCTATTATTGGGTTTTTTGCACATTCTGCCTCAATTTCTCCAGTTCTACAACTTTATGCTTATTTTTCTGCTTCATATATATACTTTCCAAGAAACCAGTGGTAAGCCTGCTCTTACAACAGAAGAATGAATTATTTTATCTACTGATAATTTGTGAAGTATAGCTGCCTCTGAGACACCATAGTAATCAAGTTTAGTGAAATTTGCCCATATATAGCAAAACCACAGCTAGGGAACCCCTGTCATGTCACTTCTACTGAGCAAACATAGGTAAGCAGACACCATGAAATGACCAACACTAATCCTAAACAGGTCATTTCTCTATCTGAAGTACAAGTGTAAAACTTCAAGGAATAAAATTTCCACTAAGGACTTCAAAATCGTGTCCTTACAGAAGGCTTTTACAGTTGGAGATGCAATAACCTGTCCTGAATAAAAGCAATGCAGTTTAAGAAAGATTTTGCAGGAACTAGCACTTCATCTAACTCATGATTTGGTGACATTTCATAAGCACATCTTCATTCTTAAACATCGGTGCAAATTTTTGCTGTTCTGTAAAATTTCACATGCACATAAGGTGCAAACAACACACTGCCACACCAACGACCTGATCGAAACTTCCAGTCAACAGTGGTTGGACTGGACAATTAATTGCACTTCAAAGAGCTCTAGAGAGATGAGGAAATAAAAGGTATTTGCATGGTGAGGGGAGACTGTAGCAAGTCTAGATGCAGACTTCCCTGAGCTTCAAGCCCTCCATCACTACACACAAACTCAGCTGGCATCTTTTTTCCTCAAATTTATTTACTGCTAATGCCACATCTTACAGTATTTTGAATCCAATCTCTACATCACTGAGAACATAACCAAATTCAAAACTCTCATTTACATTTAATGAGAACATTACAAGAGAAAACACACACTGAAAGCATTCAAGATTAAATACAATACAAAGCATGAATCAATTCAGAGCAGCAGGGGAAGCTGGCTACCTACCTTATTTCTCCCCAGCTAAAGAGGTGTTCATTCTCACTATCAACCCAAGAATGTTTTCCAGCATTTTCAGAAGGGAGATAAATTTTGCAGAGAACTTGCTGTTAACTTTTCAGCTCCTTGCAGAATTTGGAGGAAGAACCATAGTCAAGACTACAAACCAAAGCTCAAGCCTAGCAAGGTACAGCACTATTGGTATGCCCAACCAATCCTTTCACTCCAGTTATGCAAGAAAATGTTTTACTACAGTATGACACAAACCACAGTGAGAACTAGAACTTCTCTATTTCTTAAGTTGATCCAGCTCTGAGTTGAAGTATCAATGATGTTCACCTGCATACAGGTTCAGCAGCTCTGTGTTAAAAGCCGCTTTGACATTCCTGGCCCGTGATCCTGCCCTCAACAAATGCATTAGATGCTCATGCATTGCCTCCTGGTGCTCTCTGCCACAGCCATCTGCCCACGTGGCACTCTGCCTGTACACTGGGTGACGTGCCAGGTTCACATGGGCACAGATGCCAAGAATAGGTGGTTTTAAATGCACAACCAGCACTTTAATTCACTGCCATCATATCTTGATGCCCTTCCTCCACCATCTCAAGGAAGGCAAGAGCAGCCATACAAGAAAACACCAGAAGTCCATCCAGAGTCCTCTCTGATTCCAGCTGCAGGTCGATAACGTGCCTTAAAGTGAAACAAGAACATCATGAGCTGAATAATTAAAAAATAACCTGCTCATCAAAAGCCTGGAAACATTTCAGATGTAAACATGCATGTGGGCTTCTCTGTAAAAAGTATTATAAACCCTGGAGTGAACCCTTTCATTTAAAACTGAAAATGCCTCAATACTGTTAAACACATAAAGCAAATTAAAGCCACTCCAACCCTGACACAGTGCCTGTGTAGAGACACTTAACACACAGCTGAAACTCCTTTTCTGTGTTTTCTTATCTCCATAATGAAGACATTTAAACTGAACTCTTTCATTGCCTGAATACAATTAATAGTGATGCAAATGCAACTAGTTCTTTACCTGAATTTCTGTGAAGATTAAAATCCTGAAGAATGAATGCTGCATCGGTGCCATGGTGCTTAACCTTCAGGTCTGCCCCTGTCTGCCAGACCAAAGACTCCACTGTTTGCACTGGGCAGGCAACCTTTTGACTGGGGAGGTCACACAGCCCGTGGTGAGGACAGGACACACTCCCACAACTGCCCCAGCTCGTGACAGAAGCCAGTTCTGCTTGGTAAGGCGGCAGGTGAACTTCCCTGGGATCAGGAAGGACCATATACCACTTTCCATTGCGTTTAAGGAGTCAGTAAGGGAAGGAGCAATGAATAAGAGGTTGCAGACTACAGGGACTACAGTGAGAGGACTTGCCATGGTGCCAGGTTTCCTGTCACTGCTGCAGCTGGAACAGTGTGGAGCCTGGTACCCACCACACACCTGCCTGGCCTCAAAGCCAGCTGACAGCCAGGCTCTGTGCTGCTGGCACAGGCAGAGCACAGATTAAAAACCAGCCTCAAGGCTAATGGCAACAACACAGGACAGATCAAATGACACAACATTAAAAAGCAAAGCTGATGGAATTGCAATACATGCACACAGTTCCTCTGAGGAGGTGAGATCCAGCCAGCACATATAAATATGACTGACCTTTTTTGGCAGAGAAGAGACTTTTGTAAATACATTTGATTTCCCCAGTTACATGGCACACAAAGGTGCTGATTTTGAAACACATTTGAACACTGCATCAACACTAATTCTTTCCATTCCTGAACTAGGAATTCTACCTTATTTGTACAAAGCCCATTTGAATAAAATTAAACCACACACACCAAAAAGACCCCACACCTAAACCCAAACATCTCATCCATATTCTGCTTAGACACCAGAAATTATTTGCCCTCTCTCCACTTTTCCTTATGACTTCATCTTTCTCCAGATCTCTCCTCCACTTTTCCCACTCCAAATCCTCTACAGCTCTCAGATAACTGAAGACCAGAATCCCCAAGTACAGTCACTTATATCTGCCAGGTCACCTACAGCAAGCTCCCTCATAGCTACTGCACCAAAAAAAACCACTGACCTGAGCCCACAGTCAAACACCAGTGAACAGAAGTTTCCTGAGCTGCATGAAACTCCAAGTAGATTTACCACAAGAACAGAACAATACTGGATTCCACCAGCTTAGCTGGTGTTTTGCCAGGGGACAAGGGTCAGCACAAGAGACACAGACACCAACTTTAAGGAACAACTGTGTAAATTTGCTATAGAGCAAAACAGCAAAGAATTACAAAAGAAGCAAAGATTATCAAAGGATAAGCTCAGCAATACTCCTAATCATTACTACAAAGGGTGTCTACAGTGATTAAGAAAGATGCATCCACAGTTACCCCACTAATACATTCCCATCATCCAGACCCACATGTGAGCTGGAGAGCCCCAACCACAGCAAAGGGTCAGGGAACCATTCCAGGAACTGGGAAATCCCACACAGTGCATCCACTCACAGCTCTCCATCTTTGCTGTGAAAGGGTCCAGCTTTTATACTGTTAAACAAACAAGTTTACATCACTTATTTAGTGCAAAATAGATCTGGCTTTCTTCCCTCTATTTTCACCCAAAGCCTGGCCAGGGCTTCAGAAGAAAATCAGGGAATTCGTTAAGACCACCTACTAACAAACAAGGCCAGCCATCTCCTTCCATGGCCTTGACTAGTCTCTAAACACAGAAAGATAAATACATTCGTATTTCTTTAATGAACAGATACAAATGTTCACTAATAAGTGAATATAAATATATCTTACTTAACAAGCATACATGTTTACACAGGTGTAGTCTGACACCACATCTTGCTAATGATTATGCACAATTTTGGCTAATGAGAAGATACATGGCTAAATATCACATTAGGTTGGAAGGTTCATCTAGAGGTCAGTGCTGGCTCAGGGCCTGTTGTTCAGGCCTCAGCACTTCAGTTGTCCTCCTTCTGACAAGAGGGACTGGCCCTTGAAAACACAGGATTTCATGTCAAGTGGTGAGAGCATGGTGCTAATAACACCAAGGTCTGTGAGTTCGATTGCCATATGGGCCATTCACTTAATGGTTGGACTTAATGATCCTTGTGGGTCCCTTCCAACTCAGAATATTCTGTGAAATCTTAAATCTGTGAAATATCAAACTATTTAGCATTTGCATTATTAGGTGTATTAGCAAACTATATGCACTAGTCAAATGCCTTGTTGTGCCCTGCAGCAGTTGCCATTATTTATGGTTGCATTATTGCTCTTTGCTACATAGAGCTGAGCATTACAACACCCCTCAAGTGTTTCAATAGAAAGACACTTCCTATCCTAATTTGTTTGTGACAGCTACAAGAGAAGTGAAGAATGTATTTATAATTGGAGTTCTAGTCATTGAAAAACATTTCAGTCTTGCCACGACTAGTTAAGCTTTTGGACATCAGGCCAAGTATACTCGCATCAGCCCTGTTTGCACCCCTCGTGCTCCCACAGCATCCCCGAGGTACTGCCCTCCCTGCAGTCACGTGCCATGCTCTGCAAAACCCCGTGCAACTGGCAGAAAAGGGATGTGCACATGCCCTTACTGAGAAACTCCATTGTTCTTGAACAGAGTGGGGCAAAGAGGTCCCCACTGGCACAGCAATACTTCTCTTCACCTGCTTCTGACCGTGCATTAGGGCAGCCAGCAGAGGTAGGGCTCTGGGGCTATCCCAGGTCCTCCAGCCGCTCTGCAGGGCCATCAGCAGGCAGCTTGAAACCAGTGATGCTCACATAGTGTGCAGCCAGTACTCAACTGGGTTCTTGAGCCTGAAGATAAGAAAAGCAAAGCATAGGGTTTCCCCCCTGCCAACCTTCCTCTCAGCTCTGCTCCAGGTTCTCTGCTGGGACACAGTGAGCTGACCTCAACTCACCCCTAACAAGAAGTCAGCCATGAGAGCTTCACTCACTTTAAAGAGAGGTGGCAAAACTCCAATGCGTTCTTCCCATGCTGCCTGCTCAGAAAAGGGTCAGCACCCTCTCTGGATCAGAATATTTGTTTCAGTGTATGTGTTGCTCTATTTGTGCCAAGTTCCCTGCAACATCTGTACTTATCTCCCACTGGAAAGCTTGTTACACATTAAGCTAAATTCCTTCCATCCCTCCTATTTCTACACTATAATTACATTACAGATTTCATAAGATGAAACTGTGAAAAGCAGCAATCCACTCTATTTGAATGGGAGCAGATTACACTTGCTCAGAATTCTATAGAATTTGTTTATGTTTGCATGATTGCTAACCTTTTTGGGGAAAGAGGTTTACTGTAACCACTATGTTTGTTTTTTAAAGTGCTTGTTTTTCCATCATGTAGCAGATAACATCTGTAGTCATCCTGCCTTAGCACACTGAGCCTCCAAGGCAGATAATTATAGCAGAGATGAATGAGATATGGCCCACTGGAGTATCTCAGCAGAGGTATTTCCCTGCAAACATGAGTCTCCAGCACTGCTGTCTATTGGTACCCTGCTCAATTTAGTTTCTCATGTCCCAAAAAGACAAACTCCCATTGTTTTCCTTTGAGATATTTTAGTTTTCTGAAAATTCCTCTCCCTGCCGCTCACGAAACCAAAATAAAAAAGTTCATTCACACCTTTCTCCTTTTATACCCACGTGAAAAGGAAGCATCTCTAGTCTGGGAACCAATGGCAGAGTCCCAGCTCATGCAGGGACTGAGCTATATGTGCTTCTGAGTCACAATTCCCCTTCCTGATTGCTCAACAGTTCACAGTCGTCTTTCCACATGAGGGAGATGCCTTTCCCCATTACCTGGGGCACATCAATCTTTAGGTGACTGTCTTGCTTTGAAACAAAAGCTTCAGAAACGCTGTCAAGCATCATCCTTTCACAGAGCCATACCCTGACACAGTTTGGCAAGACTCCCTCTGTAAAGGAAATTGTGAGCATATACACAGGAATGTAAAAACATCTCAACTCACAGTAACAAAGCCTTGAAAAGTACCTTAATCACATTAGCCAAACCAGAAATTTAAGTGAATATCATCAAGAAAGGCCATGAAGAATAAATTCCAGAATGCTGGCTCATTTCTAGACACCTGTTCTTGTATGAAAACCAGACTCATTCTGCCAAGAGATGTTCAGAAGGGCTGTGCATACAAAAAAATCCCAGGCAACTTTGAGAAGCAGTCCCCAAAAGGAAGTCACACTGGTGCCACAAAGTAGGCAGAGGTGAGTTACACAGAGCTGCATGTCACAGCCTGCAGTGCTAACAGAAATCTTAGAGTGCAGAAGATGCCACCACACTATACAAAATGAGACTTGAATCCAGAGTACCTACTGATGAAGGATGAGGGGGAAAAAGGTCACTCAAAAGTACGTATAAAGCCTCTCTGTTCAAAAGGATTAATAATGCAATTATTGAAACATGAACTATACCCACTGTATGCTAAGAAGGCCAGCAAGCCACTTGTAATTGAACACAAGCAACTCTTAAAAGCTCTGCAAAAGCAGACACCGTGTGCAAGGAGTTGTTATTGAATCTGGATAGGGCTCCAGCTAACAATGGAACAATGGGTGCCTAGTAGGAGCATAAATGTTTGTATCTGCATGGCCAAGGCAAGTGTTTTCCTGCACCATGAGCTTCATACCCTCAGGAAAGCAATAGCAGCATGGATGTCAGTGCCAGGGAAAGCCAGCTGGGCTCCAAAGCAAGGACACAACTCAATGAAGTAACAGTTCAACAGAGTAACATAATTGCACCTTAAAAGCAGGCTCCCACATTTTGCTTACAAATCCTGCACAGTCAACGAACACATTTAGAAAAGGAACACAGAATGGAGCAATCCAAAACATTGAACTCATCTTGGCAGGGATAACGAGGGGCTTGCATGCAACAGCTGATTAGGAAATACCACCTCTACAGACAGCAGCAAAGTGGGGGTAGAGGGGGGTGAAAGAAGTAACCATAAAAACCCAATGGGGTTTGCAAACTTACTCCATTGAAATACCTGACTTGTTACTCAAACAACTGAAAGCATGGGCTTGTTTGAGCTATTTCTTTACCACTCAGTATGAAAACACCAATTGAAACTTCTTTCACCTAACTGCAGTGAGCTGCTGTCTATGCTCAGTTATTTGTTTGCTCATTGCAATAAAAGTTCTATTTCTGAACCCCAGTTTCAAACAGCTGCACTCACTGTAAGCAATGGCTCTCATCATCATAGTATCACAATAAAAACAGAAGTAGTCCATCTCCACACAAATGCAGGCAGACCATCAATAAACCACACTTAATGCTAGCACATGGTGCAGCATGGAAATCAAATGACATCAAAGCATTTTCCAGCTGTAAAATATTCTCCTTTTTAATTCATCAGTTCATTCAACTGTCACTTTACTTCAATACAGTTCATATTCAATACAAAGTATTCAGAACTGTTTTACTGGACTAAATATGGGCTAATTTGGAGCAATTTGATCCAGAAGGCCTTGATATCACCTTTTCTGTTATTAAAAAATACTTTTATGATAAAGGCAAAGTTCCTTGACTTTCAGTAATTCACCATTTGGTCCTAATGTACTTAAATGGAAAAAATCCATAGAGGTTTCAAAAAGCCTAAAATAGAAAAACATCTGCTAAAACTTAGATGCAGCTGTTTAGTGAAGAGGTCCAATGCTAAAAACACCAGCATTGAAAGCTCCCTCTGCAATCAATAAAAAGTCCGCTAAAAAAAGGAATGGAAAATGGTGAAGTATTTGTTCAGGTTCAAAGTGATTTTTTTGTTTTGTTTTTAAAGTATTGACATCTTTTGGTCATCAAAACCTGGAGGAATTTTTTAATTTAGTGTTACATGGCTGTTTCAGCCAAAGTGTAACCAGGCCAAATTTCAACCAGGCCCTCGCTTGCCACTTTTTCAAAGCAGACAGAGTTGCTTCAGTTGTCAGAATAAAGGTCCCCAAAGAGTAAGTCTTATGTTCAGTACAGGAGGCCTGCTGTATTTCCTGCTTAGCACCTACACTGCAGTGGGAAACAAAGTGACTATGTTAAGCCTATTACCAGCTTTAGGCTCTTTTGAACCACTCTGCATTGCAAAGCATCTTACAAGGCATTACTACATTGTTTTCCAATTGGGGGAACCTGAATGGCATTTGCGTGAAAGACTAATCCATATGATATTACCATAATTTTGGACCAGGAGAGTGTGAATGCAAACTATTCTAGTCCATAGCCACAGTGAGGAAGGAGGTATCCCTCAAAATTGTTGATTTAATTTTTTAATTGAAAATGAAATTAAATGGACAGAAATTCCAGTTTCTCAGCAATAACATCAGTCACTAAGCCAGCACAAGGGAGGTTAAGATTCCTGCTGAAAAGGACATGAACTGGTAAAATGAGGAAACTCTCTGTTACTGTACTCCAGAGCAATCTAAAAAAGAGACTCAAAACATAATGCTTATGTCTGCCAGCCTAATGCTGTCTAGTGCCTGGGAACACAGTGCATGCAATACACTACATAATATAAATTGGAGTAGAGAGTTAAAGGGTTGAAACAAGGAACAAGAACTCCTGCTAGTTACTCAAATCAATGACCAGAGCAAAGTTAGGCTGTCACGTTTCAGGCACTAACAGCAATATTTCTTGTAGAGTTTACACAGCTCCAAGCACTTCATCAACAACATTGTGTAGTTCTACTGTTTTTTAAGAACATGATAAAACTTCAATTTCATTTGTGTTTGCACTGGAAGACAGAACAGGAAGCCCTGAAAATGTAATTCACAACCACAATGTTGGTTAACAGAACCACAAGCTACCAAAAAGGTTCAGATGGTCCTTGATTCATGACTATTCTTGAGTTTGATGTATATCCATGTTGATTGCATCACAGTCACTATGTGCTTGCCCCATTCCTCACCCCAGGTATCCCTCACCAGCTGTGCTGGAGACAGAGCACAAGTTCAAGGGACTGTTCATCTCTTCTAGTACAGTCCCAAGTTGATGGTTCTCCTCCAGGGAAATCTTTCGCAGAGAGCTAAAGATATTAAAGATAAAATATATTTTACTTTGCCTTTTTTTTTTTTTTTTTTACTTTTCAGATTAACGGCAATGGACTGAGACAACAATATTATTTTTCTATTTTAATTAATTGGGTCAAAAGAAAATGGCTTGTCACAGTTAACCTTACTGCTGCTGTCTGTGAGCACAATCACTGTCCAGAATATTCAAGTGACTTTTAAAAGACTTTTATGGATATTCCACTCTCAAAGGATGCTGGATGAGATCAATTGATGCCAACCAACATCATTATGTATGACTTACCTTGCCTATTTCTTTCCTTCTCTGCCTTTGAGGCTCTTTTAGTGCACTGAATGTCTTCCTGGGGAATTTCATTTAATATCTTGGCAACACACTCAATTCCTTCTGTCAGATCCTTGAGGCAGTGCTATAAATAAGGATAGAATGCTTTATTACTAGAGTCAGCAAAAGAATTGTGCACAATGATGTCCTTACTCATACCACAACATTATTAAAATGTTTCAGTGGTGCAGAGGCAAGCAATAGTAATGTAAGGCCTTCAGTTCTCTCTGCTCCTGGATGTTTGTGTAACACTTAGTACTCCCAACTCTGCTCCACATGAGCTGCCATCTCTGCCTCCTCTACTTTTGTTCACACAGGCCCACATCTCACTGCTCTTGCATGAACACATGCTTCATTTGTGTTTAATACTGACATGTAATTAGTATCAGCCACAAAATGTGCCCTTTAAGCATGAGCAAATGGCAGCCTGCTAGGACAGACAGTGCTGCATTAAGGTCAGAGCTCAAGGCTCCCCACTGACTTTGGCATTTCCAGCTGCCCCTTGCATGGCAGAGACCTGGGAGAAGTCACACAGGGTCCCCACTCCACATCCACTACAGCTTCAGCCTGTTGCTGTGTAACAATGGACTCAAAACTTTGATCGAAAGTAAAACAGGAAGCAGGTCATTGCTAAATGTACAAATTTAAAACTAGCCTACTTCAAAAAGACTTCAAAGTCTGTGCTAGTGTTACACAAAACAACCCAGTCAGGGCTGACTTACAAACACAGATTGGAGCCAGACTTATTTCATCATAATGCTCATCTGATTTGTGTGCACTCTTCCCATGGGCTTATGTGATGCAGAAGACTTTTAGTCCTTACTTCTTTTAAAAAGAAGATATTTCTGACATTATAAAAACGTTAAAATAGGACCCAAACCTACCATTTCATCACCAGGGAATTGTAGTCCTACGAATATTAACATCAAACACTTAACCAGTTTTGAAGTGAGCACAGTTGCTTCATGTATTTCCAGTATAACTCTCCCCCAGCATTAGAAGGGCGTTTTCATCTTCCCATTTTAAATAATGAATAGTTTATTAAAACCTGATAAATCGATATTGGGTAGCAGCAAATTCCAGAAAAGCATCAGCAGCATCCAACTCAGGTGCAGCAGTTCTAAGACAAATATATTTACCCTCTGATTTCCCCCTCAAAGTAGGCAGTTTGTATTCATCTACCCAGGGTGGGGAAAGATAGAGGCAAAAGTGTCCTAGACACTCTGAGGGGTGTTATTATAATAAGAAATTAATTCAAAAAAGTTTATATGCAAGGCTTATAAAATTCCAGCAAAGCACTATGGCTTGACAGTGACACCACAGAGCAAATGCTCCTTATCAATCATTAGCAGCCTTTTTCAGAGGCGAGAGAGAGAAGGAAAGGAGATGCACCCCCCTCAAATGAGATCATAGAGTTAATCCTTGCTACAGGGGATTATGCCAATTGTCAAATTTGATTATTTTATGACACAGCACATACATTTCGCCCAACATGCAGACTTCTAGAATGGTCAGAAATTCCTCTAGGCCACGTCCTCATGGGAAATAACCATAAAGGAATGAAGTATCACTGTGTACACAGTAGCCTGCACACACCACTCCCTTCTCTCCCATTCCAGTTTCTGTTACAAAGGAAGCTGCACAGGCAAAGAGAGTTACTCTTACTCCTGTCCTCTTGACATCATGTCCTCACCAAAAATTGTGAAACTGATGCCCTACAACAGAACTTTAGGGGAGGAACACAAGACTCAACAGGCAGTAAGCCCCACACCACTAACTAGAACACAGGGAGGATGTATTTAATTAACTGCTGGGCTCATTTCTTGGCATGTGAGGGAGGTGAACATCAACACGTGCAACTGCTGTTCTGCAGCCATTGCTCATTCAGCAGCTTTTCACTGAGACCCTTAACCACAGAGCAGTAAGATGATCACATTATAGCTCGTTGTGCTGGATTCAAGGTAAATCAGCAGGAGAAATGAACCCAATTCACAATGGCATGGCAAGTCAGAATAACAATTTAATAAAAAGATCACAATAAACACACTGAGACAGAAGGAAAATCCATTTGACCCCCAAAAGCAGCTGTACAGCCCAGCCCAGGGGGCACAAGCAGGAATGGAGCTCACCAGCCCCTGTGCTGAGCACCACGTGGGCCCCCTGAGGGCAGAGTAAAAAGAAGGAAATAACCTGCTGGTGAAGACGATGGCCAGTCTGGTCAAGAGAAACAATCACAGTCCTGTGGAGGCTCTGCTCCTCCTCTGGATCCCACCAGTGGTGCCCCACCTCCAAAACCCCAACTTCTCTCTGCTTGGGCTCAGCTGGGAACGCCCAGTCCCTCCCCCAGGCTGGGGAGTTTCCCAAGGGGGGATTTACTCTGGGAGGTCAATCCTGGCATATTTTTGGCATCCCTGATGGCCCCTGAGCAGACATGACCCCTCAGGTGGGTGTGAAGGTGCTGCTGGCTGAAGACAGAAACACTTCCTTATCTCACAGAAGTTCCTAAACACCCCCTGTGCCCTGAGGGGTGGGGTGTGCCCTGGGCAGCTGCTGCCAATGATCCACTGTGAGCAGTTAATGAGAAATTGACACAGAGGGTTTAGAATGCACAGTCCTGGCCACACTCACACAGTGGCAAACTGGTCTTGGCTACTATAACCAGGACACTCTGATGTCTGACAGGTGGGGTGGGAGACAAAGAGGTAAAAAAAAAAAAAAAAAGGTGTTTCAGAAGACAGACCTTCCAAAAGTCCTTCAAGACATCTTTTTTTAGAGGACCCTGCACTACCAGAGCAGCACTTCTTAAAAGGAAAATCATTCATTTACACCTGGTGCTTTCCTGGAGTTTAGTACTGCTGCACCCCAAAGGCTGAGATGACTCAGTCCCACATACCTTGCACACAATGAGGCCAAGAAAGACAGAACATCAGTATGACTTACACCATGGTCTACCTCAGGCAATACACTTACCAGTTATCTTTTATTGCAAATCTAACAAATAAAACTTATATCTCAAATCCAGCATTAAAGAACACTTCTCTTATTAAAATGCTCACTAAGGAAGGAAAAAAGTGTCAAATAGCAAAAGTATTGCTGTTCTAGGGCTCAGCTGATGCACAGTAGTACAACTTTGGCAGTCATTATTCAGTGTTTACTTAATAAAGCCCATTCTGTTCAGCTCAATCATTGACTGCCTCAGGATACACCACAACAATCAAATGCTGAATGTAGTAGGTTTCCATGAGGACTTCACTTGTCACAGAACTTCAGCAAAATGTTATAATACAGTGCAAGTAGACTTCACTTATGCACATGGGCAGTTTTTTCACACAGAGCCAAAAGAAACACAACACTGACACATCAAAATAACTTATACATAAAAAAAATTCAAATATTAATTTGGTAACAGACAAATGTAGGATATATATTCCATATATACTTTTTAAACATAAAAAATAGAATGCTCACACAGATCTGATATACATTTTTTTCTTACATACACACAATTAATATGTACACGGTTGCATGGTCAAGAATTAAACCAGCAGTGTGGAGTGGGCAGACTTGCAGGCTAAGTAAAAAAGAAAACACTTTAAAGTCAAAGGCATGTATTTTTAAGCACAAGGATGGAACAAGATTTCTTGCTGCCTTTGGAACAGGTATCAATGTCAAACTCAGGGCTGGAATGTCATCGCTGCTGGCAGGGCACTACTGTGAAGACACTCATGTATGCAGTGGTCCCACTGACACCATCAGGTGTTGTTTATGCATTATCCAAGTCTAGATGTCAAGGAAAAACAGAAGGAGCCAGCAGGGAATATACCACCAAAAAGTGTAAGAAGAGAATGATTAGCTACACAGCTACCAATAAAAATTAAAAATTTGTTTCCTTCTCTTTCAAAACTACATTGTACTGCAGACAAAAATGACCCTGGTACAAAAGAGTTGACATTTAGGCCTTAAACACACTTAAGAGAAACCTCAAATTGAACGCATTTCCCTACAATACTCTTATTTAGAATCTCTCCCTCCCCCACCAAAAAGAAAAATTAAAAAATACTGAGTACTGTGTTCAAAACAAATCTTGCTGTATTCTGCTAAAAGATGGGCACTTCTTGCAAGAGAAAGCCAGCAAAAAATACATTTAAAGTAATTCCCATTTTTTGACATGAGCTTACTTGCACATTCCTCTTACTTTCAAAACCTGTATCTGCTTTTGGCTTGACATACAGAACAGCTTTTAAAAAGCATAGTAACTTATTAAAAAAGGCTAGATATCTCCCAAACCATTGCCAGAAAGCACTTGAGTACTTTCCCAGAGGCTTATTCTTTCACTGCACAAAGCAGTTAAACCCAGGGTGCTGAAACATTCTACTTTTTGGACTGGAAGCATCAATGTGTGAAGCAGTTCTGCTGGGGAATCAGACCATGTTCAGGAAATCTGAATTCCAACTTCTTATTCTCCCTAAACTTGCTCTCCCAAGGGAGCTGCAATAAATTACTTGATTACTCCTGGACTTAGTTCCTCATCACAAATCTCCTTCTTGCTTCCCCTCTGTAGCTGCTGATTTGGATTTCCATGTGTGTAGATTTTAAAATGGCATTTGTGCAGCACACGAGGATCCTCTTTGATTCCCATTGGTACACGCTAACAACAAAGTGGTTTAAAGCCCTACCAGTTAAAAGAAAACTGTTAGACACAAAACCAGGTTTATACCATCACTGTTTATATTAGGATGAAAAACCAGAGAGCCTGGGTGGTGGGAACAGCATACCACAGTTACATCAGATCATACTGCAGAGACAGCTTTCTTGTCCTCTGAGTTTGTAGCATATGGAACAAGGTAGCAAAATATTAAATTTCACAAAAAGACTACAAGTTTTTTTAATCACTGAAGTAATTCTACTAGATTATCCCAACCAATAAACATACATTCACTAATCTAATGGAGTATACAACAACAAATTTCCATGAAGATTCAAATCACACAATTTCTGTAAATATTCTTCACTCTGCAACATGTTAACTTGACTTATTTCCTCTTACCAAGACAATATTAACCTTCTGTAATTATGAGATACACATTGACAAACCCAAGAGAGGATACCAGTCTCAGAGCAGGGCACATGCTCCTTGGAAACCAGCTAGATGAAGGACTGTCAGCCACTAAATCTGGCCTGAGATGAACTGGTTGAATTATTTGTGCAAAATCAGTGCCATCTTGGGACACTTTCAGCTCCCCCATTGTTAAAATTCACAGGAGTCCCCATTAAACAGATGAAGGTGCCTTAAATGAAGGTAGAAATAAGATCTAATTTTAAATATGCACTGGTTTAACAGAACCTTGTAATCTGCTCAGGTGTATTACGCCTGTGATTTCCTTAATGTTTCTTTAATGGTTTTGGATGGTAGTTCTCTGTTGCACAGCAAAACAGTTTTCTTCAGACACATTCAAATTTTCCCACAGTGGAGTGAGCAAGTTGTCAAGAGAACTAATTAGCTTGACCTTCTGTTTGCCCAGTAATGAGAAATGCACCAAACAGGTCTCTCCCTTCACATCTGAGTCCAGCAGTTAAAGCTCAGACCATTCACTGCATTGTCCTCAGGAACATCTACCACAAGCACAGCCAATATAAGGACATTTTTTACCTTGAGCCCTGAAACATTTTTTTTTTTGCTCATGTCAAAATATGAAAACCTAGTGTCCTTTACCTTATGAAAGAAAGACTTTGGCTGATAGGGGAAGCACAACCCATAAGAATGGTCTTCTTTTATAACTAGAAGATAATATCTTAGAAAAACATGCTACAAGGGCACCTGTCAACATTACCCACATCATCTAACGAGAACAGCCAGCCAGGACAGCTGGGTCAGTGTGCTGGGAGCTGACGTGTTTGACAGGCAACTGTGAGAGTTAACGGGGCAAAGACTGAAGGGAAGTTTTGCTTTCACAGTACTCATCCATTTTAAGCTAGAAACCATTTTGCAAGGATCTGTATGCTCCAGAAAGGAAACAAAACAGAAACTAGAAACAACTTTGAGGTTATAGTATCCATAACATTATCGACAAAATGGAATGGCAAAACTAATTTGTTTATTACATCAGTATTTCCTTCTTAGTGATATAAATAAAGTATATTTTTTGGCAGTTTTCCCCTGACGGGAACAATTCTTTTATTCATGAACCTGCTCATTTTAAGAGCTGAGTCTTTGGAGTCCATTAGAAAAACATCATCAACACATTTTGTTTTTTTAATGCAAGGAAAGAAATGTTAAGCAAGCTGCCATTTCCATTTTTCAAAATAAATCTGTTTTCTCCCACAGTTATATACCAGTCCATAAAACTGATTTCAGCAGTTACTTCTGATTTACATGGCCAAGTAAGCAGTCACAAACTCACAGTGTATGTCAAGGCATTTCTGCAGCGTCTCCTTATGCTGCTGAGTCGGCATTGCATCTACCCTGGGACAGCAGAGGAATTTCAAGTGTTGTTATGCTGCAAAGACAAAACGTGCCTCGCTTCCCAGACTACAGATTAGTATTCATATTGCCTCAGTGCCCTGTGAGCAAGACCCTAGGTGCAGGTTGCTGTACATATCTCCAAACAGAATAGTTTTTGAATATTTGCCACCTAAACAGACAGCAGCAAAACCAGAGCCAGGAAGCTGAGTCAGAAATCTCCATCAGGGCTTCCTCAAGGTCTCCCAGTGCACCAGTGAGTGGTGTAAGTGCAGCTCAGAGCCACAGCACCAAATTTCTGCTCCACTTGGATTCCCTCTGAACAGGACAGTGCTTTTCAGTATGGCTTAGTATCCTTCTGAACTGTAACACAGATACTGCTTACATTTTTTAACATGATAAGTTGAAACTTCTTATACTTTAATTTTTGCACATATTTGTGGAGAAATGGCTTTAAAGAAAAAAAAATTTCTTCATTTTTGGAAATTAATACATATCAATACTTGCAGGTATTTTAGCTCTCTCCTTTCAATGGCAAATGGGGAAGGGTGTGTCAAAAAGACACAGCCTATCTTTTGAAGGTCTGGGTCAGATAAAAACAAAACAAAAAAGGAGGTGGATTTAGCTATAGTGATTTCACAATCTTTGTGTACGTAGGCAGCTTTCCTGAAAACAAAAAGTATTCCTCTGCAAGTCCTTGGGTCAAATGGGTTCAATGAGGCATTGAAATTTATCAGATACTTTAAAAATGCAATTTTCTAGGTATTTATGGAGCTCCTGCCTAAAAATACACACACTTCAGTTGGTTAGGCACATTATTAAAACATCTAACTCCAGTACTTATTGACTTTATACCAACCAAAATTTATTATCACTACTTGTTTATGACTTACATGTCTTTACAAAAAAAACCACAAGTATGAATAATTCAGTTCTCATTTCATGCTAACAGTTCATTAATTTATTCATCAATTAGTTGCAGAAGAAAAGTATTCCTTAGCACTTCCAGTGCCAGATTTCAACCTGTGCCATGACCTTTCCACACTCACTTTGCTCTGAGGTTGATCCAAGACAAACCAGACTCTGCCTGCACAATAAAGAAAGAACAAGAAAGAAGTGGGAGGTTATCTTTATTGTATTATTGGAGTTGCAAATATGGAATTTGGATTGGGCTGGTACATTGGAGGATAGTATGAATGCAAGTGCCACCTTTGCTAGGGTTGGCAAAAATGATGGCATCTGTTCCAATACATGTCCTCTGAGATGCCTGAGCTCTGCTTCAATTCCTCAGTTCTGCACAGAGCTAAGGTGGCAGCCTGTGCAAGAGGTTCATAGTAAGATGACACTTAAAACCTATCTTTTTTTAAAAAAGCACATTGGATATTTTCATCATTTATGCAATCACACATCCATTTTCTATTTGGGGATAGAAAAGAGAGCAAACAGGAGCTGAACTCAGTTTCCCAGCCCCCAATAGGACACTTTTATTTTCCCAGCATGTTGCATATTTGTTCCTACTGGCTTCCTAGACCAAATGCACAGAAATTTCATCTGAAATTAAGTCAGACCCTTAATAGCAAAAGTGGCTGTCAGTGAAAGGTGCACATCCATACTGATTGGCAACATCTGGTCCTAACCAATACCACTTACAAAAAAATCTGACAGTCATTCTGTACGAAAGGACATTTTATTTCCTTCTGTGTCAGAACAAAAGCTAAAACCACAAGAAAAAGCAGAGGAGAAGCTTCTCTCCAAATCCTCTTGGATAAGACGTGAACCTGGAAGATGGAAAATCCAATTTCACTGGCTGCTCTCACCTGCCTGAAGCAGGGTCTTGAACCAGCTTTGCTAAGCATTTGAGCAAGAGCATCGGCCAAGCAGTTATTGCACTGGGTTAGACACTAAGAGGGAAAAACCACCAACAGAAAATCCCCAAACCAAACCCACAGGCCTCTAAAGCTCACCTCCCCCAATCTCTCATGAGTCTAGAGACTATTTTGCTTTAAAATCACCACCACAATCAAGTAACCGTTTCATTCCATATACAAACAGATACCTACACCACTGCAAACACTGCACTGCCACATAAGCCACGTTCCTTTGTCACATACATTTTCACTATGCATCTGTCATTCATTTCCATTCAAAGACTACATTCCTTCTATAGATGAAAATATCCTCTGGCTGTAGAATGGCTAGCCCATCTAGAACACTAACAGGAAAAACTCCAAGTCACCTATCATATGTGATTTGTCTTCATTAAACAGTCCTAATGCAATGGATTGCCCCAACATTCACTTTCTCTACAGTACTTCTAATCTGCCAAGTCAGAAGGTGCAAATCACATCCAAATGTGGCAAGAAACAACAAACAAATCCTAAAGAGCAGAGGAAGCCAAGACAGATTGCATACTTACAAGAAAAATAAAGAACAAACAGCTATTTACGCTGTATAATAATTGCACCTACAGTGCATTTGACTAAATGACAGAGCCTGCAACAACTGCAAGTCACATACACATTCCCATAACTGCTGTTTTCCAATGCAGCTTCAACAGTCTTCAGTCGTGGCTCATAAGCTTCTAGCATCTCCCTCCCTAGCTAAGGCAAATCTTAACCCAAAGAGCACTTCAGTTCTTTCATGTGAATCCAGTTATTTCCCCTCATCACCAGTATTTCCACAGTCTTTAGCATAAAAAATATGGGTAGATATTGAATTGAAAAAGTTTGTTAAAGAAAAGAAATAAGACTGGATATAATGTCACTGACAATTCCTTGGATCTCACATGTTTACAGAATATCTTGATTTGAAAGGGACCCACTAGAATCACCCAAGTAAAGCTCCGGCCCTGCACAGGACACCCCAAGAATTCCACGATATGCCTGAGAGCATTCTCCAAATGCTTTTGGAGCTCTGTCAGGCTTGGTGTGGTGACCACTGCCCTGGGGAGCCTGTTCTAGTGCCTGACTCCCTCTGGGTGAAGAATCTTAGTTCCTAATACCCAGCCTAAACCTCTGCTAGCACAGCTTCATGCTGTCCTTTGGGTCCTTTGTGTCACTGGTCATGGCACAGATTCTTGCTGCCGTCCGTTGCCCCTCATGAGAAAGCTGCAGACCCTGATGAAGTCTGATCTCAGTCTCCCCTTCAGAGCTGTTCCTCCTAAGACTTCCCCTCCAGACCCTTCTCCATCCTTGTGCCTCCTTTGGACACTCTCTAATGGCTTAATGCCTTTTTTACATTGCAGTGACCAAAACTGCCCCAGTATTGTGGGTGAGGCCACCCCAGAGCAGCAGAGCAGAGCAGGACAATCCCCTCCCTCTGCCAGCTGATGCCCCCCAGACACAGTTGCCCCTCCTGGCTCCAGGGTACTGCTATTTCATATTTACCTTGTTATCAAGCAGGACTCCCAGTTCCATTCCCACAGCTGCTCTCCAGCCTCTCAGTCCCCAGTCTGTACACACAACCAGGGTCGCCCCGAACCAGGCGCAGAATCCTGCACTTGTTTTTGTTAAACCTCATAGGGTTGGTGATTGTCCATCTCTCTGATTTGTTAAGGTCTCTCTGCCTCTGGGAGAGTAAACAGCTCCTCCAACTTTTGTATCATCTTCGAACTTATTTTGTACCCCTTCAAGTCCTGTGTCCATGTCACGTATGAAAATGTTGAAGAGCATCAGGCCCAAGCTGGAGCCCTGCAGAACCCCCCAGTGACCACGCCAGCCTGCTGTAACTCCATTCATTAATGACGTGTAAATGACCTGCCACTCCAAGACAGTCTTTGTAATAAAAGCCATGTGTGACAAAGGCAAAAGCTCTCTCCTGTAACAAGGTTCATAAAGGCAGGGAAGAAAGTGATCAGCACCTTGTATGTCACACTTGAAGATTCAGTTTGCTTTCATAAAACCTAAAGGAAAGGTACTCACAGTGTCACCAGAGGCAATGGTTAAATTCACCGGCTTTTCGAAGACATTCACACAGGCAGGACATCCATTATGGGGCACTGTTAAAACTTGAGTAATAAGCTCCAGAAAGATGACAACTTCAAAGATATTAAGATGGCAGTTTTAGACACAGCCATTATTCAAATAGCTCTCTGCTACTGAAGAAAATTTATTAGAACTTTCAGTGTGATTGTAACAATATGTAAATTAGACTGCTTAAATGAGGATATATGGTGACAATGTGTTGTAGGAGTCACCAACTAAAAACTGGAAGTAGGGATAAAAAAAATGACTCTATTACTGTGGTCAGGCATTCTGAAGGCCATGGCTTAACAGACTGAGCAAATGTACTACATCGACCAAACCCTCTTGAATAAAGTTGCTCAATAATAACAATAATGCATGTCCTAAGTCTTGAACTATGGAATATAGTGTATAAAAACCAGGTTATTATAGAGAAAGAGTCATAAAAAGACATGAAAAATAGATGAGCATTATGGTCTTGTTGATCATATTTTGTTAATAAATTCTGCAAGCAGTCAAATTCATGAAAACTATCTGATTCGTGTTTCTAAATGTTCACTGTTTCATCTGTATTGTTGTTTAGAAGCAAAGAGTTGTTTAAAAAGAGCAAGTGAAGACACATTTGAGAAAATCAGGCAAACAGTGTTAACCAGAAATACATTTACAGATCATTGGGTTCTGCTTCTTTACTTAAAACAAACAAACAAACAAACAAACAGGTTTTAAGTGTTCTATGAGTAAAAAAGGCAGAATTCCTTTACAAAGCAAGTCCACTTTCACATTACTAAGAGTTAGGATCTTCAGTGAGAGAAAGCATGTTTAACATCCTTCAGATTTTAATGGGGATGAAACACATGGAGTCACATCCACCCAGGGACTACCAGATCTTCTATCACTAGTTAGACACCTTAACAAAGCTCTATTTTCACAAAATACTGAGTAATCTTTCCTTCAGAACAGCCTCAGAATCACCTCTGATACCTTCCCCCTGTGTTAGCATCTGATCTCACACACAAGACAAGCCCTGGCCACCACTGCCATACTTGCACATGAGCTGGTCTCACAGAACACAAGCTGCCCCTGCAGACATAATTGACACACCCAACAGCCAGGCAATGGTAACCACCAGGAAAAAGCACTGCAAAAATCCCAGGGGAGTTGCAAAACAGATAGTGTTTCAATTACAAACACAGTTTATATCTTGCAGAAATAGTCACTTTACAGATAAGAGCAGATCTCCAAAAGGGGAAGAAGCACCATGGAGTACTATCAAGTCACGTCAGTCCTCAAAAGAACTATCAGATTTTAAGTCACAGCAAGCAAATGCAGGTGTCTCTCACCAGTTACTCCATGACCATGGCCATTTCTGCTGAATCATTCCCTCAGCACATATGTTGCTTTGCATTTGACCACTTTCAACCTCTATATGTATGTCAACAACCCATGGGTCAGGCAAAACAAATTGAGATTTCCAGCATCCAAATCCACTGCTGTTCAGTTCATTTGATAGCCCCGAACAACTGGGATGCCAACACGGGTTATCTATCTCATCACAGGAGAGTTAACCCTCAAGGCAGATGAGCAATCACACAAAAACTTTCAGGTCTTCAAAGAATGAAAAGCAACACACAAGAGCATCTAATCTATCCCTGCCAGGGTCCAACAGACATACCATGTTCCTGTCACTTGCAGCAAAATCAAGCTGCAGGCTGAGAATTAGCATAGACACCCTCTCTGTGTTCTCAGAAGACACGAGTACATGCGCCACAAACCTCTGGCAAGCTGAGCATCCCCATGGATTCACTACTGCAAGGGAGGTGCTTGAATAATCTACCTGTACTCCTGCAGGAACTCAGTGAACAGCTAGTCATAACTGGAAGAGACAATGACAGCTGAATAGTAAATAACAGGTATCTTTCCTTAAGATGAAAGGGATTGGCATAAAGCTGGCACTGCACTTTTAAATATTGTGTCTAAACACAGAAAGCTATTGAGAGTTTTCAATCACCATGCCATAAAAAAAATTAAAATTAAAACATCATAAGTAGCAGAGAAGCATTTGTTTCAGTATAACATTTTAAACTGGGAAACAGGAGCTATAGCACTATGTATTATAGTTATTGCAGTATTTGAACTACAACTAGCAAATTCTGAAATCTGGTACCTAGTTGTTTGGTATTTAGTTCCACCCACCAATAAGAGCAGAGGTTTTATTTCAGATATGCATCAGTTTTAGGCTTCAATGTCTTTACACTCAGTGAAACACGGAAGAGCAAAATCAACAGTTGAACTTGATTATCTTAGAGGTCTTCTCCAGTCTTCATGAGTCTATAATAATATATATATCTATATAAAATAATATATATAATATGGTAATATGAAAGAGCTCTCAAGAAAGATAAAGTAGAATCTGGTACAGCCCAAAGAGAAAAACTGCTGCTTTAGGAGAAAGAACCACAGTGCCTGCTGGTCTACAAAAATACTAAGACTGTCAGATGTAAAT
>VXAU01002816.1:309977-330505 GCA_013399695.1 Formicarius rufipectus
ACTTTTGCAAATGGCTTGCAACTCTCTTTTCCTGCCTTAACAAAAACATCCCTTTAGGGTACCTCACGCAAAGCTCCCTAAATGACAAGAAATTGTGCAATATCTACTACCGAAAGCTGGAAGTAGACTACATACCCCAGAGACAGGCATAAATCAAAACAAATCAATTATTGTAGTGAATCGCATTCCAGGTATTCTTCAAACAGATGTAGAAAATTTAATCCAGAAAATTTTACTGTGACAGAAGCAAGCTATTCCTGGATTTTGTATTTTGTAGTGACATTTGGTGTAACTAACTTCAGCATGATGCAGGTTAAAAAAGTGACTTGTTCTATGAATAGGTTCCTCCAAGGACCTAAATTATACTATACTATACGAGGGCCTAGTCACACAGCCTGAATTATACTCAAGTCCCTGTACTTTGTATTTTCTAAAAGCAGACCGTAGTTTAATAATATATTTCAGTCCCATGAGTTGTCTTTTTCAGCAGTTGCTCAATGAGTGGATCTGCCACTACTGACAAGGATCTTAAGGGATTTCTGGGCTTGTCTTCTAAAAACAATGACCACACGCTACTATGGCACTACTGCCTACCTTTCCACAGTCTTCAACAATGCATTTTTTAATGATTTCTCTGAATGACTGTAGGTAAAAAGAAAGATGCATAACTGCATATTCCCTCCAGAATAAAATTAAGCAGAGCCTGTACCCTCTCAATGCTGAAATCTCAGCAGTGAATCTCCTGAAGTATCACAGCAGCCTTATCTGTTGCATCTTAGGGCTGAATGGGGGGGAAAATAATAATAATAATAATCATCATCATCATCATCATCATCAATACCTTCAGCTTCACTCAGCAGTATGTTCCTAGATTGCAGGATCTGAAATGCAAATGACCAAGAGGCCATTAGGAACATTAAAGATTTAGCAGATGCATGTTCATCCTGGTTTTGGCGGAGGGGCCAGAGAAAAGGGAAGAGAAGGGGTAGGGAGAGAATTATGGACACATTAATTCCAAAGAAATAGAGAATGAAATACAGTTACTGTATTCATTCTTTCACAGAATAGTTATGCATCTCCTTAAAAGTGTACTTACTATCCAATCTTTAATATTTCATGTGGGTAAAAAGTATTAATAATAAATATTCCCCATTCAGTTCTAATGCCTGTTATTAATATCAATTAATTCTTCTTGCAGGATGGAAGGCTACTCCAGAGTTGTCCCACTACTTCATATGAGTCTGCATTCTACTTGGACTGACTGTACACTTTCCTTCCAGGAAAAAAGCCTCCCAAGATTCTTTTGCTGTCCACACTAACATAGCATCAGGACTGAGCAGAGTGATCTTGTGATACAGATTTTGCTATTTGTACTCTCCAAAGCAAAAAGAGAATCTAGACCTATTCCTCTCCAAAGGGCTTTTCTAACACTTATGGCTGCAAAGACATAAAAATAATCCTTATCCATAAAGCTATCCAACAAACACCTATGCACATGTGCAAACAACTCAAAGAACTTTCTTGGGATTCCTTTTATTTCCATATGTAGTCAAGATCAGTGTCATAAAGGTTAAAATCCCTACTTTTCAACTAAAATTGTGCCTAGAAGCTTCAATTTTCAGCCTGCAGATTTTGGGACTGTGTTATTGTCACAGTCACATCACGTTATTTCCATCAAAACAGCTGGAGGTTTCCAGTGAAGGAAGCAATTATTATGAAAAATGTCAATGTGTCTTTCTCCCTAAGTCACATGTTTAACTTCACGCTATAGAATTTGACAAGTAACCAGCTCTAAACCTCCACCAAGAAAAAGGAAAATGGAGACAGAGCACGTGTGCAAGTCACAGGAGAGAAGAACAGCTTACCCACTGTTATGAGAGCAGATTCTGACATTGCTGACTGCTGCCACAGTTGTGGTACACTTCCAGAGTTTAATTGCTTTGGTAGAAGGAAGCTTTAGGTCTGCATGCATGAATGAACAGTTTGCCTTGACCTGACAATACACATAAAAAGTGTCAGTCTAAAACAAGATACTCAGTAATTACATGTTCAATAAGTGGTGCAAGCATTTTAGGAGGCAATATTCACATTTCATGGCAGGCATGAAAGAAAATGTCTTGCCCGATAAAGGCACAACAAAGAACAGTTACTCTGACACCTTTCAGGCCTAAAAGGCTCCATTTAATGACAGTGCCAGGTACAAAGGACCACACACATGTTTGAAGCTTCCTGGCCAAGTGACTTCCCAGGGTATGTCCACACAGAGCCTGCAGCCTCAAGTGGGCATATCTCAGCACACAGTACATCTACTAGCTTAACCCATGTAATGTGACCAGTTACACTAGAAAACAATGAAGCACAGCACTAGATAGTAACAAGTCAACATCCTGGCCACACATTCCCTCAAACAAGCAGAAGTGCCTTGCACTACATCCTCCCCACATTTACTGGCCAGTAGACACATTCTGCTTGCTCCAGAGCATGGTGTGTTCTGACCCTGCTTTGAAGGCACAGACATACCCTTGATATCTCTCCATCAGAGAGAGTGAGCCAGCCTTGTCTGTGTGACCAGGGAGCCTTGGCTCACACCAAAGTCAGTATGCCCCAGTGAACAGTTCCTGGTTCATGGTCCCAAATTTTTGACTCAGACCATCCACACAGGGTCCCATTCTCCCATTTCACTTGGCACCTAAAGGACCATGCTATTAATTTTGAAGCTAATCATTTGTGAAAGTATTTGGAGGGGAAGCAAAAAAGCAAGTGAGGGGACTTGACCAAAAAGAACTTCAAAACTCTTAAGCTGCAGTCAGAACAAAAAAGTGATACAAAACATATGAGATCCCAAATCCCAATACTGCTTAGAGCAGGAATCTCTTCTTCATACACTCTATTCTCCAGTTACTCATGGTATATTAAATTAATGGAAACTCTGAGCTTTAGCATATATTTAATAGCTACAGTGTGCTTTTTTGAGCAATGATATGACTTTCTTACTGTATACAAAAACACACATATGGATGCATTTACATATGTAGAAAATACCCATGCTGGCTTTGGTATTACTCAGCAATACATACTGTTCATAGTCAAATACTGCTTTAGGCTGCATCAAGCAATGGAGAAGTAAGCTGATAAAAAGTGTCCCAGTTCCTCAGAACTTAAAAACATCTAAATAAATAAAAAAAAAAAAATTAAAAAAAAAAAATTTAAAAAAAAAAAAGAAAAAAAATCAGTTAGGAGAAAAGTGTTCACCCATGATTAGCTAGAGTGTAATAAGCCTCTGGCCTCCTCACAGTATGGCCAAAACACCGTCCCATAACCCAGATCTCTCTCATGCTAACACAGCTCTAAAATCTGTGGGACACAGCAGGAAAAGGGTCAATTTTTCATGTTTTTCAGTCAGCAAATTGTCACTAACTAGACTAGGTAGATTTGATTAACCTTGGTGATAACACCCAAGGCATGAAATCCAAGGTCTAATTGTCAGTATGTGCCACCCAGAAGGATGAAGATGACGTTGTGTATGCATTTGGAAGGTGCCACCAATTGAAACACATCAAGAATTAAATGTTGTTGCCAGTACACCAAAATAGCCACGGAAATGTAACTGCTTGCAGGAAGAGTCAATCAAACAGATCCAGGGAAGCCCCAGATGCTTTCTAAGCCACGGCATGCTGTTGCACAGGCGCTGTGCGGATACATCCAAAACACCTCTATCCGCAATTCATACTGAATTTGTGCTCCCCAGTGCCGGGGATGTTGGGAAGTTGCACGAGGCCCCGGCCACACGAATCTCGTCTCCCTCCTGTAGTACCTTCAGCCGAGGCAAATCACCGCACAGCACACGGGACAGCCCCAGCAAGGCAGCGGCACAGCAGAGGCGGGGGCAGACAGCGGGGGATGCTCACGGGCGCTTCTCCCGCGAGCCAAGAGTGACACCTGCCGGGATGCGGGACCGCGCACAGCCCCCCTGCGGACACCCACTGCCTGCTCTGCCTGTACTGCCTGCACTGCCTGCTCTACCTGTACTGCCTGCACCGCCTGCACCGCCTGCTCTGCCTGCACTGCCTGGACTACCTGAACCGCCTGCTCTGCCCGTTCTGCCTGCACTGCCTGCACCTCAGAACAGTCCTGGGCCAACCACACCGCATGACACAGCTCAGCAGCGACACACCGCATCAAAACCATGCAGCAAAAAGCATCAGTTACATTAATGTCAGGAATAAAGATAACTCTATCTGCTTCAAAGGGTGAAGGACACAAAAAGCAGGGATGTCAAAAGGCAAAAACCACTCATTGCATCTTCCCAGGTCTGTCCCATAAGACTTTCAGGGACAATGATAACACCCTAGAAGTGGAACAGAAAACATGGACACAAGGGGGGGAAAAAAAAACACACACACATACCAAATTAAAACCTAAACAAACAAACAAACTAAAACAACTTCAAGTCATAAGACCTTCAAACATTGCAAACTTTGCAATACAGACCAAAAAGACCAAACAAACAAAAACCCCAAACAAATAAATAAACAAAAACAAACAAAACCAAAAACAAACAAACAAACAAACAAACCCTCCTATCTGGGCTTTAGACCCAATATTGGAAGGAAAGCAACAGGTTTCAGCTGTTACCACCTTACCCACCCAAATTTACCAAAAGAACAAGAAATTGCCCCAGGACAGAGGCTTGTGCCACAGTATCCAATGGCTGACCACACAAGTTTAGTCACTTCAGCTCTCCCTTCCCCTTCTGCATATAGTATGCAGACGTTTTTTAAAATACCTAGTATTGAGGTATTTTATCCTAGATCTATGCATAAGAGGATTATAAATACTAGTTTTGACTAAATGAAAGCCTATTTTCTGTGAAATTATATTTTACAGTATTAACAAATTCAGGAAGGGTGCCATAACAGAAATAACAAATCATTATCAGGAAAGACCAAGACAAGGCATTTGGGCAGGAGAGCAACTGCACAATGGCACAGGTCTGGCATTCACACACCAAGACTAAACTTTTGCACGTCAGCTGGTGTTTGTGGCCAACACAGTGCCAGTCCTGAGCAAAAATTACAAGGGGTCAATATCCACACCTGTTCTGAAGATTTCTAGAAAGCTCAGGGGAGGAAAACATCACTTTGTGTAGCAAAAGAGAATTAGATCTGCATTATAGTGTGACTGAGTATTCTTTTCCCTTTGATGTCAGTCCATGCCAGTTTTACATTGCTGTCCCTGGGCAGCTTCTGTGGGCCCTGCAGGTGTCACAGGCTTTGCTGTGGTAGTAGGGTTGGTGAGCACAACTTAACTAATCCTAAGAACGAACTCACTGACATTTTCCTCCAGCACCAACCTCAAGCAGATTCAGCTCTCCATCATTTTGAGGTAGGAAGCTCCAGACTGAAACTGGGGTTACAAAGCATTTCTCATTCTGACCCACTCCACCCACTCCCAGATATCAGGGAAAAATAAGAATTGGGGGCCAAGGGGGAGATAAAATAATGTCCAAGGAAAAAGAAGTCCCAGCTTTGCATTCTGCAACTGTAACTTCGTCTGTTCAACTGCAGGAGGATGAATGCAAAATAACAGAGCATTGCTGCCACCACGTGCTACAAGAGATCTCTGCAATCAAAGGATTTCCTTTTGACTTACTTTTTTTAAACCACAAAACCAGAACTGCTGTTTGTTTTGGCATGTTCAGGATAGGGGGTGGGCAGAAGGCTCCCGTCTGACCCGCAGAGGGCAGGCGTTGTCTTTCAGCTGAGTGCCCATCCCCTGGAGCGCGGTCAGCTCCGCTCCCTTCCAAGGCCTGGGGTACAGCCAGCCCAAGGCTCCCAGGGCCCTCCCCAGCCAAGTACTGCTACAGACACAGCAGCCAAGGGGTCAGCTCTGCCCAATCCGCCTTAACCAAAAGGCACCAAAGATTTGGTATCTTGATCAACAATGGTCAGAGGTGCAAACCGTCCATGCCTTCTATTTGTGACAGGAAGCTCATCACAAATACCTACAGGGTGGCACAGCTGACATTGTCCTGCCCAACCACAGCAAACACAACCACTTTTCATTCACAGTGATCAGAGGTTTTGATTCTGGCTGAAACTCAACCAGCCCACTAAACACTAGAGCTTGTGTTAACAGGAACTGTTTATTCAAACTGGCAAGGTTTGTGTTTGTTTGTGCGCTCTGTTATTCTTCTACATCAGCTGAGAAACCCGTTCATCTCTTCCCATAAATTTTGCCAAGTAAAATTGTTAGCATAATTCACCTACCTGGGCATAATTCACATTTCTGCTGTGGATGTAGTATGAACTACTGAAGCGAGCTTTCATGAGCTAAGACATTATATACCTCAGATGCTGCCTATGTAATCTTCACATGTGTAAAAACAGCTATCATGTTTTTAATCATCAAACTGCAACTCTCATCCTTAAAGCCAGATAAGTTCTCCTTCCCAGGCATTATGTAGCCATGGAAAATTAGAAGTAGAATATAGGAAGTTATATACATGCTAGGAAAGGGCTTGTGGGGTCATCTGCTCTGTCATCATCTTGCTTATCTTCCAGATAATGGTTGCTGCTTTAATCACAAAACATGGAACATGAACTGAGCTCTGCAAATAACCTCTGCAATCTGAAGGTGGGTGTCTATGAGAGACAAATTTGTGGTGTTTCTAGTTATGAATCTTTTGTGTTTCTCACCAGGTTACTCTCACATATCCTATGGCAATCACTTTGTGTTTCTTAAAATAGAAGTATCTTGTGCTATTCTGAGGGGAAGCTGTGAATCCTCTGGCAAACAGTCACCCGCTGACTCACTGAACTAGAAGTAAGGAGACAGCTCAGCTTACTAGTGTGAGTAAAAGGGTCTGCAGTCTGGACATTTTACAAGTTATACTGTTTGACCTTCATCTTGGGTGGTCTGACTAATCTGCCTAACTCCTGTGAGCGTGGGGGAGTTGTTCAGTGCAGAATTCTGCATGTTTATCCCTGAAACCAAGGGAGTGCATTAGTGATGCTGCATGTGCAGCGTTGGCTGATAATGCCACTTCTGCTAGTGATGGAGTCAGTGACTCGAAAGGGATTATGTTTGTTGACAGAGACCACATCTGGTTGCCATACAGCCATGCACTCCAGAAGCCTAATTCTGTCCTGATTTACTCTCCATCTAGTTTGTGGCTGTAACTCTTACACGTGTGCCCCATGTTGATAAATATAATACCTTTATCAGTGACTAAATCCTGAGAGAACTTGGTCTTCTGTTTGTGCCTGTAGATTTAATTTTAGTGATGCATTTGGATTAGGAGGCTGAATACAAACACTTGCTCTATGTCAGTGCTTCTAGACCAGAATACACAACTATTGGAATAAGGCTCTCCAAGTACCTTGATTTATTTAAAGTAGTGTTTTTTCCTTTAAAATACTCAGTTTCTAGGACAGAACAGTTGCATTGCAAAAAAAGAAAAAGTACATAGATGTGCATGTTCCCTAGTGTCTATATAAAGAATGACAAGAGTGATAAGCCTTTGACCACCCCAAACCTTCATGTTCTTTTCCAGTGTTGAATGTCAGGATTGCTTGGTGTCGCAGCAAGAACAGAACCAGAGTCTGGAACTTCATCTCTTTTGTAGGTAGGGTTTTTTGAAAGGTTTTCTAATATCTGTACTTGTTTTTAGGAGTGATGCTACCCATTTGAGACTTTCTTATGCACGTGATAGAGGGCAGCAGCATAAACCGTATTTAAAAAAATAAAAGTTACAGGTTGATAGCTCTTATAAGCATGCATAAAATCTCTCTTCCCCCCTTCAGATGACTCAGATAAATATGGATGGTTCTGGTACGAAATTTTTAATTTATTATATGTTTAATCTGTATCATCATTAATTCTAATTTTATTTTTTATTATTAATTAAAAATTTTATTCTTTTTATGAATGCTTCTCCAAGACAAAGAAGGAAATGTACCTAACACATATTAGAAGACCTACAATTAAAGTTGCATAGATGCTTTTTACAATACTGTGACTGATTTCTCTGTATTTTCTTAATTTACCATTTTTATTATTGATAAAGCTTTTGTAACATTTTGTTCTTTATGTATGAATTCACAACATCCATTCCACCGTTAGGTCAGCAAGTCAGGTGAAAATGTGATGGATTTCTCTCAGGACAATGAGAGCATTTTCACTTAGTGCAGAAAATGTAGTGGCTGTTGAATTTAGGAAAAATATTTTGATAAATTTATTCTATTTGCTTATATGTTTTCATACATTATTTTGATAGAATTCCTATTTACTTCCCTTTGGTGCCCACACAGTGGTCTGTGCAGTAGCTGTGCAGAGCCAGGGAACTTCCACTTTCTGCTCTGCTGTGTGTGCTCTGAATGTGGAAGAGATTTAGGTGACCTGATCTAGTAAGCATGATCCAAAGGAATGGGAATGAAACTTGGTGTCACGTAATTCTGAGTTTATATTTAGATGATGACAATGATGAATTTTCCTACTCCCTTTCTGCCTGTAAAACAGAGATATTTTTGTTTACAGCTTTCTAACAAAAGGTTTGAGTTTCTTCATTACTACACTGAACATGACAGCTGTTAATATGGGTGCTACATCATTAATTCTCTAATTGCATCTTTCTTTAGAATTTCAGAGGTATCCCAAATTTGATGAATCACTTTTTAATTTTTTTTTTTTGGAGAACATTCCAGTAAGTCTGCAATGTTTGCTTTCTGTTTCTTGTTTTGTTTGTTTTTGTAAAATGTCAGCAATATACAGGTGTGTTGTAACTGATTTCTCCACTGTAATTTCCTTATGCTGAACCAACTCATTCTTCAACTACCAGGCTCATCAAGCTCATCAAGTAATTTAAAATCCATGGTTTGCTACTTTGGAAGTAATAAAGACTCACTGGAAGATTCTTTTACCTATTCTCTTTTCTCCAGAGATGCTTTGATGCCCTTCTTTATCTTCTCCTTTTAACCATCTTTCTGAAGCTGTGTAGGGAGGCAAATTACTGTGACGTGCTCTACTGGCTGATGAGTACTTAATGCATCAAAGACCTTTCTCATCAGTTCAGTAAGTTGTAAGAGTACAAGCTATAGATGAGTGGTCAGATGGCCATTCAAAATTATGAAGACAGTAGGTCTAAAATTTCTTTCCACTATTCAGAGTTGAGCTGTTTTAAACTGCCCTGACCCCACTGGAGCTATCTGTTTCTGAGTAGCATACTACAGTGGTCTACACAAATGCAGAAGAAATCTAAATTTTTAAATGATAGCTGTAGGCTTTCCCAAGAAGTGTATATAATATAGGGTAATACTACTGGTTTTAACTCAGATAATCAGAAATCTAACCAACCTTGTTTATTTGCAGGGTCATCACTCTGGTCACAGTGACCAGGAGCTCTTTCCACATATACTGGGCTGAGTTTCAGCTGCCACCATTTCAAGTTCCATCTTTGCTGCTCCCCATACAATTCAGTCTGGACATGCACTTCACTTAGAAACTTTTTAACAATCTGTCCCCTGACATAAGCCACAATGCACTTTACAATAGTAGACATACTTTGGGTTTTCAGAAAGGATGGACACTTTTAGCTGTGAGATTAATATCTCCCTAAGAAATAGCACCATTTCCCACAGGTACCTGTTGTGATAAGTTGTATCACAGCTGAGCCACAGCTGTATCTCTTCAGGGACAGAAGAGACTAAAGAAGTTCCTGCTCTGCTCTGATCTGCTTGCTTCGTGCTAGTGGTTAATAGCTTCATAGATCTGAGAACTCCTTCAGAGTATCAAAGTAAATCAGGGAAGTAGTTTAAATACTTCATTTATAATATCTGGGTTTATCTTAGAAGTGCAGTCTGTCTCAATATTTACTTGCTAATAAAAATTGTATGTTTTTTTTACATGTGATTGTTTGGACTCAAATGAGGATGAGCTTGCTGTAATGGATGCTGGTTTTGATCTGATCATTTAAATCTTTGTAGGCAGCAGCAAGCTGTGCTACTTCAGTTCTTGTAGGTTAAACTCACAATCAAATTCTGGTTGCTGGGTACTTTCTGTCATTTTTAATAGACAAAAAGACCATTCCATTTAGAGAAAGCGTATGCTCTGTGTAATGTTTTTGTTGTTGTTGTTTTTGTGTTTTGTTTTGTTTTTTTCCCCTGGGAATAATATGTTTTCAAGTGCCTTTTGCAATGAAAGGGATAGGTTGCTTTCAACTAAGGCATTTGGTAGGGACTCGTGCTGAGGGCAGTGCAGAAGGTGGTTTATTTTCTGCACAGAAGACTAGAAAGAGAAATTGGCTGAGTGCACTGCAATATGGGTCTTTGCTTCCCTGCATGGAGCAAAGGTAAGTCTCCTGGCTTCTGCTGTGCCCAAAAAGCTGGCAAACCTGATGAACTGGAAAGCCTCATGTCTCAGTCATGAGAAGAACAGAGGTGAACCTGGCAAATGTTCTGTTCTGAATGCCCTGGAAGTGTCAGCTATGGGCTAACAGTGGCTGAGCAAATGGCTCACGCTTCAGAACGAATGCCAGTGCTGTAGTCACAGGGCTGTCAGTCACGTGGGGTATCTTGCCTTAGAAAAGGGATGTCAGTGACAAGATGTATTGGTGATATTTTGAGTTTGTATCTGCCTTTTCGAAGAGCATTGCAGCAAACGTCTGGCTGTGGTCCTGTTCTCATATAAAAAAAATAAACAACAGTGATTCTCCTCAGGGCAACTATACACTCCAAAAAAGCAGTCCTGCTGAGTGTTGGTGTTCCTGCCAGTGTTTGTGTTCTCGGGAGCATCTCTGGCTACTGCTCATGCAGAAGTGGTAGTTTAGTGGGCAAATATTAACAGGAGAGGAAATTGGAGCTGCAAATGCATTCCCCCACTTGCTCCACAGGATACAGTAATAAGAAGCAGGAGGAGAAAGAATCTTGTAATGAGGAGTCAGAGTTACAGAACTGATCATCAAAGATACCCATAACACCTGAAGGTTAAATACCTCTGTGTGTTCAGTGTTGTATTAATGACCCTTTTCCAAGAAGAGTAGGAGAAGGAAACACAAAAGTAATTACTCAGTTTTGCTGTATTCTTGAGGTTGTGACTTTGTGTAACTCAGGATTTCATTCAACCTGAAAGCTAAAGCAGATGGAGGGGGTTGGCCGATTTAATGTTGCCTTTAAAAATAAGAAATTAATAATGGAAACAAAATCTTACGGCACCCACATCATTTAAACAGAGGATCTGGCACTTCTAGACAGATTCTTAGGGCTCTTAGGCATCGTCAGAAAACTCTGGTCCGGGGGCCTGGCTTCCACCTTGTTCCACTGAATGAATGAATGAAATGGCAACAAGTGTGGAAGTGTGCATGCAAGGAAAGCCAGTGTCAGGCTGAAGCGTAGAGAGTGAGGCAAGGTGTCTCTGATTTTATGTATTATGCTTAATCTTTCTGAATGTAGCACTGTTACACAGAGTCTCAAGGGTTTGTCCTTGTTTGTTTAGATTTCTTTAGTCAAAATAATTATCAAATCCCTAGTGTGAGTGAAATTACATCACTTGTGTTAAAACTGGAGAGGGGGAACAGAATGCTGTTTCATGAAAAGTTCAATGTTTTGGTCTTTTGGTTTTTTCTATCCTTGAAAAAGTAAACCAAAGTGTCTAAGCCCCCTTTTTGGAGAAGGGGAATGAGGCAATTCCTTCCCATATGGCAGCAGCCCAGTGGCAAAGGCCAGGTTCAAACACCTCTTCTAAATCTGGCCTTCTGCACTAAAGTGCTTGCCCTTTCTGTTCTGTCTGTCTGTCTGTCTGCCTCTGGAGTGTATGGTCAGTGCAGAGGGACCCCAGAAGGAATGCTGGATCTGTCCAGTCCTGACAAGCAATTGCACTGTGAGCACTGGAACCTCTTCCCAGTTAGAATTTCAGTGAAGCTGATGGTTTTCCACAGAAAGCTTTGCTTTCAACCAATTGGCACTTCCCAACAGAGAAGCCTTTTGCCAAAGAAATTCCCCAAATATATAGATGTGGTTGTGATAGCTCCTCAGTGGGGGGAGTTCTGGTATGTTTAGTTAGAGGTTCACGTCCAAGAATTTGGAGAACAAAATAAAGTGCTTCCATGACTACGGTTGGTTATGAGGAAGGGATAAAAATCTTCAGGACTTCTGCTCTTCTTTGGCCTTCATTGTCTCATGCTCTTCTCTCCTTCTGCACATTTCTAAGTTAAAGAAATAATGTGTAGTGTTTATTCCATTATCATCTCCCCTTGGGACAAATTATTCCAGTGCAGACACCTTTGTGTTATTCAGCCTACTGGAGCAAAAGCAGTGAAATTTTTTGGTGACAATATTGCATTACTTTCAATTCATCTATTTGTTCTGCATGGGAACCCATTTTGTGCTATTTCTGCCTCAGAAGTTGATCCCATTTCTAACTCTGCCCAAGAAGCATATCACAAAATCACTGCACACTGACTCCACTGAAAGAAGTTAATTTGAATTATATGGGAAGAGAGGTAAGAAAGGTAATGTCGAAAACTGAGATGATGTAGTCTTCAGGTAATGAACAGATTAGGAAGCGAGTAATTGTCTGGAGTCTCTCTTCTTGGTGTAACTCTTTTTTTTTTTCCTTTTGTGCTTTCTGCAAGTCATGAACATTAACACACACACACACAAAAAAAAAAAAACTAAGAAAAAATTTAGTGCAGAGTTCTTTCTCTAGGACTACACTAGAAAATAGGCCACTAGAAAAAAAATCAGTTCTCAGTTCAGTAAATGGCTTTCACTGTCCATTCACCTGATTGCCAGGTCCTGCTCTCCCCTGTCAGCCAGAGCTGTGCCCCTGTTTGTTTATGGGGCCTCATGTATAGTAAAAAGCATTGGTTTTCTTAGTACGGTATTTATTGCATCCCCTTCCCACCCATCCCCCTCTCCCCTCTCTCCCCTCTCTCCACTCCCTCCTTGTTAGACATGATTACATGTTCCATTTAGGTTACTTTGCTGTATCATCCTAAATTTGTGTGTAGCATAACAGCTCCAAAGATCTCTTAGTCTGAACCAAATGATAGAGTAGGCAGAGTTCATTGAAATAATTAACAGCATAGCATGAAACAGAGCCCTGAAGTAATCAAAACTGAAATTTGAAAAAGTGACTCTGAGTGTAGAAGTGTGTTACAGGTTGTCTGGTACAGGCAGCAAATGGGTTTTATGTGTTCTATTCAAACCTGTCAGCTCTCCAGACAAAGATATGGGTAGTTGTAGCAGGGGGAGAGGAAGCAGGTGGGAGGGGGCTATTCATGACTGCATTATAGAATCATATGACTGAACTTCTCCTTTGATTCCCAATGCTGGAACATTCATCATGTTATTGCTGTTGGTTTTTATTGCAGCCAGTGGCAGAGGAAAGACATGATGAAGTCTAGGAATGGAACTGTTTCATATAAAGCAAACTTTCTACACAATTAAATGGAGTTGACTCTGCCTTCCTCCACCTGCTCCCCTGTGTGTCTTGCTATCCCATTTCTTTAGACTGCTTCTTTTCAGTGTTAGTAATGTTCCATTTTAAGATATCTCAGTGTTTTTAAGCCTGCTGTCGAATAGACTTTGTTCTCCAATTCAGCTCTAGTTCCTCAGGGCACTCAGATTATTACTACTAAAATTTTGCTCTTAAAATAAAGGCTGAGTGGTTTAGAGGAATGTGAGTTTCTCCACCTGTTAGACACTAGACTGGGTGTAGCAGTAGAGGCTACAAAAAATGGCTCACTCTTGCATTTTACCATCAGTATTTACTACTGCCAGAAACAGGATTCAAGGCAAGATGGTCCAGTTCTGCAGCTCATTATGTTCATTGCTGAATTTGTTTCAGCAACTCCTCCCTTGCAGCATCTATTAACCTACAAATATGGTGTATTATCCAAGTAAAAAGTATTCCCACCACGGTGGAACACACAATCTGAAGATGTGAGAATGTATTTTTAGTTCTCTGCAAAGGTATCCTGTTGATAGAGAAGACATTCTCATATTTCTTGCACTTGCAAATTTGAGCCTGAAGAAATCATACATGACTCCCAAGTGTTAAAAGAGCAAGTCTTGTAGGCAAATGTGTGTGCATTTCTTAGTTGTTTTTATGTCTCTTTGGTCTTGGTATGTGTCTACTATTAAACTCCGTGAGTACATGAGAGTAGTGGTGCTGTATCCTGTTTTTAAGGGATAACAATGGGTTAAAAATCTTATGCTAGTATGAGAGGCAAAAGGAGGAGAGGTTTTTGGAGTATTTGCTGTCTGGAATCAAAAGGGTTGAGATACTTGAAGGAAGACCTCATCTTAGAGACTATGAGAACTACTAGGCTTTATTTTCTGATTTGCCCCTGGAGGGCTCATTTGTATCCAAGTTATCTTGTAAAAGAGACCCTGATGAAGAAGACAAATGGGGGAGTGGAGGTTGTTAGAGAGACCAGGCTGCTTCCCTTTTATAACTCCTGCCAAGAGAGACTGGATATGCTGGGTCAGGCCCTTTATCTCTTACAGATGAATGACCAACAGGCCCTGCTTTGTCCCAGCAAAGCCACATCGCCTAACTGGGATCCTCGCCTGCTGGCCTCAGCTTCTCGTCCAGAAAGCAGGCCTTACAGTGGATTTAAAACATTCAGTTTCCCCCTCTTCACTGAATTTCTGTCACAGGAGCTCTCTGTCAGTTCTGTGGCCAGACAAAAGCTTTGACTAGCACAGCAAATGCGGAGGAATTAGTCCCTTTGGGCAGGCTGCAACTTCTAAAGCCAGCTTCAACAGCAGGAAACGCACTGCCACAGCCAAACCTCCCCAGTGAGGACAGAGCATGGGGTTCCAGGCACACAAAGTCAAAAATCCCCAGGACTTAAACACAGGTCATACCAATGGAGAGGTTCAGGGACTCAGATGGCAATGACAAAACCTTGAGAGCTCAACGTAGCTGCACCACTTGTGAAACAAGTACAGTGTGGTCAGACCTGTGCTGCTTTCTGTGCACATAAGGTTCCTCTAAGGTTACACTATCAATATAGGAGCAAATAAAGCCTTCTCACCACTGAAATACGGGATGCAGTTTATTGAGAATGTGAGAGACAATATACAAGGGATTTTTCCATATGGCATTTCATGCCGAATTAAATCTTGTGAATACCTCAGTCCTATGGTCCAACAGAGCATGCAGGATTTTGTCCTGTACAATCAAAACTTTCCAGTGTGTATAAAGATGTTCTGGAAAATGCCAATAGTTTATAGATTGGACTGGTCCTTAGGAATCCCCAGCTGCTGTGGAGTCCTGCCTGGTCACATGGTAGACTGTGAGATATGCACTATGTTCCTCAGTGGAAGGTACAACAAAGAGCTTTGAACAAGATCCTGATCTACGCTTTCCCACAAAATCCTGCCCCCACCAGTGGATGTCTTCTTGAAGAAAATGCTCTGACCACTGGCTCCTGCACTTCAGCCACTCTTACAACACAGTGTTCCTACAGAGCAGTGACAGCGTTTGTTTGATTTGGTGCAAACCAGTGCAGTTAAGGGGGGAGCTGTGGATAAATTTCAGATCCTTAATTTGTGGATCATTAACTCTGCACTGTAACCCTCAGGAGACACGGTCACCTGCTTCATAGGCTGGGAAGGTGCTTTTGCAAATAAGGGTGTTTGCTCAACAGTGCTGATCCCTGCTGATCCGTTATAAAAGCCACGTTAGGTTTTGTATTCACATGTTATGTACAGTCATGTGATGCTTGAGGCCTGAAATACATTTAGCCAGTCAGAAGAGATAAGGCAGGCTACAATCTGGCTTGCTTCCCTGAGGTTTGCAGAATGTGTTTGCAGATGTGTTGATCTTCAGGAGGCTGGGGTGGGGGGAAGGGAGCATTTTCTTCAACTGCATATTTCAGTATCCCAAGTAAATGAGAAGGTGAGGCCATTTTTAACACCTCCTATTAGCTGTGAAGGTGTTCTTCCCACATCCTGAGCCATGCTGCCTCAGTTTTGTATCAACAATGCCTTTCAGCTTTCATACAGCGAATATGGCTTCAGTCATTTCATCTGGCATTGTGTAGAGCTAATGAGCTGGACTGGGTCTGTTTCAATAATGCTTATTGCAGCAAACAGGTTTAAGTAGCTCACCTGATCAGTAAAACAGTGTGATCAGCATCTTAGTTAGAAAAACCTTTCAGCTTCTGTCTCATGTGATGTTTTGGTTCAGCAACTGGTGCACTACTTTTCGTCTTTCTGGTACTAATCATTTTACCTCCCAGAGTTTGAATGCTTCCAGTAAAGTCATAGGTTGAATTTCTTAATGCATCTAGGTGTTAAACAAGAATGAGGAATTCATAGGAGTGGCTATAGCCATGGAATTTCCAAGGATGGCGACAAGCTTTGCAAGACACTAGCTAAGAGAATGAGATATTGAATAAAGTTGAGCAATGTTGCCCTGACCTGCTCAGTCCACTTCTACTTCAACAGTAAATTAAAGGTCTAAATTAGCGTATTTGATAGTTGAACAAAACGCTTTGAAACACTGGCACATTAACTGCAATCAAGTTTTGAAAGGTCTCTAGTTGCTGGAAGGAAATTGTCCTGATAAATCAGTCTTTTCAATTAAACAAATGGGTAATTTTTCACAAGCAAGCTTGTAAGCTATCATTTGGAAAGCTTTTTTTTGCGTCCTTGACAAAATTTTATTCTAATATACTACACATGATTGTTCTTAAAGAACTGATTTTTTTTATTATTTTTTTTTTTATTTTTTTTTTATGGTGGTGGTGGTGGGGGAGAGACTAATTGCCCTGAGGTGTAAGCAGCTTGTGAACCCATCCTGTCTATCTGCCTCAGACAACCCCATAGTGGTCTCGTGATTAAGCAGTGGCCTGTGAATTGCCCTCCTAAAAAGATAACTGACAGTGTAACCTTGGCTCATTGCCTGCCTTTCTGTGCCTCTGTTTACCTGTTTGTCTAAAGGATTAACCTCCCCGGGTCAAAAAGGCCTGTCTAACTTAAGCAAGGAGTTCTAGGATAATTGTAGTTACTTAGTAACTTTCTTCTCAGGGCAAACTGGTTAAGGTTGCTAAGAAATGTGGTGTCGTTCCTTTCGGCCAAAATCAGCGACCGACCTGAAGGTGCCTCTGGTCCTCAAACCTTTAAACAGAGTCTGCATTCAAAAGTATAGCTTAGGAGCTGACAGGGATTGCAGTATCTCTTATGTTCTAGTTCTGAAAGGGACCCCAGAAGTGCCCCCTGACCCTGGTTTTAACCAGAGCTACAGATGTGCTAAGAACTTCGTGTGCTCCGGCCACTGAAGAGAAGCAAATGCTAGTACAAACAACTGTGACACTGGATTCATCTTGCCTTGGGGATATTTATCCAGGGTATTGCCATTACATCATTCACATTAGGCCTTCATTAGCTGCTATTTTAGATCTTAGAAGCTGTTACAAGCCCTAGTTAGAGGTCAAGATGCTGTTGAACTTCAGATCTTTCTGAAAGAAGAGCATAATTCTGCCAGCAGGAGAGCAGTGTTATATTTACAGCATTGCAATGTCATACAAATCATGAGAGATAAGGTAATCTAAATTATACTTATTTTAAAAAATAAGGTTTTGTTGCCAAAAATATAGAAACTGTGTGTTAAAACCCATCTGGAAAAGGCTACGGTACCTTTATCTTTGAGAACCAAATAGGGTAATTTGGGGCTTTTTTATGGTATCAGAAAAGACTACAAATTATTTAAAAACAAACTTCCACCATCTATATAAAATAATACTGAAGTATCCTGCTGTAGTTTGGAGCAACTGCATAACACATGGCTCACATGATTAGAAATTGTCCTTTATCTTTCCTCTGTATACAGCGTTGATCTTCATGAACTGTTTGTCACAGTGCATAATTACATTCCTTTCACCTAAACTGTTTCTACATATTTTAAATTTCTGTTTTCTGAAGTTGATTGTTGTTGTTTCAATTTGCTTTGGAAGAAATCTACATGCAGATACTTGGGTGGTGGACTTCAGTGTGCTTTATGAGAGATTCTACAGTCAGACAAAAGCCGTCTCCAAAGAGCAGAATCTCCCAGAGGACTGCTGGTGACCTGTACCTTGGTTGCCACCGAGAGAAATCTTCGAGGCAAAAAAATGGACCACCTCCTTGAACTCAAGTTTTATATAAAACACTGCATTCCTTCGGAGGACCTCATTTCCAGACAAACAGTGCTTCAGGGCAAGCAGGAGATGGCTCCTGCACTGCTCACCACTTAGAAGGTCCTTGTGATCATGAGCAGAAGCCAAGATATCTGAGAAGAGCCAGTCTGCATTCCTCTACTGGGCAAACCCCCCACCTCTGGCCTCAAGGCTTCAAACCCCAAATTCTGTTAGTGTCAGGGGTGCTGTCTGACCCAGGGCACTTAGAAATCTCATCTACTTATGACAGCTCATAAGTGCTCTGCTCGACATCCAGCTGGGAGACAATTCAAGGGACCTGGTGAGATTTGCTTTGTTGTTATCTCTCTTCCTGTGTTCCTGTCCTGTCTCCCTGTTCCTGTGCTCTGCCTGCCCAGCATACGCTGCGGTACCTGACACTGGAAGCAGTGTGGGCAGGGAATGGGTTTTGGCTTTAATAAAAATGTGTGGTTACATCATCTTGTGCAACAGGTCCCTGCTCTGTGGCTATAATATATAGCCACGTATAATAACAACACAGTCCAGGGTGCTCCCTGCATGGAATCTCCCAGGTATACCTGGCAACGAGGGAGACAGACATCTGAATACCAGTGACAGCTGGAGGAGGGGGTCCTTAGTAGTATATTGGCTAATTGCCAGGTTGCCTGCTCTTGAAAATTTTGCCTATGCTTAGCTAGATGTATTTTTCATGTGTAGAAAATTAGGGTTTGGGTGTTGGTAGGGCTTTGTATTTTCCTGATGTTTCTCAGTCAACTGTGTGAAGGTTCATGGTAGCTGTGAGATCTGTGTTTCCAGCTCAAAGGCCTTCAGGCCCTCTTTGAAAAACTTAGAAAGCCACGGCAGCTGAACTCGCCTGGGAAAGAAATTGCAATTTTGGAGAGCTCCAGATGTAAACTTAGAAAATGAAGAAATACTTTTGTATTTTGTATGTTGGGGGAATTTTTATTTTTATTTTTGCTTGTTTCCTTGATTCTTCTTTTTTTCAGTAAATCCAGATGACTTACTCAGGGGCCTCTTTTCTCCTACCCTGCAGGCAGAACAAAGTCTCTGATGATTTGCCTGTTCAAAAGGTCTGCACTGATTTTACCTTTGGGTCTGTTCTAACATTTTTCATTGTTTCATGTAAGCATTTTCTATGGTAATTAGACTGTAACAGCATAATCCCTGGTGGCCTTTCTGGACTGTCTGGCCTCTCTGGGTTGAGAAAGCTCTGCTTGGGGACAACATATTTCATCTAAGTGGGAAGGGGAAGAGTTGGAAGATGGTGTCCTGATTATGATGGAAAGTCATTTTAAAGAGGAAAGTTTTGCAGCATCTCCTAGAAGTGATTCAGGCTACATTTGTCTGCTTTCCTCTGAAAGATCATAGCAGCTAAGACAGTGTGTGCTTAATTTTACCCTGCCTGCTTCCTTCTGAACTCTGTGGTTTGCATTGTCCCAGAGGAACACACATACCTCTGTGATTTGTAAATGCAGGTGCAGGCATTTTTTTTGTAGCTGGTCACAGATACATTCAGAGCTTTGAAGTCCAAGCCCTTGAACTGGCCATGAAAGCAGATTAAAAATGCTCTTCAGCTTCCTAAAATGCGATCCTTCCTAAAATGCAATCCAAGCAGCCTGCTCATGTTGAGGAGTGGGGTAAGAACTGGGAAGAACAGGCCATTTACTCTTCCAGCATCACAACCGTCAAGCACACACAGCTGTTTTTATGTTCTTGACAGTTGTAATTTTACCTCTGTAACACTTTCTTGCAAAGGGAGAGTTTTCCCCACTTTATTTTTGCTTCACAAGGAAATGGACTAGGACTCTCCATCCACCACATGAAGGAACAAAATCGGTAAGATCTGAGTATGTCCCTGCTGTTAATGAAAACTTCTGAAGTTCTCCTTTCTGCTGGTTTTTGGGTCGGGAAAGATTTTCCATATGGCAAATGGATGCAAAGGAAATTAAGCAAACCAAGCCAACACCCCAGCTGGCTGGGCACTTACAAGCAATGAGTCCTGTGTTAGTTTTTTTTTTCTTTTTATTTAATTGACTGCCTCAAAACCGTGCTTGGAGACAGCCGTGGGGTCTGGGGCCGATGGGGCAGGGCAGGGCAGACTATTTGTCCCATTTTATTCCCATCCCACTCATCCCATCCCATTCCCACCCAGTGCCGTCCCATCCCATTCCTGCTCCATCCCATTCCCATCCCTTCCCATTCCCATTCCTATCCCATCCCATCTCCATTCCCATCCCATCCGACTCATCCCATTCCTGCCCAGCGCTGTCCCATCCCATTCCCAGCCCATCCCATTCCCATTCCTCTCCCATCCCATTCCCATCCCATCCCATTCCCACCCATCCCATTCCCGCCCCATCCC
>VXAU01002816.1:330788-421465 GCA_013399695.1 Formicarius rufipectus
AAAAAAAAAAAACCGAAAAGAAAAAAAGAAAAGAGCACCGACAATAACGGCCCCCCTCCCCCTCCTCATTCAAATCCACAAAATAAACCCCAGGGATAGATGAACTACAAATGAGAAAGAGGAAAAGATGGAACTGCACATCCTAGAGCACAGGCTCAGAGTGGCCAGCATAGCCAAGGAGAGCATCCAGTTGTTTACCTATGGATTAATCAAACTTGCTTTCCTGTCCTCCAAGACGAGGTAGGTGCCGGGGCCGGGGCGGCGGGCCGGGAGCGCCCTCGGGCGCCGGGGCTGCAGGACCCTGCTCCGTGCCGGCAGCGGGGCAGCCCCCGGCTGGCTGCGGCGGTGGGTCCGTGGGGGCTCTCCGAAACAACACCAGAAAGGTCCTGGGGTGGAGGACACCCCTCCGGGCAGGGAGCCGGGGTGTGGGCTCGGGGGATGCGCGGGTGTTCCCTCCGCACCCCCGTGCGGGGACGGGGGCGGGTCCGCGCTGGAGTTCGGGGTGTCCCGGGCGGGCTCAGCGCAGCCCCAGCGGGGATCGGGGATCGGGGAAGAGGGAACGGGGATCGGGGATCGGGGAAGCGATAACGGAGATCATGGAACAGGGATCAGGGAACGGGGATCAGGGAAGAGGGAATCGATAACGGGGATCAGGGAACGGGGATCGGGGATCAAGGAACGGGGAAGCGATAACGGGGATCATGGAACAGGGATCATGGAACAGGGATCAGGGAACGGGGATCAGGGAACAGGTGGGGGCCGGGGCGGCCGCCGGACAACAAAGGCAGCGGCAGCGGCCCGAGGAGGAGTCGGGAGTTCTCTCTCGCTCTCTCTGTTTCCTGGGGTTTTTTGGTTTTTTCCTCCCCTGGTTGTTCTTGCAGCACTCACAGAAAGAGTGATTCTTCCGCACGCGCGTTTGTTTAAAAGGTGCTTTTCCAATGCTGCCAGATTGGAGGAGGTCGAGGGGCAGTGCATGCCTTGCACTTAAAAATTGTGGTATTGAGTAATACGGATTGTGATAGTTTTCAGGGGAACAACAACAACAACAAAAAAAACCACACAAAACAAAACACAAAAAAAACCACAAAAAACAAAACAAACAAACAAACAAACAAAAAAAAACACAAAAAAAACCACGTAGTGGAAGGCACTGTGAGATAATTTTATTTTTTTTTAGGGGGAGGAACCAAAATACTGTGGCCAGTTCATAAGGTGCTAGGCCTATCACACAAAACAACTTAAATCGCAATTGCATGTTCTTCTGTCTTGGCTTAGCTTGATGACTTTGGTCTATTCAGAAAAAGGAATGGAAATGTAAATAGCATGACTCAAACTCTTCTTGTTTTTCCAGCCTGATAATTAATATTTCAGTTTTCTCCCCACATTCATCTTGAGTAGCATTCTCATATGAAGGTGGGAAGTTTTCTTTGACAGTAGGAAAATAATAAATAATAAATTTGCTTTTTATTTCTTAAATTCTTTTATCCAATCTGTAATTCAGTCTTCTCTGTTATAATGCTTATGGATGAATGGAGTTATTTGTGGTGTAATTTGATCACAGTCCCTTATCTTACAGTTAAACTTCATGTATTGAAATTTCACTGATTTGAGACTCATCCTATTTGGCTCACCACTAACATTGTTTGCAGTGTAAAGTCTGTCAGCACCTTGTTTACTGCTGTCCCTGAATACCCCAGAGGACATTAAAGGCTCTTCAGTCTTAGATTTCTGGTTTAATGTGTTGTTTCATTGTAATTGAAAGTTGCTGCTGATTTTTTGAGGGAATTACTGCTCCCCCTCCCTTGCTTAAAATGTCATTATTAACATCAACAGTGAAGTCTTTAAATCTGTCACTTCTAATGCATAGACTGGAGTTTTGGGAGTTGGTCAGGGTATTATTATTTTATTTTATTTTTCCTTTTTAAACTTCAGGGATAGTTCTGTTGTCTTTTTGTTTCACACTACATTTCACATCTTCAATGTCAGAGAGCTGTGAAAGGATCAGGGCAGTAAGATAGCCTCTTTTGGGGTGTGATACCTTGTCCTATATTTGTGTACAGCATTTGACAATTTCATATTGTCTCTGGTTGCTGTGTCTGTCCCTTTCCATATGCACTGCAAGTATCAATCTTTTCCTTAGCTTTCATGGAATCACACTGATCAGGAACCGCAAATGTTTGTGGAAAGGTTTGTTGGCGTGGGAGACCTCTATTTATTTCCCTTTTGTTTGTTTTGTTATTTCTGCAGACAGTAGACATGCAGGGAAAAGAAGGAGAAGCTTGTTTGTGTCATTCTTAAGACAATTGGCAGCATTGAAACCTTGCTTTTTCCTGTGTGCTTTTGCCTGCCCTGAGGCAAACAAGGTCCCTGCCCCACAGATCTTCTCTCTGAGGAACACCTTGTGTATGAGGAAGGTGAGGGTCTCTGAGAGATGTAACTCTGTAAGTTTTTGATCCTGCTGTTTCTTTTTCCTCCTTTAGAAAGTGAATTTGCCCAGGAGACAACTTTTTGTAGGAGTGCAAAAGAGATCTCCCCTCCCAACCACTCCATCTGAAAGGACCCCTTGGGGGATGAAAGGAGAAAGTGGCCCACATCCCTGCTAAACTCTTCTGATGAGATAGCAAAGATGCCAGTTACTTACACCACTTGCATTTTTTCCCGTGAGACTTGAAATGGAGTTTTCACCAGTGCTGCAAGGCTACCAATAAGAAATAATGATTTGTGATCCAGAGGAGTGGCAGTGACATCAACCATACTCTTATGGTACTCATGCAAGAAACTAGGGTTTTTGCATAACCTCATATGAAAAGTGATTTGGTGGGTCTCTTTTATGTGCTTATACGTCAGGGAAAAGGACTGGAACAGTTTTTTAAATCGTGTAGTTTTTCTTAATCCTCTTGGGAAGCAAAAGTAACAAATCTCCCTCTTTATTTGGCTTTTTGCCACTGTCAGTCTGCCCTCCTTCGTGACATGAGGCTTTTAATTTATCTTCTGTTACAGTAACAGTGTTTTTTTGAACAAAGAATAGTAATTTTGAAACTATTCCGATGGCCAGAAGGAAGACAGCAGTTAACAAGGTGAAGAGGTGAGAGCAGTAGTGAATAAAACAGTGAACTGAACTGAGCTGAAAGGAAAACACTATTAATCACAACTTTGCTAGGCATGAGGGGATTTTTTATGCAAAGTTGCATTAAGAGAGGTACTCCAGGATTAAATAATAGTGGAACTCCTAAGCAGTTACACTGAGCACTGTGCTTGTGGTGCTTTGCCTGTGTCAGTGCAGACCTACTGATTCCAACAGGCTCTGCCAGGCACCCCAGTGGAGGAGCAGTTCTGGGTCATTTTTAGTTACATACTGAAGGTTTGCATTTGTATAATCTTTTTGCTGTTGCTGTCATCATCATTCTGGTGTTCTGCTGATTGAGTCGGTAAGAGCGTGTTGCTAATGATGCCCATGTTGTGGATTCAGTCCCCATACGGGCCATTCACTTTAGAGTTGGAGTCGATGATCCTTGTGGGTCCCTTCCAACTCAGAATACTCTGTTACTCTGTGTTTGACTTGAGAGCTCCTTGGTGCCAAGGATTTTTACCTATTCAGAAGATCTGCAGTGCATTTAGGTATGTAAATATAACAACTGTGTGTGTGGCTTCATCATTACATCCTTTGTCTTTTGCACGTGCCTCTGTAAATGTTTCTTCTCTGGGACAAAGACCTGTGCTCATCTGAAAACTGCCTTCAGCTCCCCGTGTGCTGCAGATCATGCCTCTTCCTTCACACCAGATCTGTCTTCACGTCCTTGGTCAGAGTTAAACTGTCTCCTGCTATTGGGAGAGATGACACATGTGACCTACTTGAAGACTTGATACACATACTAATATGCTGCTATATTCCTTGATTTTTATTTTTTTTTCAAATGGCAAAGTAATTTTTAACTGCATCTTTAGTGCATAGGAAGTATCTGAATGGACAGGATGGACAGCCTGGGATGATGTTTGCACTGAGCCACCAGTGCACGCAGTAGGCAGAAGGAAGGTGTAGCCTGGCCTTGTCTTTTGAGCGTCTATAAAAATATGTGGAGAGTTCAGGAGAATAAAGTGAGATCAGAGTCCTTCAAGCACTGGATCTATTACAATGTAATTAGCCTGATTTCTGAAAAATACTTTGGTAGACTCCTGCACATCTGGAGTTAGTGAGTTAACAAGTAGCCTTTCCTGTCTATTCCAGTACCTCATATAAAGACTTGATAGTAAGCAGTGAAATAAAGTACTTGAGGGAGAAAGATTTTACTTAAGTTATAATGCTATTAAGTTATAACCGGAATGAAGTTGAGTGGTTAGTTTGTTCACAGGGCTGGGTGGTTAATTGTAAAGTCATGTGTCTAGCATCACAACCTTTAAAATCTCCCGGGACTTTTTGTTACTCTGTGGTTGGAGATGGTCATTATTTCAGCATTCTGAAGAGAAGGAGCAAGTTCTGCACAGGTAAAGAGGAGATCTCGGTCACAGAAGTGTTTAAGGCAGCCATTCCAAAAGCACCTGTCACTCTGGGTTCCTTTTCAAGAGGCTCTGATCTTCTTCAGGGGGTACAGTTTGTGGATATTGGTGACTTGAAGGAGGATTACAGGCACTCTGCAAGCTTGCAGGTTTGGCACTAAATCCAGATGGCTGGCTGAGAGCAGGATGCTTCCCAGAGAAGCTGGATGGGCTCTGCCCTGGCTTCAATTCTGCTTGTCACACAGACTCTGCCATGGGATGCTCAAAGCCAGGTGGTATTCTTAGCATGGAGTGGTGCTTAAAAATATTCATTCTACTAAAAATGTAGCAAGAAGTGAAACCCATGATAAACTGTATGGAATAAGTTGGATTTTTTTCTTTGATTTCTGAACAAAAAAAATAGAAGTAGGTTTGTTATCGTTAGGTTTGTGGTGGCATTTTTTGTAATCTGTCCATTTTGCTTAGTAGAAATTGACACCTCTACTTATGAACAGTGTGCTGTTGCTATTAATATAAGTGTTTCTCATTCCCTGATCACTTGTTTACTGTCTAGGTGTCCTGAAATGTGAGATACTGTAATAAAAGATCTATTTTGGATTTCAGAAAATAATAGGACAAACAAGTGCTTAAAATATATCCATCCATCATTTAAGGACATTCAAGAGTTCAGCAGTCTGTTTCCTTTGGTATGAACTCAGACAAACGTGTCATTTATGCCGTTATAAGAGACAGAGATTGGTCTGCAACACTGGAAGATTATCTGGCAAAGGCGAGTCACTCCTGTTGTTAAAACCTTTTTATTTTTTTCCCTCTTGTGACTTCTGCCACCCTGAGCATCCTAAGAAGACCACTGAGTAAAGGCTTTTGCCAGTTATAAGACAGTGTCTACTCATCTAAAATCATGTTTTCTTTTGGTGTGGCAGATTCCCAAATGTCTTGAATATTGTATTTTCTTTTCTGGAAGTGTATTTGTGTGTGGTTTCTGAGGTTTGGGGACTTCTTTTTCAATCTGATTTGGTGACCATCTGTTACAGAAGGACTGAGTGTCGAAGTCCAGACACCACAGGAGGCTGGAGTGATGGGAAGCCTCATGGCTAAAGCTGCCTGCCCTTCCCCAGAGCACTTTGCTGCCTTGCTTGTGTCACTGTGTGCATGTATGGTGCTGAACTTGATGCTGGATGTTCAGAATGAGTAGAGCCAGTAAGAATCAGCTAACTGAAAAGGAGAGAACAGAAGTTGCTTGTTTGGGCTAAGGAAGGACATAAGGTCTTTAATTGTGCATGTCATCAATTTGTGTTCAAGGCTGTTTCAGCTGCTGCAGTATTCTAACATGTTAAATCTCGGGAAGAACAGGTTTCCTTCTTGTTGATCTCTTTTTGTTTTTCTACAAATATTGTTATTTCCCTTTCTTTTCTGCTTCTGGCACACAGATGACCAACAGGGCACTGCCTGATTTTTTGCCTGACAGTTTTCAACCTACCATGTAGTCCCATCAGGCTGAGGCTGATGCCATGTCAGAAGCTGACAAGAGTGCTTAGAAACTGAGATTCAAAAGGTGAAACAGAAGTACTGGATCAAACCCCCACTGTAATGCTGGGGAGCACTAAGTGGCAATGTTGATTCAGATATTGTACTTTTAAGATAAATAAATAACTGCCTGTGGTTTGTAGTTGGATGGATGGTTGTCTTTATTTCCTGTGCTAAACTTTCAGTCCATTTGCAGAGCTGTCACACAGATGAGATGTATGTTCTGTGGATAAGTTACAGCATCAGTAATGTAAAAGAAACACCAGTGGTGCCTGTTTATGTTGAGCTGAGAAATAAAATGGAGGAAAAAATATTTATCTTTTATCATGTAACTCATTAAAGTTCCCTTCAGCTGAATATTTATTTATTACTTTGAGATGAAAATCAGTATTTAAATGAAAAATAATGGCTTTTATTTGTTTTAGATGGCTCCTCCTGCAATTTATGCTTTGGCAGTAGATCCAATGCAGGTCTGCTCAGGGAAAGTATCAGTATGGTGCATTTGTCATCAAGAAGTGACAGCTGAGTTGTTCATTAACACAATAGTTAGAATTCACAGACTACTCCTCCACTGAGTTATAACTTAAACTAGTCTCCATTTGATAGCTGAACTGTTTGGCGATGCCTTGATCGTGCTTGATAAATATATAAATCTTTCCACTTAATTCCCTTTTCTTTTAATCTGTTGAGCACACTACCTCATTTATCCAACACACAACTTCTTAATCGTCGTGTGTGTTTCAGAGTTTTAATATATTTGGAGAAGGGCTGAAATTTCTTTTTTCAGAGGAAACAGTGCAGATTTTTTCGTTTCTTTACTGCCAATTCCAGAGTAAACTCCAGCTCTCATCTGCTGGTAGCTGAAGGCTGGTAAAGGAAGAATTCTACAACAGAAATGTGAGGAAATAAGTCCATTCTTTACAGTTCAGAATCAACAGAGCGAAGCCTGTAAGCTGCGGTTATCGTTTTAAAGTAAAAAGATCTCTTCTTCAACCCCCCCCTCCCAGCTCAGGTTGGTTTTGTGTAGCTAACTGTAAGATGTATTTGTCAAGAGAGAAAGAAACAGACCAAAGTGTTTTATTATGGCACAAAAGCAACGGAGAGTGATTAAGCTGGTTTTGTGCCTATACAGTCCCCTCTTGGTGGCAGACATTTTGCACAAAGTTTTACTGTGCTGACCATGGAAACAGAGAATCCGATCTCATTTTTGTGGTCTGATGTATAATAAACATTTTCTACTGGTAGACAAAGTTTTATTTTCACATCCAGAGAAAAGCAGCAAATACCTAAATTTCCTCACCAACCAGAAAAACTTTACTTTGGTCTGTTAAATGTTGTTTACTAGAGATTAAATTAAAAAGCTTACTTCTGACTTGCAGCCTGCTTTAGGAAGCTCCCAGCAATAATTCTGAGGTACCGGAGCTGCTATTTAGCATAGTTGTCACATAGAAGAGAAAAGTGGCAAGTTTGCTTGGTGGCAGAAAACTATTTGTTAATCCTTTGGGGATGCATTTGTGGGGATGCCTGGGTAGGCAAAGTGGTTTTTTCAGACATTTGTGGTCCAGTTAAGTTTTGTTAACATGATAAAATAAATGTTTTTAAGACATTGTGCTACTTACTGGCCAGTGGTTTTAGGGAAATGTAGGCTGTTTTGGTGGAGAGCTGTTCTTGATCCAAATTCTTTCAATACAAATTGTTTATAAAGTAGGAATCAAACCTTCTGGTAAGTGTGAATGTGTGACTAAGATGTAACCGTAAAGGAGAAGTTCATTTTCTTTGCCTACAAAGTCATAGTTACAGTGGATACTAGAGATGCCATAAGGTGTGGCTGTTTAAGAGTAAAATGTAACCTGTAAGTCTTATGCAGAGTGTTCAAATAGATACATTTAAAAAGCTGTTACTGAGGGAATTTCTAAAGCTGAGAGGGAAAAACTTAGAAGTTTTGACATAGGTGGAAGAGTTAGAATGTAGGTGTGATTCTCCCTCTCTTTTTCTGTTCAGGCTTTTTAGAAATGTTATGGGCAGACAATCAGGGTAATGATATGCACGGGTTTTAGTAATACCTGAATATTTATTCTAGTTCTGTGGTTAAAAGATTGGCATTCAACTCTTTCTTATGCCACACATGTATCATGTTTTACAGGGTGAGTTGGTTGAAGTTGTCAGGTCTGAGATTTCGTGATTGAAATGGCCCATGTTAATCTTGCTTAACATTTGTAGCTTTTATTTCCTTTGCTAAAGAAAGATTGAATCTTCTCTCTTGATAACCTCTAAGACACTCAGTTGCAAATAAGTGTAGTCTTGGCAGGAAGAAAAAAAGAAGATAGCTCAATAATGAGAAGGATATACTCTGTATGCATCTAAGCAACTGTATACATTTACATAGATTTACTTAGTCTTTATTTTTATGCCTTTTTGAGAATGATGGATGACTTATCCAATGATTAGTCTTTCAGTTGTGATCTTTTTCAAGCTGCTTTTGGGTGGAAACTGAAGCTTGGTTGTAACATGGAAAACAAATGTTTTCATTTGCTCTTTTTAAACTACTGCACAATATTAAATGTACTAAGTATTTAGGGAAAAAAAAATCTCTGCCTATTTTGTGTTTGTAACTAAGCAGTGTGATGTGACCTATATTAAACAAATGAAGCTGATGGTGACTTGAGACTCTGCTTGGCAAGGCATTGGAGCTGGGACATCTCATACTCCCACATGTACTTCTTGTTTGCAGACTGGAAGAAGAAAACCCGAGTTTCCTCACTTTTTGAGTTCCTAATTTGTTCTCAACTTGGAATAAACTAGTGATTGTTTTGAACTTAACTGAGTAGTCTGAAATAAGGAAAATATTCTCCCGTCTTGCAGAAGATACTGTTGCTGTCAAAATCTGGTGCATTGTGTAAGTGAACTGGTTCCAGTGGCTTTGTCACTGATTTCTCCTCTGTTGACTTGATTCATTTGTTTTGGAGTTTCACCAGCAAACATATTTTGATAAGTGTAGCTTAAATGATCTTACTTATACCTAGGATGCCATCACTCCAAAATTTTTTTGATTTTAAATAGCCTTATATGAGATGAACCAATGTTAAAATAAAATTGTGCTCTTGTTTTCATGTTCAAACTACTTGGTTGCAAAAGGGCGATGTTAGAATTGACCTCTCTCTCACTTCTTTGGGGATAGACTTAGGACAGTTTATAATACACTGAGATGTGCTTTGAGTTGCACATTATCACCCATTTGGCATTTTCATAAGCCAGATATGCACATGACTTGCTTGTCTCTGCTGAGCCAGCAAGGTGTGAAACCACATGCTTGTGGCTTGGTCTCTCCTGAGCTTACTACAGGTCTTAGTGAGTGGTTTTCTGTGGAGAGTGGTGGGTCTACGTGCTTTCCAATAGTTCCCTCGCATGAACTAAGGGGCTACAAATTGCCATAGTTTGTTTTGTCAAAAGACCTTTCTTCAGGCAAAACCTAGCAGTGCAGACAGGTTATAGCAATTTCTGTGCAAATTAAATTAATACATTATTCTGGAAAACAAAATGTATCTTGAGTTGCCTTCATTGCAGGCAAGGTAATAGTATGTACAGATTTGCAAAATGACTGTGTTCCTAAAGAGCAGGTCATAATTTTTAAATTAACACCCAGCCCCCCCACACCCCACCAATGATTGCTTTCTTTTCAGTATTCTTGGCATGCAGGTGTAACAGTATGTTGATGTCTGCCAGGAACCACTTTGCTAGACCATTGTGATGTTGGCTAAGCACAGAAAGGTTAGCGAGAATTCAGCTTGACCAGAGCGGGCTTTATGGTTTAGTGGGGGAAGAGGAAGAGGAAGGGAAGTGACAAAGGCCAGAGCTCATGGCCAGGGAGCCTCCTGTGGGACTGCTGGTTAGTGCCGTAGTGGATCCAAAACCTCTTTGTGCAGTTTTCAGTGCACTGTCACAAAATTAGAAAATAGCAAATCTTAAGAGAATCGATGAGGTCAAGAAGGATCTCTGAAGATCGTGTAGCCCAACCTCCCAGCTGAAGGCAGAGTTTAGAGCAGGTTGGTCACGATTTTGTCCAGTGGGATCTTGTGCTTAAAGCCATGCATAGAGCTTTGCTCTCTGCTGTGCTAGCATGTTGACCTTGTTGACATTTTAATGCTTTGCTCCATTTGGCATTACTTTCCACATAGCATTAAATGTGTAATTTAATGTCTCACTTAAACACAGCGTGTTTTTTGAACTTAAGAGCGAGACTGTGCAACCCCTTGGTTATGGAGAGAACTGTTGGTATGGGTGAGAGACTTTACTGCAGTAGTTCATTGGTCCTTTGTGTTGCCCTGTGAGTATTTCAGGTGAAACTCCTTACTGGCCGTAAACTGTGAAGAACTATTTGAAACAAACTAGAAGCTGCTCTTATCCAGATGTGGAATTTTTCAAAGCTTGCCTTGGGAAAGGACATGTACTCACCTCTGTGCCATGTAGACAGCTTAATTGTGATTCGTAACAGTGATATCTAGATGTACAAGTCTGATGAAGCTACTTCTACTCAAGCCCTCTACACAGGAGTTTTATTCATATCCCTGACATAACTAAGGGCAAGTATTAGAATGGCATGAAGTCCAAACATGACTTGGTTTGGTTTTAATGTGCAGTATTGTGTGGTGCATGCCCTGCAGCAAAAGGGGTGCTTTGGTTATTATGCAGTTTCTGAAATCCCCCTGTAATAGTGATCATGTGATGGAATCACACTGTAGGGAAGAGTTTTCCCTGTACTCTTCCTGCTGGGATTGAGTTACTCCAAGCATTTCTGAGCATTTCTCATAACCTCAGTACATACAGTTGATTTTATGCCTTGTCACGTTACCCATCACAAGTGCTTGACAAATGCTCTCTGTCCGTAGGTAAGGAAAGCCTCGTGTCTGAGGAGGGGCAAGTTTATAAGGGAAGGGTGTGCATGAAATCACTGAGCTGTGCCCTGGTAGCTCCTATGCTGTGACAGGCCAGAAACACTTTTTGCTGGCACAAGATTGTGAAATCAGCCCGGAATGACTAATCTAAAAAGACTTGGTGTGTTCTGTACCCTTTTGAATGGCTTTGTTCATTCAGGTGGTGGTTGAACTGTAATCTTGGGCAATGATTTAAATATGAAGTGGTCCCAAAACAATATGGTTATCTAGTGGTTTTTAGTGATCTTATGAAGCAGTGCATTTTGAATTATTGATGGGGGCAAAAAAGGAGGAATGAAGTCAGAAGCGATAAATAGTATGTGCATGTGCAGTTCTATGGTTCATGTAAAATTTGTGCCCTTTTGAAATGTACATGAGTATATGCTTGAAATTAATTTTCTTCCATATTTATAGTATATAACTGAGGCTTTCAGCTGCTGCATTCTTGGCTGTTAATCTGTGTTTGATAGCATTCCATGGCACGTTATTGCTATTTATTTCTTTTTGAGTTTTCCTACTGCCATAACCATGTGTTTTTCTTATGGATTTGTAGATGGCCACACTACTTAGAACAGTTAATGGCTCTGTCATTAGGTGCAGTCTCTGCTGGATGGATAGGGTGTACTTGGAGGATCACAGCAAAGCTGTTGTTGAAATTCCTGTCCCTGAGTCAATGGTTCCCACGTCCAGCGTTGTGGAATTTGCTGTTACCTTGCTGAGCATGTTTCAAGTTCATGAGAAAAAAACAGACAAACAAACCAAAAACCTAAACTTGGAAGCCAAATGATTATGTTTATGGCACAGGGTTGGTTAATTTGGAATTGGAATGGAAATGATTGACTTGTTAACCTTGCTTTACTGGCCAAGAGAATGGTCAGATGATTAGATCTTGTAGGGAGAGAACTAATGTATATGTAAGGTATGAGGTATGTGAATAGCAATGGTGTTAACCTTTCTTCAAAACTACAGGAAAGGCTTTTCATGTATGTGTTACTAGTATCACACTTTGAATATTACATTTTTCTCATTTTGTATTTTTACAGTAACAGTTTTTCCCTTTTACATGGGTTTGAAAAAACTCAGTGACAGGAATAGAACAGTTCCTGGATTCAAAATAGAGTGGTGAGTTTTGCTTGGCCTGTTTAAAAATATTGCTGATGATATATTCCTTGCAGGATCAGCACAGAGAAAAGGACAATGAAAGATTTTCATGGTGTTTCTTAAATGAGTCTTATATAAAACAAAGTTTAAAATTAATTAGGGCCTACCTTTTAAGCACTTGTCAGATGTTCTCAGTATCAGGTTTTCTTCCCATTTAATGTTCACTTTATATCATATCAAATGTGAGGTACATGATAATATTTTCAGAATCACCTAAGTCCCATTTAAAAAAAAATTTCTTAAGCACTTGGGTACCCAGAGGTTCATTGGAAGCCAATGGAGCTTACACTTCAAAATGGCTGTTGCTGTTCCATGGGTAGACATTTAAGGATTTTACAAATGTTGCCTCCCAGACAGACTAGCTGGCAACATCGGGGACAGCAGCGAGGTTAAAATGCACCAAGTGGAGGGGAAGGCTTAGTGTGGGGCTCACACAGGCAAGAATGGAGATGTATTTCTGAGAACAGGGAATCAGAATGAGGGTGTATTTATTCTTCCCTCACCACATAACCAGATGAGTTCTGGGCTGTCTTGACTGCATGTCTCCAGCAGCATCAGGCCCCTCTGTGCAGCAGTGTCCCTGCACTCCCAGGCCCCACCACCCCAAGATCATGCAGGGGGTGCTGGCTCTGCCTCTGGGAGCTGTGCAGCCACTGCTGTCTCGCTTTGCAGAGGAAGAAACTCAGGCACATGGAAGGGTGAGTGCCTTACCCATCCCACACAGCAGGTCTGCAGTAGGACCTGACTCTTCTTTTCCAGGTCCCGCATAGTCTTCACTGCTAGAACTTGCACTTTTTGGTAGGAAGGGTGAAAGTCGTGCTTTCAGTCCATGTGTGCATTAGCCACTTTGAAGTCCTTGTCATCCAACTGCTGCTTTCTTTTCCCGTTTTCCTTCATAGATTTGGTAGGTTCATTTATGGAGATGTGCTCTGTTGTTTCTCCTTATACCTTGAGACAGCAAATGGGAGTTGGAAGATGCCTACTTGAGCTTCCAGTAGTAACAACAGTCTTCCTGAGTGTCATAAAGGAAACCCACCGGGAATGTACTCATATGTATGTATGGCTTCTTAATACACATAAACACAGATACCTATGTACAGATGTGTGCAGTATTGTAAGTAGGTCTGTATATGTGTCATTCCAAAGTCAGAGTACTCTTGAAATGGAAATTGACTCAGCCAGAAAGGAGAGGTAGCTCCTGCTGACAAATAGAACTGCATGTTTTTAGAAGCTCTAATAGCTGTGCTTCAGAGCAGTGTCGCTCTTCCCGGTGCCCCTCAGACAACAGCTGCCACAGCAAAGGCTCAATGTGAGGAATACATTTTCCTGTGGCTGTATCCTGGGCACCAGGAGGACTCTACAGCTCCCAACAATAGCAGAATACAGAGCTGCCAGCAGGCAGCCTGAGTGGACAAGTATAATCATGTACTGCTCAGCTTTCAAGGAAATTACAGTTGGTGCACTGACTTGCTCATAATAGCGATGCATTGTTTGGCTTAATAACTTACCAGCTCTCCAGGAACCAGCTAGTGATCACTGTCATCGTACACTGCTAATCATTCTCTTCTCAAATTGTCCCAAGATGACCTGTCACATCGCTTATTAAACCAGCAAACTGAGTGCACTATAATTTTTTTTTTAAGCTAGGAGGAATAATACTGCTCACCTTTTTAGTTCTCTTGTTTTGCCATTATCTTTGCCGTATGTAATCGTGCCTGAAGGGTTTTTTTGTACGTTGGGTTGAAAGGACATTGTCAAATTGTGTTGGGATTTTTTTAGATTGATTTTTTTTTGTTGTTGTTAAATTGCTGGGGTTTTGTGGTAACTACTAGATAACTGAATCTGAAACCTACTTTTTAAGGATCATCTGTTTTTCATAAAATATTTGGGGCAGGGGGTGATTTTTTTGTGGTGCTTGTCTGTAGTACCTGGGCTCTTGTCAGTCACTAGTAAGTGTAGCTTGACAATGACCCTCTGCAGTAGTGAAGAATGATTATCCCTCTTATATAAATGTCACATTTAGGTACAGGAAGATTGTGTGATTCACCCAGAGGCATTCAGGGAGCTGTGGAAGAACAAGATAGAGAAGCAAGCTGGTCTGAGTCCTAATCCCAGTAGGCCACATATCCATGCTGAATGAGTTCTGGCTTTGTGTCAAAGGGTTATTTGAGACCTCTGAGCTGCTGTCACTGGAGGAGTGTTGTAGCATTTTTTCTGATGGAAAGAGACCACAGCTTTTTTTGCAGGCATTGAGATGAATGATCCTAGAATAGTGCAGAGTACCAGACCTATGGAGACACCTTTTTGTGGTCAGGAGTGCGCAGACATGCAGGTTATAGGGGCAGATCTCCAACCTGTTCCACAATTAGGACTGAAATGGTGAGTCTTTTAAAAGGGGAGGGGAAAACAGATGTGCTCCACTGCAACAGGTCTCCATGCAGTTCTGACTAGCACAGACACCTGAAGGATAGTATCTCCTGATCTCAGGAATTCTGCTAACTGTGGGGTAGGCTATTTTTATTAGACCAGAACAAGTACACCAGGACTTAAATAAAACCCTGAGCATTTTTGTATTTTTGTAATTGTTTGCTTTGGTTTCATCTCTCCTGTGTCTGTCTTGAGAAAGACAATTGTATCTCTTGATCAGTGACAACAAGAATTAAAATAGGAAGGAGCCTTCTGCTGCAGGATTTATTGCCTGGCACATCTACGTTGTCTGATGAAGTGTCATATTTCGTTATGTTTTGAGAACACACTGTCTAACGGTGGTATCTGAACCACATGAGAAAACCTTTGGCTGCACCCATTCTTGTCAATTACAGCGATATTACTGTCTCAAATTATGGAGATCTTTGTATATTGTATTGAAAAATTTAGGTCCAGTCTCTGCTAATAAACAGAAAAGATCAGGTTGTTATAAAATGGTGGTCTCTACAGAGACTTATTTTTGCATGTGCTTCAAATACATCACCTACTTCTGGCAGAAAGAAGTGAGAAAAACGCTAAGTAAGTACATCTTGTCCCCAAGATCATGTTTCGTAAGAACGAAATGCCTGACGTTTCCATGTGTGGCTTTCTCTTTTCCATGAGGATGTTTCCCACTTCTCCAGGAGTTTGCCATCTTTCTTTGAAAACAATTGTTCAGATAGTTCCCTCTTGCAAGTTGTCCTGTTTTACTGGCTCTGTTTGCTGTAGGGCTGACAAATGGTGTTCAGGCCAAACTCCAAGGTTTTCCCAGTTCACTGTTGTGGTGGTTTTCACCTGGTGTCCCCCCAAACCTCCAGGCTGCCCCCTTTCCCGAGGGAAAGGAAAAGGAGGAAAGGCAAGGAAAAAAAACCTAGCTGGGAGATAATGGCAAAACAAACTCAGAGTAGCTAAATACTTAAATTTATTAGTAACAAGATAAGAACTAAAACTAAAAGTAATAAAACTGAAAAGTAAGAAATAAATCAGTCTTAAGAACACCCCTCTCCTCCCACTCCTCCCTCNGTCCACCCCCCGGGCAACGCTTCTGCTGGGGGAAAAACCTGCTCCAGGTGGGGCTCCTTCTCCAGGAGTCCTGGCTGCAAGTCTCTTCCAGGATCTCGCTCCATCCTGGGTCTCCCCCAGGGCAACAGCTCCTTCTGCATCCACCTGCTCCTCCAGGGGCTGCAGGGGGGTCTGTGCACCCCAAAAGATCTCCACGGGCTTCAGGGAGAGCGGGAGGGGGCACAGCTTTGAGTCCTTCCCCCGCTGCTCCTGTGGGGTCCCTCCTTCTCCTCCTCCTGCTCCAACCTTGGTCTCTCTCTCTCTGTTGTTATCTCATGGATGGAACTTTCAACTGCGCAACACTCCTAGTTCTTAACTATGTTATCACAGAGGTGTGACTATGATTCTTAATTGGCTCAACTTTGGCCATCAGCAGGAAGTCCCTCCTGGACCTGGATTGTTCATCCTTAAGTAAATTACATCCTTCATGAAAACTGTTTCTTCTTTTTAGACAAGGTACACACTCTTCTTCTCTGTGGACTCGTAGCAGAATTTGTTCTCTTGGTTTGTGTTTGTGTCACTACAAGAGTCCAGAGTGCTTGGGGATTGAGGGATTGTGTTTATTCATTTTCGGAGCAGGATTTTGGTCCCTTTGCTGACAGTTTGTCTCTGGCTTGCTGCCTTTTGAGAAAGTCTGCAGATTCTGCACTGACGGTCCCTCAATCTGTTGTCACTCATTCCTCATCCTGTATTTGTTTCAACATATTGAAAATTCTGTTTGCTCCCTCAAGCCCTTTAGAGTCTTGTTATGTCAGGGTGTGTGGGAGAGGGTTGTATATATTTCTGTTGATGGCAGAATCTCATTATGAGTCCTTTATCTTTTATATCTCCGGCCTTGGAGGTATTTGGTTCTTCCCAAAATGTGCTGTTTTGAAGAAACACCTCTTGTGCTCAGCTGGCTAAAGCCTTTGCTGCTGAAGCAGTGGGGCTGTGTGATGCAGCTGATGCTCCTTGGGGCAGAGACTGTGCAAGAGGCTGGAATGCAGGTGATAGGACAGTGAGCAGGATCAATGCCAGGAGAAAACTTACACTGAAATTGCAGGCTTGATACAGGAATCACTAAATCAATTTTTTTTTTAGAAGGTTAAACTATGTAATGACAAAGCCTTTCATACCTTTTTTTCTCTCTCCCCCACTCCCCTGCTCTCCCTCACACATAAGCACACACAATCATCTTTTTCATCCTTTCTCTTTAGTCTGCAGTAAGCAAATTCCTGCAGAATTCCTGGTGTAAAGAAGGAGACCGATAACACTGCTGTGTAATGCTGAAGCAGCAGCTGAAGCTACAGCCATTTCATGGCACAGGGCTCTTGCAGGGTAGCTGAGGAAGATTCCTGAGAGAAGTCCTGCAAGGGCACTGTGTCCTCTTACTACATCCAAGTGCAGTTGTGTGCCCGAGTGCCCTGCCTGGGAGAAGGCAGAGGCTGTGTAGTGACTGCAGTGCTGGGAACCAGGATTCCTGCCTTCTATTCTTAGCTCAGCAGCCAATTCATTGCAAAGCCTTTGGCAAATCATTCAGGCCTAATCCGGCACGTACAGCAGACCCCAACAAAGTCCTTTCTCTTTTGCATTGGGGACATAAGATCAGCTTCTTAACTGCTGCTTTTCTCTCACTCCAGAGGACTGGTGGATTGAAAAATATCTTTATGCAGAAAGTGTGATAATTTGTTCATATTTGTGAAGCAGTAACATGGGCATCACTGTGTGTGTGTGTGATCTGACATCCATAAAAGAGGACTGATTGATTGCTGTAATCAGCTGGATCTTTGGAGCATGGGATTTTTGGCCTCTCTCATCAGAATACAATTTTACATGATTATAGAGGATAATGCTGAAAATGCCCCTTCGCTGGGCTTGCCACGTGTCCAGATGGCAAGGTCAGTGTAGCATGGACCTTGCTCCATTGCTTTGTGTGCCAGGGCAAGTGCTACTGCTTCTTTCTCTCTTTATGCTACTGGCATAACTAGAAATTGAGGAATTCTATGACTGTCAGTAAATTCTGAGAGATGGAAATTGATCCCTACAGTGAACTCTGGTTTTAATTAATTAATTTCCCACCCTTTTGCAAAGCTGAATGGCAATGCTTGTTTTTCTATGGTACTTTTGCTTTAAGATATTCTGAGCTGTAACTTGAAAATGAAACGGTATTAAAAACATTCTGTGCTAGGAGTTAATTTCTGGAGCGTCTTGTAGGATAAAAGGGCATAACTAAAAGATACTTTAATCTGCAACCCCCCCTTACTTTTACATTTGTCTGTGCTGTGTTTTGTAGCATGTGTGGTTCTGGTATCTGCCAACAGCAGCATCTTGCTCTGCTGATTTGTGTGAGGCTTTATTTGCCTGCTGCAGGCAGGGGCAGGAGTGGATTAATCTGCAGAGCTGTTGGCAGAAATCTGTTAGCAGGCTTTTCAGGGGAGATCAGCTTGAAGGAAACACATCTTGATTTTTGTGTCAGTTGAGTTTTTGGTAATATTAGAGAAAGTGTGATCTCTTTGTAAACTTAGTTCTGATTGCACAGAGCCTGGTAGGGGATTTTGTTTGTTTTAGGAAATGTTTTAGTGTAGTGGTCCTTCATGCTCTCACCTATGAAGGGACAGGGTTGTTCCAGTGCATACAGATACTTAACAGGGCTTGGAAGTGGACAGGCCTTGCTGAAAAAATTTAGGTAAAATAAGAGACAGAAGAGCAGAACTGTTTCCTTCTGTGCCCCTCATGCTGGGACAGCATGCTCCCTTTCTTTCGCCCCAGTGAATGAAAATATTGTCCTGGCTCCTACAAGTCATTTCTGGGAGCCTGGGGGGCACTAGTGCAAAGAGCACAGGTAACCCACAATCAGAAGCTTGAAGACGGCTTTTAGTTTGTTGGGAGCCATGTGCCTGTACCTTTAGATATACATACCAATTTAGGAGTGTCTCTCCAGCTTTACAGTTTATCTGTTGTCTCTGGCACTGCATATGAGGCAATGGGCTGGAGCTGCCACCAGTGCTGGGGACTCCTGGTCCTCATGGAACTTCATCCAGGGACGTACCTGCTAGTGCCATGTCACACCCCGGTGCTGGGGGCACAGTCTGTGTCCACAGAGAGTCTCTGAGATCGATGCACCAAGTTTGGTCTGGGTCTGTCCTCCCCAAATAATAATGATGATAATTATGATGTCATACTGTTCCTGGCAGGCACCTCATGATGTGCTTTGGAGCCTGAGTACTTCTCATTGCAGAAGCACAGTATGATTTACCCCCACCAGAATGGGCATCAGAAAAAGGGCCAGGAAAAAGTCTTTGCTTCTCCAACTACTGCACTGGACAAGCACCTTATGATGCACTTAAATGTAGCCCAGTGTTGACTAATCTGTGCGCTGGATGACTTCAGTATTTTTATTAAAGCCTGCCCAAAAACTAATGGAGGCCCTTGGACTCTTGTACACTGATAATTTTTTTCCATTATTTTTACTGGGGTTTCGGCCATAAAGCAGTTTTTTGGTCATTTTGCGTTAAATTCCTTTTTGTGCCACTAGAGCATCTTATGATTTAGGGCTTTGTTTTCAGGCATGATATGAAAGCTAATTACTTCCTTCTTGCATCCTCTCAGTAAGAAAACACAGGACTTAATCTTTCAGAATGAGAAAAGCAAGGAAAAAATTTTAAATGCCTAGAAGTCCTTGATAAGTCCCTAGATTTGAATTTATTTTTCATAGCATAATGACAACAAAACATTAGAAGCTAAACTTCAAACTCTGTAGCTCTATCTCTGTGGACACAGTTTACTGTTTGAGTGTTTGCAAGTCAGTCTGTGACTGAGCACAGTCAGTAATTAAGGACACACTACTGATATTTATTGTTTATATAAAAATGTGTATTTGTCTTGTTTCAGCCCTGTGACTTGCTTTGATTATCCACAGTCTTCTAGAAAATTAAGCTGTATATTTTCTCCCTGTCTCTTTCTTCGTATTCTGTCTTGCCTTAATTTGGTAGGAGAAGGAGAAACTATGTCAGGAAACTTGGGAGCAATAGTTGCAGTGGGAAAGTGTGTGACAGTCTTTTACAGAGATTCCAACCTAAAGGCAGGCTGCTGTCTGGGCGTTTTGGGAAGAAAAAGGTTGTTGCTTCCTCATCAAGTGTCACTTTAATAAAACCAAGAGACTATCAGCTCCTGGGTTCACTCATGCAGCACCAGACTGACAAAGCTGAGAGGAGTCATATTTCAATTCTGATCAAAGTAGTTCAGATTTTATCTGAACTTCCTGCACAGTCTGGGCAGTAAGGACTGGAGACATGCATTGGAAAATGCAGTACTCCACAGTGCAGTGTAAATCTCAGATAATTTGGGAAGGTCTCCCTGTAAGCAGTGTCCTTGATAGGAAGGTGTGCTTTTTTAAAAGCTCAGTTTATGTTAGACGGTTGATTTTGCTCCAGGGTCAGCATGTGTCATTCCCAATATCACTGGTTCATCAGGCTGCCTTGGACCATGCCAAACTTCAAGTTTATGAGTCACTCCATTTAAAGTTGATTAGGTAGGTTTGTGATTAAGCAACTTGATAAATTGGGAGTGCAAATTGTGAATAGAGATTGGGGAAGTGTTCCCAAGTCTGTCATCTGGCCATGGCCACTTCCATGGCAGTGTACTAGCAAGACTTCTTTATTTCCAAGATTTGCTAATGAACTTTTCCAAAGTTTGGCAGAAGAAAAGTCAGGTGATTCTCTTGAAAATGTACTTGTAGAATTCAAAGGTGATAAACTCATAAAACTTATTTTATAAGAAGCCATGTTCTGTAAAGTATCATTAAGAACAGCTTTTTGTTTGTGGCTGTGTGAACCATTTTAAACATTTGATATATGTCTATATGTTTTGATACATGTTTATCAAATATATATTTGATATATTTGGGATTATTCCTTAAATGTTTTACAGAGATCTTAACTTTTTGTAAGTGCTCATGATATTCCTTAAGACTTTTCAATGAGATACATAAAGGATATATTAAAACCCAATAAAATCGATAATGGTGTGTGCCCACAAGCTTGGTCGCAAGGGAGTATTTACAACCTGCACATGCCTGTGCCTATTCGTCATGCATTAAAAAATTACAACATAGATGGTTTTAATTATTTTTCACTCTGATCAAGTATGCATACATTGCCAAAACAATGCAATTAATTTCAAAATCTTGATATATTCATTTTTAAAAATAAAAATTTAGCTATTCTTATTATATTATTATATATGTTCCAATCTGAGCTTCTTCAGCTACAAATGCATCATGCTTACTTTGTTTTTTCTGTTCAGGTACCTAAAATACATATCCTTGAACTTCATATGATTTATTTTTATAAGCTTTAAGAAAAGTTCCTGTTACAGGATCAGTGACTGTAAAAGAGATCATCAATGCAGTATTTTATTCCAAGTGGAATTCCAAACAGTGTCTTATATACCTTGACAGCTGGAAGTTAGATATGTAAAGAAAAGATGCAGAAATTACTTTTGTTTTTAAACCTTGGTGAGAGTATACCCATATCTTCAGGTGAGGAATAGGCTCAGATCTGAGTTAAAGTGATTGAGCCTGTATAGAGCTTTTTGGATGACTCTCAGCTGAGGTTCTGGGCTGGGCCAAGTCTGTACCCACATTCCCAGGGAAGGCTGCTGAGTTCAGCATCGCCTCGGAGCACCCTCAACAGCTGCTGCTGAGTTCACAAATGTAATTGTATAGTGTTAGTTGTGTTGGAGACAACATTGAAATGTACACTTGTACCTAGGGATCTGCATGGAAAACTGTCTTGATTTAACTTTATCCATCTTCAGCCATCAGGTGAACATGCCAGTTGCAAAAGCTGCTTTATACTTTTGAGCAGAAAGGTGGCAGAAGTATTAAAAACAGCACAGCACAATGTGGGCAGGAGCTGATGGCAGGGGCTTGCCAGGAGCCACATGGACAAATGTGACGTAGGGGCTGGTTGAAGTTGCCTCCCCAAATGTGCAAGGTCAGTGCTGTGCAGTAGCCAGGCACAGAGAAAACACTGCTTGGAGACCTCTCACAGCTGGCCAGCTGTTTTGGGAGTGATGTTACCACAACCTGAATAGAAATAGTTATCAAAGAACCAGCAGTATTTCATGAAGAGTGTTTAAGCTGCAGAGGTAGTGTGGGCTGGCCATTCTATTTTCAGAACTGACATACCCAAAGAGGCAAAATCCCCATGAGGCTGGGCCCGAAGAAATAGGAAGACTGGTTTTAGAAGGTATGTTTCTTTCTCTGATCAGTATCCAGGCTTTCCATTTAGATTTGTCTACAAACAAGCCTAAACCTATTTGCTTACTTTTTAATGTTTGGTCGTGCATAATCACATTATTCGGGGTAGAGATTTGGAGAAGAGATGCTTGCTTTGTTATCCATGTTGCAATGAATGATGACTCAGGATTATGCAAAAGGCTAAATGAGGAGAGAGGTTTGCTCCAAAGCTGCAGTATCTTAGAGTTCCTGACCTCTCTGGCTTTGTGGAAATCATTAATCTCAATGTGACCCCATACCTTTGCAGAGAGTAGTTCTTCCTTTTCTCAAGCTGCATCCCATTCCCTTCCCTACTGCTCAGAAGACCTTATGGTAAACTCTGGATGTGAATATGTTTCTAAAGAAAACTGGTAAGGGGCTTTGGGTGCCAGAGAAGCATTGATTAATTGACTTTGAGATAGAAATAATGTACGTGTGGCTCTCATTTGACAGAGTTTTAAACTAAATATTAATGGCCACATAAATAGTGTGCAGGAGACTTATGTGACATCTGAATGTGAAGAACTGTTATTTCTTATCTCAAGCCAAGTTTTAACAAAGGCTGGAATTTCCTGCACGGGAGACTGGTGGGACGTAACTGTATGGTATGGGATCGACACATGAGCAGTAATTGGTTCAGAGATCAGGAGCATCTATTGGAAACTTTTTGGAAGAACAGTGCCAGACCCTACTTGATGAGCAGAGGAAACTGAAACAGGAAGTAAATAACGGAGCAATAGGCTCCTTTTCTGCCTTTGAAACACCCATCCTTGCAAGTGTTGAGCCTGTGCAGTGGAAGGATTATAACTGCTCCTGTATTGTCTGCACACCTTTGGATTACAAAAAAAATCAACAGTGCCCTCAGCAAGTAACTTCCATGAAATTGCTGTTTGAAGAGCTCCCAATCTGAACCTTTAAGTATGGTGGGCACAGCTGCCCAGTGCTCACCTTCTGCAAGTGCCAAGTGTTGGGCTGCCTCCTGCCCTGCTGACCAGCCCCAGGATCTTGGCCAGCCAGCAGACAGACATATGTGCATATGTGATGCATATGCAGGTTTTATTTAGAGCCATTTAGAGCTGCTCAGGGAAGCCTCTCCCTTATGTAGCACTTTCTTCTTCCTAACCTTGATCTTCATGTTTCTGTCTTTCAGGAGGTTTTGTTCTGCAGTCACAGGAAGCTTGTCCTGCCTCAGCATACGGAGGGCCCTAATTTGCATCCCTTTGTAGCAGAGTGACTGATCTTTTCCTCGTGCCATCCTCCTCTGAAGTGCTGCTGTGTTACAGCACTAAGAAGCTTGTGTTCTCTTGGTGTTTGCTGAGGGGAGTGTGAGCAGATAGTGAGCAAGGGGTGCCATGAACCCATGAGTCAGGGTGGTACAAAGGTAAAACAAGCTATGTTCTGTAACTTTATACTTGGGAGAGGGGGCGTTATGGGCCCTCGTTGTGAGCCAGTAGTGTTTGGCCGTTCATGAGGCTTCGCTTCATGACCAAGTATAACCTGACTGGAGCCCTGTGCCCAGCTGAGGCACAGCACATCTCAGTGGCTGAGGGTCAGCTGTGCAGCCAGGGCAGGCAGAAGGATTGGGTGATGAAGGCATTTTGTTTTGCAGTTCTTTTCCTTGTGACAGACATTTATTTTAAAGCTGCACTCAATCCTTGTGGCAGCTTCTGCGTCACATCCCTGACTTGTTGGCCAGCCCTGCATATGATATGAATCCTCTCCCTTGCACCTCGGGCTTGCTTGGTTCCTGTTACGGGGGGGAAGCTCAAGACCCTGACCCAGTATGAATCCCATGTTCTCCTCGTGAGAGACCTGGCTGAAACACAGTTCAGATATCAGAATGGCTTCCTGCCAGGATTTCACGCTTTGTAGGAGAGATTTAAAATTCATCTGAATTTGTTATGCTATTTGTGAGCATACAAGCCAAATACTACTTCTTTCACACATCCTGCACTATACAAACTTCTTGTTGGCTGTCTGAGGCAGCTTTGGGCTGATGCCAGGGACTGGAAGTCCTTGTTTTTTGACATCAGATATTTGAAAAATAGGTACAGAGAGGAGCTCCCTTTTCTCAGAAGTGAACAGTCGTGTACATGCACTCTCAGCAGTCAGACTCTATGCAATGAAGCAGGAGCCATGTGACAAAGAGCTGGACTGTTTATTGAATTGTTACAGTGTTTAATCAACTTTCTATTTTGAGGAGTGTCCCACTGGCTTGTAAGACTGTCCAGATCTCTTGCACTTGTGGGAGTTTTTGGATTTGTTTGGGGTTTTTTTGTTTGGTTTGGTGGATTTTTTAGTATGTGGTTTTGGTTTTTCTTTGTTGTTGTTGTTTTTATTGTTCTCCTGCACTGAAGTGTGATAAGGAACTTCAGACCTGCATTAGGAGAGATGGTCCCCAGCCCTAAGATGCTTATACAGATCACTGAGACCTGCCTTTGCATGAAGTTTTGATGAGGAGATCAATGTAATTTGGAAAGGCAGTTTCCATGAAAGTCCTATTTCCCAAAAAGTGTATTTGGAATGTTTTTATGATGCGGTGTGCTGGTCTTCACTGGGATAGAGTTAATTTTTTTCCTGGTATCTTGTGTGGGACCATGTTTTGGATTTCTGGTGGAAACAGTGTTGATAACTCAGGGATGTTTTCATGATCTCTGAGCAGTGTTTACACAGAGCCAAGGACTTTTCTGCTCCTCACCCCACCAGCAAGAAGGCTGGGGGTACACAAGGAGTTGTGGTGATACATCCAGGACAGCTGACCCCAACTGACCCCAGGGATGCCCAGAGCAGATGGTGCCATGCTCAGCATCCAAAACAGGCGGAAGAAGGGAGGGGCACATGTTCAGCGTGATGATGTTTGTTTTCCCAAGTCACCATTACACGTGATGGAACCCTCCTGTCCTGGGGGTGGCCAAACACCTGCCTGTGATGGGAAGTGGGAATGAATTCCTTGTTTTGCTGTGCTTGTCTGTGCAGCTTTTCCTTTCCCTGTTAAATTGTCTTTGTCTCAACCCACAAATTTTCTCACTTTTACCCTTCCAGTCCTCTTCTCCATCCCAGTGTGGGGGAGGAAGCAAGTGGCTGTTTGAAGTTGACTTCCTCTCCAGGGTTAAATCATGACACATGGGTAGATTTTGATTAAAAAATTGTTACTCCACAATTATTATTGTTCTGAGTTTTCACTTGTTACCTTATGCAAATGGGCCAGTTCAGGCAGAGAACTAAAATCATCATTGCCCTTTACCTTGCTGACTTGAGATACAAAACAAAGCTTGAAGAGCCTTTTCATGTGCAATAATTTCCTTGCTGTAAATGTCTCATATAAGTCAAGCCACCAGTTCGTGACACAAGCACTTTTTGACTTCCTGAGTTTGTTGGAAAAGCTCTGCTTTGGGCCAGACAGTGCTGTGGGTGCAGGCAGGGATATGCATCCAGTAAGTCAGGACAGGAAAGCTGCACTGTGCTCTTCCATGACTTCACTGGGTCTGTGCCTGCTCCTTCAGCAGCACAAGGTTGCAGTTGGGAGAACCTATGGATTAAGAGTTAGCAGTGATTAAATCCAGCAAAATGACAGGAATTACACTGGCAAGTGAGCCTCAGCAGAACTTCAGTTTTGTTCTTGCCTTGAAAGTTATACTGGCAGTTTCCTGTTGTAGTGCTTCTTGGAGCTTGTTGCATACATAGATGCATCAAACAAATCTCCTGAGCTTTCTGCATCTTCAGTCATGGAACTCTTCAGTTCTCAGCGAGTTTTCTTGATAGCTGGGATGAGAAGCAAGGAATGTCCTTCCTCATCCTATGGCAATGACTGTGCATGTGCAGCATGAGCCACCTGGCTCTATCCTAAATGTTACTCTCTTGAGCTTGTATCTGGGGACAGGGGTGGACTTTACAAGCAGAAGGCCTTGAGAAGTTCCTTCAAGCATTGCTGCATTAGAAGAGGGCCAGGGGCAAGGTGCCTGGCTGCCATCCCTGCTTGGAATGGGTCAGATCTCTGCTGCCAGATGATCTGGTCCAAGGGTCCCAAACCCCTGGGTCTGGGAATCACTGTGCTCAGCCCTTACTGTGCTTCCTATGCTGCTGTTTGGGTTTAAAGTTTTGGGTTGGGTTTTTTGGGAATGGGTGAAAATTGTATTTCTTTTCCTCCACACTGTCAAATCAGAAGAGCTTTGACATCCTTAAATGTTTCACAAAAGGACAGTTTTTAATCAGTAAACTAAACCATCTCTCCTTTCCAACATACTTTTTAGCCAAGGAATTTTCTGCCTATTGTAGTTTCACTGACAGGATTTTAGAAGGGTTGAGATTAGGTGAACCCTTACTCCTTGATTCTGCAGTCAGGCAGGCTGTCCTCTGAAACTGGAGAACCAGGTGGGAAACTCTTTTGTTACCCAGTAGAGCTAATCTATTAATTAGCAGAGGATGATGTACACCAAACAATCTGCTATGCCAGATGGATGCTTCAGTGTTAATTTATGTTCTCAAAATAACTGGACATAGATATGCTCAGTACTATGCCCTAGATCCTGCTTTCTTTGGAGTCGGTGGTGAAAATAATGTTGACTTTAGTGATCCAAGTGCATAATTCTTCAGGAAAAATGCATGCTGGCATCAAACTGTAACAGTAAAAATGAAATTAATAAAAACTTTCCAGAGCAGTGGATTTTACCTTCTTAGACAGGCACACATTGGTGGAAAAACATAAAGATTTGTTTTTATCACCCTAGAACATTTCTGTTATCTGAATGCCAAGAAATGAGTAATTTTGGTGTTTTTTTTTTCTTTTTCATTCTTATAAATAACTTTTGATGTGTTTTCCTAAGGAAGTTGGAGCTAAAGCCTGGTCCTGGAAATGTTAAGCTGTACTTTCTCTTTGAAACCCTCATGAAGGAGACCAAAAACAAAAAGCAATTAGGTTAAAAAGTCATGGCAGTGGCTTTTTCTACCACATTTAACTTTAAATGAAGAAGGCTTCCTACAAATTTCCTTCCATATTTTTCTTTCATCCTTTCTTTTGTTTTGCCTTTTTTTTTTTTTCTTTTCACCTTCTCATCAGCAGCAGTTGGTGTGCCAGACAGATCCTTCTGAAGTAGCTCTTGGAGAGCCACAGAGCTCACAACAACCTGTGGTCAGGCTTCCGTGGGAAACTGGAGCCTGTTGCTGCTGGCTGGAGGGAGAACTGGCCCTCTGTGACAAGGGGGAGCTTGAAAGTGATAGTTCAGGAGAGCTCTGGGCCACATCCATAGTCCACCCACGTTTTATAAAAGACAGTGGATTTGTTCTATCATGCTCATGCAAGGAGCCAGGTATTAGTTGTAAAGCTGGGGAAGAGACAGGCCCTGGAGGATGGAAGAAATTTGAGATTTTCTGCTTTTGTCTTTTTCATTGAAATTCAAAATATTGATGATGCATCTTAAATACTGAAAAAAGCTTTCTACACTGACCTTTATCTGTGCCCAGATGCTGTTTTGATAGTTATTTACAGGATAAGTTGTGTGATCAAAAAGCCAATTCAAATCACTTTTGGCACTATTAGTACACTTTAAAAATAAAGCATAGACTGATCTCACAGGCTTTGATTCTGTTTTCAGGTTTTAACCAAAGAATTTAATTACTTTTACCTTTGTCATACTGTGAGGGTTATTTTTAGCTAAGTAAAGTGTTTTAACATGATCTAATTTGTTTTTCAGCAAATGTGTCTAACACTTGATAGAGAGGGGCTGGTTCTGAGAACGATGTGCTATATCTTACCTCACTTACCTGAAAGTTGGAAAAATAGTCCTTGAGGATCAGAAGAGATCATTGCTGGATGACCTCCTCTTATAGGCATGTGCAGATTGTGCATGAACGTCTGGGAGGAGATGATGTGTACAGGTTAAATGTGCTGATCCTGAGTTGTTCTGCCGGAGCAGCTTATTCCCTCACTAAATAGTGCAGAAAGCAGAAGGTAAATCTGTGCAAGTGTGGTGGGCTAACCTTGTCTGGACACCAGGTGCCTTCCAAGCCACTCTCTCACTGCCCTTCCCAGATGGACAGGGGAGAGAAAATAAGATGGAAAATGACTCATATGTTGAGATAAGGTAGTTCACTAAAGCAAAAGTGGAGATTTGCACACACACAAAAAGAAAAAACCCAGTGATTTTATCCTCTACTTCCCATCAGCAGTGGTGCTCAGCCGCTTCCCGGGGAGCTGTACTGCACACATGTTGTGAAGAACAAGTGTCCCCCTTCCTCCTCCTCTCCTTAGCTTTTACATCTGAGCTGGTGTCCTGTGGTATGGGATATCCCTTTGGTTCATTTGGTCCCAGGATCTTGCCTTGGTGGGGGGAAATGTTGAGAGACATCTGTGCCAGCCCTGCTCAGCAGTAGCCAACACTGGTGTGTTATCAACACCTTTCCAGGCCCCACTGCAGAGCACAGCACTGTGGGGGCTGCTGTGGGGAAATGAGCTCCATCTCAGCCAGACCCAATAGAGAAAGTCATTACCTCAACTTATTCTTAATCCCTGGTGTACTCTCAGTGTACTTTTAGGGTTATACTGAAAAAAAAAAAAAGCCATAAATAAACTATTTCTTGACCAAAACAACATTGCATAAGAAGTTCTGTACTTTTTAAAACAAGGTAACAGATGAACTTAAGGGGGGATCAAACCTACTTCAGAATAGCTTGTATCTATGCAGTCTGGCATGGCACAGAAGGTTGGTAAAGGAAGCCAGCTGTTCTTTTATAAATCAAATTGTAATAAAACTTGGGTTACTGTGCTGTTGTATTTATTACTGGGGGCAGTGGGGTGGTGTGAAGTGTAAGAAGACAGATGCACCACGGATGATGGCTGGAAGTCTCTTCTGCTGTATGGACTGACTGAGTGGCAGCCAGATCATTTTAAGAAGTGCCCCTTCCCTTTTGCTGTGGTGTTCTCTGTCTCCCAGCCCGAGCAGTCTGTGGCAGTTGTACTTAATGCAGGACCCTTCAAAGCACCGTGTGGACCCTGAGCTGCTGCTCTGCAGGGCCTGCAGGCTGTGCAGGGGAGAGTGGTCTGTGTCCTTCCAATCCGAACTTTTGGAAGTGCCCCAATAAATAAAGATACTGTATTTGAGCCATAATCACTACACTGTAGCAACATTGCTTAAATGCGTAACAACACATCTGTGGGGGGTGGGAGAATTACACGGTTCATTCACTACACAGGTAGGAAAAATTGCTTTCCTTGTGTGTCTTCTCTGTGACTCGGGATTTATTGTCATAACTAAATAATTTTGTACCAACAAGTAGCCATTTTCTCCCACTGTAACTTTAAATAATGATTGGAGGTGGAAAGGCAGCACTGAGATCCCTGTGGACTGTAGCTGTGTCATGCCTGTGATTTCTTACAGCACAGCAGGCAGAGTCCCTGACATAGCCTAGAGTGCAGCATCCCCTCTGCTCCCAGCAGCAGCCTGGGGGATGGTGGCAATCCCCACTGCTGCTCTCCAAGATCTGTCCACGAGAAAAAACAGACAGTTCCAGCATTTCCTGGGATGGGAACGTTGTCTCCTGGTATCTGCCTGTTTTCTTAATTTTTCCTTCCACAATAGTAGGTGCCCTTAGTGGAAACAAACCTGTGAGGCTTTGGAGGTGTCTCTCTAGCCTTCCTGGAGGGTAGAGCCACCTTGGCACAAGGAGTGTATCAGGACTGAATGAAGGAGTAGTCAGTGGTGGCAGTAGCTGGGCTTTGTGTTTGGCTACAAACAGGGACTCACAAGTGCTTCTGTATATTGTAAAGGAAGGGCTTGGATTAGTCTCTGGGCTGGAGCTTGGTTTTTACTGTTCAGTTTCAGTTGCAGCTGATTCACAGGTTTCAAGAGCCATGGCCCTTCTTTGGGCAATGAAAACCTTGAAACCAAGTAGAGGTATTTTTTGCCTTAATATCTCTGTCTCCTTTCCCTGTCTGCAAAGGACAAATGTGCTTCCATGTTCACCCTTTCCTGCTGAGTCTGTCTAGATAAGGAGGTCAGTAGTGGTACAGTCATGGCTTTGTATAGCAGACGTGTGGGACACTTCTCTCAGTTTGCTGGGTTGTCCTCCTCCAGCCTTGGTGCACCAACAGCAAGCCAAGAAGGCAGCTGTCTTCAGGACGACATTCTTGCAGTGCTGCTGGTGTCGCCTGCTTCGTTGGGTTTGTTTTTGTGTCTTCCCTTCTTTCTAACGATGCTGATATTTACTGCTCAGCAGCTGTAGTGTGGGAGGGAGAGTGGTGAGCACTGCAGCTGACACCCTCCTGCTGCCTCGGCTGTGTCAGCAAAGGGCTGGTGCTGCCAGGGCAGAGCTGTGCAGGCTCTGCCTTCTGTTGACTGAAAGGTTCTTTGGAGTTGCCCACTAGGTAGCACCCTTAAAGTGCACCAAAAAAACCCCAAAATTATTTACCTTGTTTCTGTGGCAGGAGCTACCTGGCAAATGACTGAGAATTCTTGAGGAGGTCTTCTTTGAGGAAGGGGATCTGTCATAGTGAAAAGCTCCCCCAAAATGAATGCTTGGGCAGTTTTGGGTAGGTAATACGGTCCTGAACTCCTGGTCCTAAATGGCATGTGTTGTGTTGTGTGCCAGCCTGTCTTTGTTGTTTTCCCACATCTGTTTCTGAGGAATTCTGGATGTGCTGGTTTCACAGGATCCTTCCTGCTATGTCCCCAGTCTGGGATGGCATCAGAAAATAGTACTGGGAGCTTTTCTTGTCCAGAGTCCTGAATCCTTCATCCCTTGAGACCCACCAGCAGTGTGATACTGGCACTAAAAAGAAACCTGGATTGAGTGATGAAATGGTCTTTTGGCCTTTAAACTATAGATTTCAGTATTCATTTAATGATTTATCATTCTTCCGATTCTGCAGTAAAGCCTGCTTTATCTTTTAAAGCAGATCCATGCTCTTATAACTGTTTCTAAGGGTCACTGTTCTAATTCAGAAGCTCTTGAATTTGCTTGATAGCTGCTTCCAACTTCCATTTCCAGTGGTGGGAGTGCAGCATCATGGTAGGATTATTACATTCCCGTTGGAGCAGATATGGGAGGGAAGGCATTGAGCTCAGGTGTGGCATCTCGATTAGTGTTAAACTTGACTTTAATTTGGGCTCTGAAAGTAGCTTTTACACTTGCTTCCAGGTGTGAACATCAAAGTGGTGAAGTTATGGTCAATTTACACCTGTTTGCTTCAGGGTGATGTGAAGATCTGTTTGTAAATCCGTTTGCAGACAGTGCATGTCCTGAATTGCTGAGTGCTGGGCAGTGATGGAAACAGGCTGGTGAAAGGCCTGCTGCCTGGTACTGCCTCTTTCTGGAGTGGGGGTTAGGTGTGCCTTTAGAGCCCCATTTTTCCCTGGAAGCATTTGGCACAAATTGCCCCCTTCCCCAGTGACTGCAGGCTGTTTGCCAGCATAGAGCTTTGTACCAAAATCTTTGGCCTGGTGTGCAGTAATTGGTTGGCTTTTAATTTCTTTCCTTTTTTTCAAGCAGGACTTCAACTGCTGCAGCTTTGCCATGGAGTTATAATTACATAAGCCATAGATATGTACTTCAGTGACCAGTCAAATGACTCTGTTTTTTCCAGTAGTTTAAGCTTGCCATTTATTAAGTTGATGAAGGAATATAATTGAAATTCATAGAGAAGTTTAATTTTATCAGGCCCTCCATTACTTATGCTTTTGCTATGTGTCTGTGTGCATTTGAGTTGCCTATAAATGGCTTGTTTGCTTTCATAAAGGAATTAGCACTACAGTGCAGCTGTGTAAGAAGCCAACCCCCAATCCCCACCCTTGCTACTCTGGGTGGACAAGTATTGACATAAACATGTGCAGAAGTGACCTCTGACTATTTCAGGTGGTAGAAAAGTTTTATGGTTTTTATTAATTTTGCTGCAGACCTTTATTTTATTTTTGAACATAAACAGACACTGAGGCCTAGTATATTCAAGAAGTATATTCAAGAAGGTCTGGATGGCTGCTCTGGGGATGCTCCTATCACTGTCACTGGCTGACAGGGACTATTAGAACAGGCTGAGCCCAGTGGGACATGTGTGCTTCTCTGCAGTGTGGTCTCCCGGCCATTTCTTTTAATTAAGTTTCAACATCTTGTAATTGTTTTCTAGTGATTATGCTCCACTTTGTTGAATCCATCCTTGACAATGCTCAGCCTGCTCATTTTGCATCAGAGCTTCTGTGCTTTTTGGCAAAGTGTTGTAATGCAGGTCTTTCTCAAACTTTTTTTCTGAGGCTGATGTGAAAGGGAGCTCATAGAGCAGAGAGTGTCCTAACATCACACAAGATTCTCTTCACCCTTTCCTGTTTGTTTTTTTTGCCTATTGCTCTGCTTTACACACACAAATGCTTAATTCTCCCTGCAGGCTTTTTTTCAGCACATGCAACCATGTGTCAGCCTGCATATCAAACTTCTTTTACCTAGGGAAGTATTTCTGCTCATGTAGATCTGTTGCTTCCATCAATAGAGTCAACTTCTTCAAAGATCTTCAGACATCTTCAAGTACTTTTCCAGATCTTCACTGCTGAATCAATAGTGCCTCAAGGAATTATTTGGTAAATTATAAAAACAGTGCTGTGGACACGGAATGCTCATGGGTGGTCAGATACAGGAATGGATCAGTTATTCTGTGGAGACGTATTAGGGTGTGCTCTCTCCCCTCCTTGCTCTTTTGTGTGAGATTAGAATTAGGGCTGTTGAACTCAAGACTTGATTCTTGTTGAAGATAGACAAGAAACAATTTCCTCCACATTCACACAGAATTTGACATCCTGGTTTTGGGTTGTGGGGTAATGCTTCAGGACTCTTCCCACACCTGTCTAGCTTAGCTGCTTCATTTAGAACGGGCGGGTTTTTTCCTTTTTTTTAAATGGCATGTGATTACACAAAAGCTTCATCTGTTTTTAGATACATCAACATCAAGGCAGTCCTTTTACAATCTGAACACCACATGAATATGGTGGCACGGCAGCAAATTGCTGCAGTTTAGTAGAAGTGTTGTGTGAAGTCTTGTTTTTGGTGCTTCTCCCTCACTTCTGTGCCAGCAGTTTCTGAGTTGTTGGAACAGGATGGAAACTGAAGGGACAATAAAGTGCCAGCAGTTGCTGTGATTAGCTGGTTTTCTTTGTGCTTGGTTCTTGTTTAATAATACACCAGGGCTATGCTTCTCTTGCCTCTGTGTTTGTTGAAGTTTTCTGATGTCTAAAATATGACCCTTTGTTGTGTAATCTTGTCTTTGGGTTTGTAACACAAGGAGTTAAGTTGGTGAGAGTATTTGATCCAAAGTGCGGGCTTCTGACCTATGTCTCACCTTTTATTTCTTTTTCTAGTAGCCAAGGCAGCTGATATAATTTAAGTTGGTAATAATATCTGAAATATGCCTGGAAATTTCTGATAAATTGCTTCATTCTTTTGATAAGAGAGTGAGGCAGAGAAAAACAGAGCTTAGTGTAAAGTTTATTAAATGGCAGAGCACGTTTAATCTTCCCACCCTACACATTGAAGCCAGCATTTGTAAGCAACAGTGTCCCCACAGCATTACTGAAACCACATTTGTCTTTGCCACAGCAGGTTTTTTTCTTTCTCAGATGGACACAATGGTTTCTTAGTTCTTTATTCTTGGGCAGCTGAATAATATGTGCACAAACACACCTACCCCTGTGCTTCAAAATATGGAAGTCAGCAAGTTGTACAGCTACCCATTTTGACAGTATGGTAGCATGCTGTCAGTGCTAATGTTCATTAATATGCTTTGGCAACTGCTTGTGTTTGAAATGGAATATTCTATAATTCCCAGTAAAATGACAGATGAATGTAAAGAAGTATGTTGAGGAAAGAGTATATGAACACTTAGAGCATGTACATGAGCACTTACATGCCCACTTCTCTACTTATCACTTCCCCATGCCTTGGCACTTCAGTGCACTTAATTTTATTGACATTTAAAGATGATTGCAAACTTCATGAGAGATGAATTAAAGTAGTTTGTCATAAACCCATACCCAAGTTGTAGTAGCAGCAGCAGAACCAATAATGTGTTAGCCCAAAATGCATACCTCTTCTATTTTCTGGCTTTTCCCCCATGATTTTAGTGTTCTGCCACTTCTACTGGTGACACCATCAGTTATCATCTGAAAAATAAAATAAATTTGCTCATTTACTGATGCTGGGTGAAAGACTTGTCTATGAATTACAGTACTTCACCACAGCTGGTAAGTTCAGAGGATATCCAAGATGTTGATGTGCTTTTTTTCTACTTGGATTTTTCACTGGAAAAAATAGGTGGAAGAGGATTTTCAGCAGCCAGCTCAAAATACTGCAGTGAATGCATGTTGAAGCCATGACCTGCATCTAAGAGCCCCGAGTCCCAGTGCTGCCACTTCCATTAGATTTCTTCTGTTCCTTGCAGGTAAAGACCCAGGCTCATCCTGGCAGTTTGAAGGACCATGTGCATGTACTTATGCATTTCTACTCCTGTGGCTGTTTCAGTTTTCACTCCAGCTTTCTTGGACATGTTCTTTGTATCTAGGCAGAAATTAAAGGTAGTAATTTGCCTGATCCTGTGTTTGAGAGAAAAAAGCCTTTTCAGTAAGAGACATAAAGCTGGGGAGGATTGCAGGAGTGAGCACTGCATTCTTGTTTTGCGGGGACGTTTTGGTAGAGTGGAGGAGCTGGCCTTTTCTCAAGGGAAGAAAGGCTGCCCTTTGCATTTACCTCAAGAGTTCTTTCACACACTAAAGCATCTTAAAATGGGAGAATACCTTTTCTTTCATTCATTTCTTCACTAAAGACACAAGACTTTGTTCCAGAGAACTCAATAACTGTATCTGCAGTTGTTTTCCCACACTCAAGGTTCTGCTTTACGTGTAAGTTTCGGACTTGATGTCAAAATCTGTGGGTGTGTAGGACAACGATCAGTCAGGAGAGTGTCTCCTTTTGGCACTCAAAATCCATCTTTGGAGGACTAGGATTGGTGAAACTGCTGTGAGACTCTGTTTGTCTTTGAGGTACACAGCTTAAAGCTACTCTAAGTGAATCCTAAAATAAATCTGGTTGCATCAGGTAGTGTTGACATGGCCTGTGTTGACAAAGCAGATGAGTCTTGTAGCACCTGTGTGGTTCAAGGGATGAAGCATGTCTCTTGCTAAGCAAAAGCATTTTCTCTTGTTCCTTTGAGGTGGCTTGTCTCTAATGTGTCCTTTTATTGTGGGGTTTTTCTACAAAAATACCTTAGAAAGGAGTCTTTGTATGATGTAAGTTCTGTCCTCCCCAAATCCAGCACAGTAACATAACAAACCAGCAAGATTGATTTGTATGATCATGATCAGTTACTTCCATACTGCCCATGAGTGGTGCACTTTCCTGGGAACAAGGTATTCTGGGTTTTACTAAATGGTTGATTGGATAAAAAGATTGTTAGACTAGTGAAAACAAAGGAAGATTCTAAATCATTACAATGTGCATTAGTGTGACTGATTTGTGTTGTGGTGCAGATGTGAATTTACATAGGAGGCTGTAAATGGTGTTTATCTAAGACAGAAGTACTTTCTTAGGAAGATGAGTGAAATTTCCCTTCCCTGTCTCACCTGCTACAGAGTGGAATTGCTCACAATGAACATAGGTCCTGAGGGAAAACTAGCAATACTAGATTCAGTCATGTCTTTAAATAAAATAAAAATTAAAACTGCACAATTTACATTTAGCATGTCCATTTAAAGATGTGTAGCTTGAATATATCTGAAACTGGTGCATAAGAAACCATAGCACAAATTAGTGCAGGATGACATTGTGCCATGGAAGCGTTTGTCACCATGAAGTCATTTTAATCTCACTTGTAGCGTCTTCTGTCTTACACCAGCTTGGAAAAGAGCTGTGCCTTAGTGAGATTAACTCAACGTTAGTGGTCTGTGGTTTCCTGATAGTTTATTGAATGTATTTAGCTTCTATGAAAGCAAGGATTGCTTAGATGAAGGTTTCCCTCGCCTGCTGACTCTGCTCCCATGATAATGATAACAGCTCCCAGTGAAGTCCCTTCTCATTTTACTGGGGAAGAGACCCCATGGAACAGTAGCACACAGTAGTACAGAAGTCGCCCACACTTACAGGGTGAGACTCAGCACCCATGTGCAGAGGAGATCTCTTCATTTTGGTTACTCATATGGATTTTCAGAGGTACTGAAGTGCCTGACACCTTTTCCATTCCTCTTGAAGGAGTGGCTGCTATGGAAACCTCACAGGTAGCAACCCTGCCTGCCTTTGAAAGTCTGGTTGCTGGGTTTTAGTGTGGCATTTGGCTGGCTGGCAAGTAACTGTGGAAAAGTCCTGCCATCAGTGATCGTAAGTATCAGTAAGTTGATTTCCCCCTTATATCAGTGACTAAGATTTAACATCCCCCAGTCTGGTTTCTGGGAGGTTCTCCTCAAACCCTGTTTGCTCAGGACCTTACAGCTAATACACAGTTGTGAAACATGAAATTAGCTGAGCCGTGTCAGGGCAAGGAGATGGACATTTCCAAGGAGAAGATAACTAAATATTCTGTACAGGTTTTGCAGTGTGGTGAAAATCCAGGTAATGGAAATAGCCAAAAGTGAGGTCTGAATTATACTGGATTCCTGAGTCATCAGCTTTTTGTGCAGAAGATCGTTCTACCTGTGCTTTTGTGGTGATACTGCTAAATAGCATTTCCAGCCCTTTCGGCAATGACATCAGAGGGTAGCAAAGATAAAAACAGACCACTGTTGACTTTGAGTGAAATGTTCTATTTATACAGGCAGATGTTGAGGTAACTGAAAGCTTTAGGACTGCTTTAATGAAAGTTTGCCAGTCCTCAGCCTTCACAAACTCAAACCTAGGCTTTCCTTCCTTCCTCCAAAATCACAGAGCTGGCTTTGAATGCCCCTGCATCTCAGCAGAGGAGAGCTTCTTCCAGAATGAACGAGGAGCTTCAGGAGAAAAGCAAGGCGTGCCGTGACCTGGCAGGGCAGAAGGGTTGGCCAAGCCCTGTCCTTTTCCAGAGAAGCCCCTCAGTCATGCCAGTCTCTTTTCTCACATGGACATCTGGGTTCCTGATGTATGGGCTACTGGATTCGGGTCAGGTCTGGTTCCCATCTGGGGTGGTCCCCAGCTCATGCACGGCTCTCTCCCACCAGCACAGCAGTCCATGTGCTCTTCCCTTGGCTGGTGACACTCACTACTGGGTTTTCCACCTCTTCAGGCAATTAATTATTATAAAGAAACATTTCTAAACCAGCCAGGATTCTGCCTCCCAAGGCCTGCCTGGGCTGCACTGCTCAGCTGAGAACTAGCAGCCAAACTAGTAAAGCTGGTTTCCCCTCACTTTGTCTTGCAGCAAGATTCTCTGGAGTCTAGTATGGTGTGAATTCTGAGGTTCCCTACGGTCAGGACATGTCTCCGGTGCATTCTTTGCTGTCTGATAAGGTCTGTTGCTTGGATTACAGCCTTTTCCCCAGCACTGTAGCAGACAGACCTTCCCCTTCTATCTAGCATCCGTTTTAGTGAACCTTGTTTGAATTTAGTACCTTTAAAATCTGCAGCTCTGACATTTAACAGAAATGAGGCAATAGGTCAAAAACTTATACGGAAGGAACAAGCAGCATAGCCTTTCACTTCAAAACTAGGCCCAAAATAGGGGATCTATCAACACTTCTTTCTCAAATCTTCCTTGCCCTGTCTCTGGGAAGAGCGTGTTCATCTCTTCCCTGCTTCACTTGTTGCTGAACAATTGAACAGCAAAAAAAAAAAAAAAAGTACTCGTCTCATCTTAATAAGATCTTAGTTCCTTCAGCAGGCCACTGCTCCCCTTCCATGCTGGGCAGGTCTGGTGACATGTGGCTTGTCCTGCCTGCCTGCAGACAGCGCCCTGGCTCAGGGCAGCTCTCCCCTCTCAGCGGCCGCCGCGTCCCGGGACGAGCACCCTGGTGTGGGACTCTGGTCATGCTCCAGCTGCCAGAGCACACACACAACCTCTGCTAACACCTCCTGGGCATCCAAAACTGGTGCTGAGGTTAAACAGTGGAATGTAGTTGTAGGGAAGACTGCAATGAAAAGTTCACATTCCCAGAACGTACATGTCATTACACTGGATCGACAGTGCATAGACATTCCTACCAGTCTGCTCAGTGCTCTGTCATGGACCAGACTCTTGACCCCACACTCACAGGGAACAGCACCTAAATCCATGGGTGAAAATGGAGTTTATGGTGCAAAATGCTCTTTGGGCAACTTGCCGTGAGAGGATTTGACTACTTTGTATGTCAGAGGATCATTCTGTAGTTCATGAACCTGCTGCTTTTAGCAGAGGAGCAAAAAGGCAGAGAACTTGCCAGCAAATGAATGGTAACTTCCCTCTCTTGGATTTATTCAGTTCTTTGAGGTATAAATGTATTCTTGATGGCTAGAGAAATCAGTCATTCTGCATTAGGAAGCTTGATCGATGTCTTCAGCAGGCCTTTGTGAAGGGCTATATATGTGGTTTTGGAAATAATCTACAGGGAAAAAATATCCTGTGGTCTGGTTCATGTAATGCACAAGTACTCAATTATGTTTTTGTACTACTACTTAAGGAAATTCTAGTTGTACAGATATGTGAGGATAAGTTACTTCATCCGTCCTAAACATCCCTTGTGTGACATTCATCACTGCCAAACTACTAAGAGTTGCACCATATCTGAATTTTAATCATTGTATTCTTATATTCCAATTTGATATCTTACTGTGACAAGATCAGATGTGTTTAATTATGGAACAGGATCCTGCTGAGGATTAAAGATAGTGCTTGCCCCAAGGATGCTGTATCTGAACTGTGTGTCTGCTCACCTGCCTTAGCAGCCTCCACCATCCATGCAACTTCCCGTCCCCATGGTGAAGGTGGTGGAGAAGGAAGGGCTCCTCAGCAGAGCTTAAGCAGTGGGAGAAGGTGCATCAGGGTGTGGCCAAACAGACCAGGATTGTGTATTGAGATATTTTGGAAGAGCAGATGGACTTAGACTTTGACTAAGATGGACAATACTGGAGTCTGAGGTCTTTCCTATGATAACACACTGGAATAACAAAGACTCTCTGCTTGGCAACTGGGACACTGTCATAGCCATATAGAAGGCATTTTAGTTCCTAACCTACCAGTGAGTGAAGGAAATCTTGTGCAGTAACTAGTGGATTTCCTAGCAGCTTCTCTGTTGCTCCCTCTCTTGAGTCATAACAGCTTCAAAGATCGGAGATCATTTATAATTGTTTTCTGTTCTTTGAGCAGCTTTCACTCCCTCACTCTTTGTCTGATCAAAACCTCGATGTTATTTACTTACTGACATAGGTCAGCAGGAAAAAAATAGTGATTAAGCCAATTCATTTCAGCCAGAACAAAGCCTGCAAGCTGTATCTCCAAGTGTGAGCGTTGGGCTCAGCAAAACAGAAGTTGTCTGCATTGAAAGAAGGGATGAACCTTTTCCAGATGTCCTGCACTCTCTGTTCCACTTGGCAGTGAAGTCCTGCTTTCAGGCAGTTTTCTTATAAATCTCTGAGGTCCCCTGTGGAACAGGAGCACAAGAAGCAGGTGTTTGCAGCAACCTCCTGCAGCTGCTGGAGACTCAGGTTACTGGAGGTCAGATCCTGCTGGAGACCTGTGCACCTCATCAGACCAAATTAGATGTAGATCATCTAGTTGTGCTGAAAAACTCTTTTTCATATTCATCCTCTGTATAGGGTTGAATCTTATTTTTCAGGTCATTACTTGCTTTGCCAGCTTTTATGCTATTTCTTGGATTGATCTGTGAATGAAAATGGCAGAATCCTGGTGGTTTGGCTCGGATCCCACTGTCCTGTGGGCCTGTGCTGTTTTTTCCTCTCCTCACTGCTCTCTGTCTGCTCTCTGTATGCAGACAGCAGTACCTGGTGGATTTATTCCTGTTTCCTTCTGCTGTGAAAAAAGCTGAGTGCTTTCTTGAAAGCAAAGTCTCATATATTGCTGAAGGCTATGCTCCCTTTAGCATAGGATAAAAGTGTTCTTTAACTATTACAAACTGTTTATTCTACCAGAGGACTTACTGTCCTCAGTTCAGACCTGTCTGGGCTCTGTGAGGCAGGAGTGAATATCTGCTTTTGTGCTTTGTCCTGTGAAGCTGAGATGCAACAAAACCTGATATTGATACTGACTTTCTTTAGAAAGTGCTTTGCTATCTGCTTGTGAAAAGCCCCAAAGAGAAGCCAGGTGCCTTTCTAAGAGTCTTTTTTCCTTTTGTTCCACCACAATAGTAATTTAGCAGTTCCTTGTCAGGTTAATTCACAGCCTACAGTAACTTGTGCTCTTTAGTTCTTATTTTACTTGTGATTGTCTTAGTTCAACATTTTACTTAGTTTTGTATGTTTTTCTGGGATATTCAACTGTTTTCTGTGACCTAAATGTATTTTTAAGAGAGAGCTTTCTGATGGTGAGCCGGGGGGAAACTCAGTGAGAGCACCCTTGTAGAGAAGGACTTGGGGTGGATGAGAAGCTGGTTATGAGCCAACAGTGTGCAGATGCAGCCCAGAAAGCCAACCGTGTGTCCTGGGCTGCATCCAAAGAGGAGGGGCCAGCAGGGTGGTGATTCTTCCCCAGACCTTTAGAAGAGGAAGATTGTGTTTTGTTGTGTTGTTTTTGTTTTTTTTTAATCTCAGCTAGTGATTTCACAATTTTAATTTTCTGCAAATCTGTGATAGCTATTATTTGGTTGCTGTAATTTTTTCAATCTATTTTAATACTTAACCTTGCACAGCACTTATGCACAAGTACATGATTATGGCCAGCTGGGCCTTCATAAGGTCCAGTCCTTTTGCAGTCTTTGCATGTTTCCAGAGAACATATGTAGGGACTGTTGGTTACAGAAGCACCTCCTTTTTTCACCTTTCTCATCCTCCACTTCTGCGTGGAGAAACAGGCAATGCAGTAAAACATAGAGTGACATGGGGATTAGAATTTCATGTGAAGTGGTGTTTTAAGTGGTGCTGCCCTTGATTCACTCACATTTTAAAGTAAAAGAGTATAGGGCAAGGGAAAAGCTGTTGGTTAAGGTATTAAAATCTGCCAGGGGCACAGCATTTCCTTTCACTTCCAAAATGCCTATCCAGTCAAAGACAATTGGAAATGGAAAGACATTGTCTGTGCCCTCAGTCTCACTTTGAACTGCTTTAATTTCTTGCTACCTCTGCTTGTGGAAGGGTTTTCTCATCATGTTAAATGCACTGAATTGGTTCCCCATGACTTTACATGCCTCTTTAAAACATGGACTGACCACTGCCATTTAGGTGCTTTTTAGTTGGACTAGGATAACAGTTAACACTGATCTCTGGTAGCTGGAATCTAAACCATTACCAAAATGCTGAGTTTTTCCTGATACAGTTTTGTCCTGTCCCACTTCCCCAGCACAAATCATCATGTTTGAAAAATCTTTACAAATTTAGTAGCAGTGAGAGCTATGCCAGAAGAGGGTCTGTCTTGATAGCAGTCTTTACCTGGCTTTTAGCTAACTCTCCTCTTTTACCCACCCTGATATACAGGCTTGGAAGTATAAATTTGAGAAGCAAGGTTTCAAGCATGGAATTCTCTGTGGTTGTATGTGAGGCAGTGGGCTCTTAGCCAGACAACGATCTCAGCTTAGTGCTGGCAATTCTGTCTTCCCCACTCAGGGAAAGGGGCTGACAAATTTCTCCCAAAGTGGCAGCTCAGCATGAAGAACCTGTCTAGGACCCATCCGTGCCTGGAAGGATCGAGAGCGGGAAATGATGTGGAGAGGGCTTTGCTCTGTGGCTGCTCATGTGTGGGGCTGTTTGATCCTGAGGCCAGTTACCCAAAAGGTGGAAGATGTCAGAGGTTGCCAGATTGCACAAGGACTCCCTAAAGTAATAAAACATCTAAGAAAAAAAAGGGATTGAGACCTGCAGGTTTTTGTTTCGTGCCATATTTTCCTGTCTTGCCCTTGCCTTGAGCCATGCTGTCCTTTGGAGTACAAGGTTGGTCAAAGCCAAGACCCATCTTGCCTACCACCATGTCTCCCATTGGGCTTTTCAGGGAAATGAAACAGGGCCACTGTACATATCCTGGAGCATCCTCCCAGAGCCAGAAGTGCAAGAGATCTCCTAAAGGGAAGACATCATCCTGTTCGCTGGTGAACTTAGAACTGGTGAACTAGTGTGTTAGAATCTTAAAACGGTTTGAGTTGGAAGGGACCTTTAAGATCGTGTAGTTCTTCCTTGAACCCATTTCTTCCCTGTGCTTATTGGTTTTTGTGTTTTTAACTGGCCATCCCTCTCATATAGGTACCCAGTCATGCCAGTTTTTAATTGAAAAAGTTTGTGCTATCAGATCAATTTATTGTATGCCCCACTTTCTCACATTGTGAGACAGTGAATTATCCCTTAATCACTTTGGTCATAATAACTTTTCCCATAATCCCACATTGAGCTATTGTTTCTTGAAGTTGGGCAGTTCTCCTGTTTAGTTTTCCACACCTTGGATCACCATTGGCACTTTCTCAGTGTTTCTTCCAACTGAATTCTAACCCATTTGGTAGCCTTGGGGTGGTTTGATCATGAAGTACTTAGCAGATGGGTATGTGCTGAATTTGTGCTTTGGAGTAATGGGATGCATCCCCTCCTCTCCCTTCCCCCCTTCCCTGACTACCTTTGTTCTCTCATCATCTTTGAAAGTCTTGACCCTATTGGGAAACAGCCATGAAAACTCCAGCATCTTCTTCCTGACTGATAATAGCTCATTTAGAGCCTTGTCATTCTTCATTCAGAACTTCAATTATTTTCCTCCTGTATGCATTAATTTCCATTTATTGACTTTGTATTTCACCTGGCATCTTATTGCTCAGTCACCAGGCATTACAAGAATGGTGGAAATTGAGTTTATGAATCCTTGGCTCTAAGCAGCTGTTTTCTCATCACCCAGCAAATGGAACAGCCTTAGAAAGCAGTGTTCCTAAAGCCTTCTGTGCCATGTGCTCTGTAAAAATGTCTGCACTTTATTGTGCTGGGTGCTGCATAGAGAGCATGAGAGTTCTTGTGCTGAAACTCTGAAAGCATCAAAAGCCAAATATGAAGACCCTGCAGGTACAGTGCAGGGAGTTAAATTAGCCAGCAAACATATCCAAAGCCTCAGAACATGGTGAGGGAATGAATTTCTGGAGACTTTTGGAGCATTGATTTGAGAGACTGATTTGAGATGTTTTGAGTTCATGTGCCATCTCTCACACTGGTGGCCCTGCAGGGATGTGAGGCAGACCTGGCAGGGCTCAGCCCCACAGAGTGGCTGTCGTGTTCCTCCGTGTGACCAAGCAACAAGAAATGCCAGTGGGATGACACTGGCCATGGCTCTGGTTTTGACTCAGTGACCCACTCTGCAGTATCATTTGTGACATACATGCTTCTGCAAGAGATCTAGCTTTTGGGTTGGGTCTTGATCTGGCAGCTGGATTTTAGGAACAATATTCCGAAACTGCAGAATTCAGTCTGAGCCATGTAATGCTGAGTAGCTGAATGATCTCATTTTCCTTGAGTCTGGTAGGCCTGGGAAGAAGTTTAATGCTTCTGTCTTTACCATGGGCTCTTCCTTTGCAGCCTGAAGAGACCAATTTAGAAAGAGCTTTGTTAAAAAAAGTACTGTCTGGTATTTTCAAGGCTGAAACATTGTGGATACTCAGTATTTACTTATTTTAAAAGCCTTAAAACTCTCCTTTGTTTCTGCATATAGGGAACTTTATCCAAAAAGACAGAATTGGCATGAGAGCATCTTCCTTTTACTTCATTAACAAAGGAAGAAAATGAAGATTCCTTTCAGTCTCTCTGAGAGCTGTAGATTTGGTTAACTACAAAGTTTATGGAAAGCTGGCTACAGGCACATTTACAACACTATTTTGCACATAATGTGAGCTAGAATATGCAGAAGTACTGCTTTTCTTGTTCATCACTGGGCTGGATAGTACCCATGTTGAGTGGAGAGCCTGGGAAAATGAGAGCAGTCAAAGGTTGCTTTTCCTAGAAGGGTGTCCTTTGTCATACCAGGAGCTGAACTCTCTCTCTGTGCTTAAGGGAAAGTCAATGAAACTATTTTGAAATTTTTTTTTATTCAGGCTCTTTTACTGTTAATGTGTATTAAATTTGTGGTAGACACACAGCTTCACAGATAGCATTCCCCCTCAGATGGAGTTATAATGTGGAGTTTTGGACCTGCTTGCAAATGGAAGGTCTTTTAAAATGATGAGGGCTGAAATGTGCTTCTCCTGTCTCTCAGTCCTGATGGAGTATGGCTTGCTCATTCTCTTCCCTCCTCTCTAATCCCCCTCCCACACACGTTCTCAATTACTGCCTTCACTGAAGCTGCAAACATTTCTTGTGCTTCTAACTTTCTATATGGAGTACTGTAAATATATTTTAGTAACCTGTGGGAGAACTATTATGTCCCATGCTGGGAAAATTGTGTTTATGGTTCCTCAGTGAAACAAGTTCATCCGTTCCAGTCCACAACAGATTTTCTGTTTCTTCCTTCTTCTTTTTTATCTTGGAGCAATATCGTAAGAACCTCTTGCTCGCAGTGCATTGAGCCCGGGTTGCTCCCATCTTTGAAATAAAAAGCATATGTTCTGAGTCTGTATTTTTGCAGTAACCTGGAACGGGCATGGCCAGGACCCTGAGGTTATTCTATATCATGTCATGTCATGGGTAGGGAAAAGGGACTCTCGCATTTCCAGGGGGAAGGGCATTCCTTCTTGTTGAGAGTACATGGTGGGGAGGGTGAAGCTGTCCTATACTGGTCATCGTTGTGGAGTCTGGTGAGCATTCTGTGCATGTGAATCACTCTCTCTGCCATGCAGTTTTGTTATTAATATTGCAGCTGTTTCTGTTAGTTTTCTTATCTCTTTGTTTTTTCTAGTAAATTGTTCTTATCTCAACTTCTGATCTTTACCTTTTGTGCCTCCAGCTGGAGGAGGAGAGGGGAGCAAGTGGCAGTGTAGTTTCAGTGGGAGCACTAAGTTGGAGAATGCCCTTCCTAAACCATGACAATTGGAAAAGACCCTTGAGATCCAATCCAACCATTCCCCCAGCAATGCCAAGGCCATCATTAAACCGTGTTCCCGAGTGCCACATCTGCATGTGTTTTAAATACCTCCAGAGACAGTGACTTCACCACCTCCCTGGGCAGTCTGTTCCAATACCTGATAACCCTTTTGGTGAAAAAGTTTTCCCTAATATCCAATTTAATCCTCCCCTGGTGCAAGTTGAGGCTGTTTGCTCTTATCCTACAGATAAGCCTTCTGCTCTTGTGGGTCTGGTGTGCCATCTATACAATCCTCTATTTTTTTGAATTTCACTAATAGCACAAGTGTCTTTTACTGCTTTCTTATATACACATCCAAAGATGATGTACTGGAGTCCACCTCTTGTCATTATTTATAAACTGCAAAGGAGATCAAGAATTAGATGATTAGCATGAGACTTTTCCTGTACTAAGAATTTATATTGTTATAATAACATAAATAGTGAAGCATACAGTCTGGAATGAACCCTAACAAATTACGGTTTTGATATTCACATAGATGAACTTGCTGCTGCTGTTTCATAATTCTCATTCAGTTCAACTTTGTGTTACCTCCAGACTTTGCATTTGACTGCCTTGAATGGCATTTGGCCATGGTTTGCCACATGTGAGGAGACCAGCCACCCACCTGCTTCTGGAAAAGGATATTTTCTGTATTACAGATAGCTTTGTAACACTTTACTTACGTGAGACAAGAATTAACTAAGTAATTTCCTTATAAATAAGAAGGTAGGACTTGTAGTCTTCCCGAAAGACCATTGTCTGTGATGAACTTGCAAATGATGCACAGCAGTATTCCCACAAACATGTGCTTTCTTTGTGACCAAGAACCGGTGAAAGTCACATTCATCCCAGTATTATCACTCTGGTGATCTCAGCAAGTCTAGAAGACCAAATGGCTGAAGGAGACACTTCTGATGTGGACCTGCAAGCAGGACCAACCACTCTGCTTTCCTGCTCTCTTCTCCCACAGAGACTGGAGTGCTGTTTGTGAAGTGACACGATGCTGCTGCTCCATCCTACAGGCACTTTCCTGCTCTGTGCCAGCTTGGATATTGCTTCCACACGCAGTGTAAGCTTTGCAGTTTCAAAGATCTGATCTAATAATAGATTGGTCTACATTTGTGGCAGTGCCAGAAAAAGGCATATGTTGTCAGGCAGTTGAAGTCAGCAACAGTGCTGAAATGGAAATGTGTTGAAATTTTAAGAAGACAGAAATCCAAAATAATCCACCCGAGGTTTGGTTATTAGGAAACTAGAAATAGTGTCTTCCTACATATATGCTTTCCACATGTTTGCCTGATGTCCCAAAATGATTAAGGGGGAATTCTTGTCCCTTCTGGGCTTTAGTGTGATAATACAAGATGCTGTTGGCATTCAGCTTATCAAGGACTGGTTTGAGGAAAGAGAAATTACTGAAATAACTTGAATGGAAGAGGCTTGTGTAATATAATGCAGAAGAGACATTGACTTCCTTCTGTTTGGTCACACAGGGTTTGCACTTCCAATTTTTCTTGTTTAGATTTCCCCTGGGGAAAAGTACACATTATTGGCTTGAACAAGGTGAATGTAAACTCCAAGGACCACTGCTCTTCTCTGTGCTGGAAAGATTTTGCTTTTAAATTCATATGGCTTTGTGGTGCTGACCTTTTATGGAACTGCAGTAGGTGGGGGATTGACTTTGAGATGATACCTGAAAATAATGAGGTTTTGACATGCATTCTGAGCGAGCAACTACAGGATTTCATCTGTACATATCCCTTAGATGCTCAGAAACCAGCATTTGTCACAATCACAATTTTTCTGCTGGTGTCAGCATATGCACACAGACATGTATTACTGTTCTGGTGCAAAATCCTCCTGGAATTGACCTGGAGCAGCATCTCAGAAGTCCTTTTTACCCACTTTGGATCACCCTTTGCACAGGTAGCAGCCTTGTGCAGTTAAGAAGTGAGAGTAAAAATTTGGGCTGCTCCTATTTTCTGCTTCTCTTAGCACTATTCCTGGAGAGACTTGAGTTGGTAACTGTGGCTGTCACAGAAGGTATTACCAATGACACAGAATAATTAAGTTGTGGTTTCTCTCGTGGTGGGGCCATCTCAGGATTTTGTAGTGATATGCCTGTGCTAGGAGGAAGAGTGTCATGCTTGATTGTTGTGATGGATTCTTCCAGGAAAACAGGACAAGTCTCTAAATGCAGGTTGCCTAATACTTTCCATGTTCAGGAAATCCTATTGGTTACTTGGCAGATCACTACTTGAGCTGTGTGTTGTTTCTTCTCAGTTTTCTAATGAGATGATGGGGTGAGCAGCACCCATCTCATTTTTCTCCCTGTTGCTTTTGGAGAAGATAGCTGCTGTGTTTGTTATTTTCAGCTAGTCAAAAGAACGCTGCAGCCAGGTGTTATTTTGATTCTTTAATCAAGTGAATGGTTTCATCTTTTGATGACTTGAGCCACCAGTGTGGGGTTCCAGGTCTTCAGAAGTCCAGAACACTTTGGGACACAGATGCTCAGCAGTGCTGAGAAACCCTGGTAGTCCCTGGTTGATGAGTGCTGATGAACTGTGCTTCATGCAGAAATTATACTGTGAACATGCTGTGAAATCTGGGGGCATTGAGAACCATCTTCCTTTTTCCAGTATTTAAAGTATTTTCTGTAGGTTGCCTCAAATCAGATGGTGTTATAGTGTAACTATAAAATCCTGTTCTTTGGTTCTTAGAGACCCAGGCTCTTCATGTACCACCCAATTTAGGTTCCCAAAGGGAAAAATTTCTCCCGTGGCTTGGACAACGAACATAGTCCTTGTGGTCTGGCATGCTCCTGGAGGGGCTGGGAGCCCTGTGTGGGTCAGGGATACTGCCCAGCACTGTGCTGATGCTCTGCTGAAATGAACACGAGCTTGAAAAATGCTGTGCTAATCTTCCTGCCATTGCCAAGGACCAGCTGGATAGAAGCTGGGTTTTTTTCAGTAGACGTTGCTGTGCATATGTTGGTGTGTCAGGGAAAAAATCTTTTCCAACTATATGTGTTGTTAAACCTTGAGGCTGAGGCTTTTTTTTGTTTGTGTGTCTGCAGTGGAAGAATCCAATGTCACATTTGGTCTGTATCTCGTTAGAGGTGACATTGTGCCAGTGCTGAACAGACCAGGGATGCTGCACATGACCTGTAGTGTCAGAAGATGAGCGTGGAGCAGAACAGAGGCAATAGGGGATGGAGGTGGGGGAAGCTCAGCTTTGTGTCCATTGGCTTGATTGCTGCTGCCGCTGCTCTTCACCTGGAGCACCCCGGGGAAGGGGCAACAACCAGAACAGGAAATTGGGATGCTGTCTGCTGGTGGGAAAAGTCTCTGAAGCAGCAAGAAGGGATACTGGGGTTTTGTTGAGAGGGAAGATGGCAAACCTTGATAAGGCAAGAAATGGTGGTGAACAAATAAGAAGGATGGGTGCATGTGTGAACCACAGGAAGGGTTTTGGAGGGTGAGGGAGTGATCTCAGTCAGTGAGCAAAGCTTTTTACTCTGTGTCAGTGCAACACAGCAGGTCCTGTCTGTGATGGAAACCTTAAGGGATATGGTAATTAGAGAAAAGTAACTAAGTCATAAAAATAGTAAGAGTTCTACCAGCTCTATTGTGCATGGGCAGGCAGCAGGGAATGTGGGTCACACAATATGAGTTAGTCAGGAATAAAATCCAGGTCTGTTAATGCCCCAGGCCCCTCCATAAACACCAGACCATGACTCTTTCCCCCAGCACGGCTTGGATGGGAAGGGACATTTTAAGTGAAAGACCGGGCTCTGTTCAATCCAGCTGCTAATCATGTTCTCCCGGTGTTTGCCTTTGCCAGGTGCAAGTTCTTCAGCCTCACAGAAACCCCTGAGGACTACACCATCATTGTGGATGAAGAGGGCTTCCTAGGTGAGTGTCAGCATGTGCCACTTGGGTTTCCATCGTGGGGCAGGAGGAGGACTTGTCATCTTGCTGAGATTATAAACCAAAGTGCTTGTAAAACAGGTCTGTTTGTCAGTGCTGGTAGTACAGCTCTGAAAGGTGCTTTGATCACTTAAGCACCTGTCTCTGCTGCTGTGCTGTACAAGGTGATTCACACCCAGAAGATGAATATATTTGAATGCTGAGAGATGAGCACACGTAGGTCTTAAAGAGCAGTTTAAGTGTGTTTGAAAAAGCAGAACCATCAGTGTATCATTGTGTTTAGGTTGGACTCGATGATCTCAGAGGTCTTTTTCAGCCTAGTTGATTCTCTCATTCTGATTCTATATTAAAATGAGCTGGCCTGTGTCCCCAAGCCTCCAGAAGCATGCCACATCTTGCATCTCAAGCTTCTTCTACCAATCTCTCTTTCAAAGGAGCACTTGAAGATGAGTAGTTTGTATCATCCCCTCAGCCAGTACAGTGTTGTGGAGTTGTGAATCAGCCCCTTTGGCTCGTCACCAAGGCTGTGATTTATCCCCCTTTCTTACACCCAGCTCTCCCTGTTTTAAATGGGCCATCTTTGCTTGTGGTGGTTGAAAGGGTGGAATCAGCTGTGTGTCACAAAAGTGATTGGCATGTGCTTGAAAGCTGCAGAGTCTGGTGCTGGTCAAGTGCTGATGGAGAGAATGGTTTGGCTTTGTAGATGGAAAGTGTAATAACTTCTATCATATGTGGAGGTTTGGTTTGTAGCAATGTTACTGAGGTGGTGGAATGAGGAAGTGTTGGACAGCTCTTATTCCTATTGTTGTTCAGTCACTCCTTTCTGTGGTTGGAATTAAAAGTCTACCCAATTTCAAGGATGGAGAAAATTCATTAAAATATGAAAGAAGATGATTTATTTCCTGAATAGGAATTACCTGTTGAGAACCTTTTTGTGACACTGTAATATTCAGTGGGTTTGTAGTATCCCAAACACAAGGAGAAAGCTTGAAACAACACCATCTTTGTAGAAAGTCTATGTCACATACTCTTGCTCCCAAAAAAGGAGGTGGCATACGACTGTGCTGCCAGAGTGTCCCTTGTTGCATTCGTCCAAGGAGCATATGCACAAGAATTTTACTTCTATTGTATCAGTTTTTTTGTTATCAGTGGCAGCTGATGAAAATCAATTCAAATTTGGTTTTTCCATAATAGTAGGATACAGAGCCTCCCTCTTGAGAGCTTCATTTAAAGAAAAGACTCACCAAAGCAGGAGAAGCTTTTTGGATTTTTTTTCCAAGGGGCATGGCAGAGCAAGAAAACCAGAGATCTCTATTCTCAGAAGGGAGTCTGTGTCACTGAACCGTGCTGTCTCTGCAGATGGGATATGCTGGGGGAATGCTTACCTCCAGCATCACATCTGTGTCTGACATCCATGGCACTTGTTTCTCTGTCTTGTTGGCACAATGCAAATTTCTCAATTCAATCACTGGTGGCAAGTTTAGATTGCAACCACCCCCGTACGATCTCCAGCAGTCACATTGCTATTTTTCTATCTGGAAATTATTCCAACTTGAAACAAACTCAAGCAGTGGCCTTGCTCATCCATAGTGGGGAATGTTGCACTGTGCACCAGTGGCTGTGCTTTGAGCAAATCTCAGGTCTAGCATGACCAGTGTCCTCGAGGAGCTGCATGTCCCACTAGTGCCCAGGTCGTTTCTGTGAACCAGGCAGTGCTGCTGCACTTCAAAGCAGGAGTCCCCTCTGCTTGGACCTCCTGTTATCTTGGCTGTCAGTGGCACCTGAACTTAATGCTGGTAGTCACAGCACCCATGCACCTTCCATTTGGCCTTGGTTTTGGCAGCATATAACATCCCTGTTTTCACAAATGCACTGTGTGCAGTTGGTATGTCAAAGCAGGGCTTTGCAGGAGAAAAGATCATCCTCCAGGCAATGCAGGGAAAGTAGAGAGCATGTTGAGGTCATCCTTTGTTACAGCATGGCATGGAAGCAAGGTGCAAAACTCAGCCTGGGTAGAAGTGTCACAATGCTGGCAGCTTCATCCCCTTTTCTGTGCTTTTTCCTAGGAAGTGGTGATGTGCTGGCAAGACCTTTGTGCACTGCATCCCGCTAACTCTCCTACCACAACCCCCAGATCTTTTGGATTTGTGTACAGCCCATATTCTTCTTCCTGAATTCTCAGCCCCACATCCAGAACTCCATCTCAGGGTTAGCCCTGTCTGCAGCTGTTCCATCTCTGTTCCTCAGTTCAGTATTTTCATGGCCTGGAGCAATCCAGGGTCTAACATACAGGATACCCTGTAACAGTGAAAGGACTGCTTCACTCCCTGGTTCCCCTCACAGTCTAGCTATAAATGTCTTGGGAGGAGGAAGCTCACTTTGCCATTGCATAGCATGCCATCAGCCCAATGGGTACAACATAATCCAAATCCCACCTTCTTGCAAAACAGCACCAGTCATGTCTGCCTGGGGTGCATCACCGGCTGTTTGACCTGAGTAGCCAAGTGCCAAGTTCAAGAATTACAGGGTGGATCTTCACCTTTGGTGAGCAGTCCAGATGGCAAGTCCAGTAATGTTTCTTTCTTTCCAGGTAACTGGTTTTTCTTGCAGTGCTTAACAAACTCAGTATAACTCTCTGAAGGACAGGTTTTTCTATGTGGAAAATTAGGACCTTTCCTTCTCAGATACCTGTATGAGTTTTTGCCACAACAGCAGTGAGAAGGTTGTCCTGTTAGCTGGCATCTCCAGTGTTAGCCATGTTAGTCCCTTCTGTACATCACAAACACTCCTTATGGGAAAAGAGTAGGCTGAAGAAATACTGGCACTTTAAGCAATCCTTGAGGTTAACACTTCAAACATACTGACATGCCGTAATCATTCATAACTGTTTTGTCAAAAAATAATTCCTAGGCTTGTTTCCCCGAGAGCAGTGAGTGAGTTGGGCTGCTGAAGAAGTCATGATTTCTTTTCCTCAGAAAACATCTGCAGTGCAAAGCCATAACCTGCTTAAGCATTCAGTGTGCTGAAAGGGTACAGCTACAGCCTAATTCTGTGCTTTAATTCCCGGGTGGTGAGGTGGGGATTATAACTGCACAGAACCTTGTTTGTTCCAGTGGCCATTTCTTGGGCTTCGGCCTCTTAATGAGGAAGAATTTTATTCAGCAAATAACACAGGGGGATGGTGCACAGAAAGCTCTTTTCCTGGCTGATACTGGGATGATTTAGCAGAAGGAAATTGGCCCTGGTCCTGCATGAAGACAAGTGTCTCAGCTACGGGGGTGCTTGGACAGCCAGGTACAATCCTGGCATTTATCCCCTGCTGCGGAGTGAGCACATGGCAGAAGTTGCTGCTCCCTGAAATATAGGAATATTTGTTTGTCTAGTTTGCTCTTTTTCCCAAGGTTTGGCTGAAAGCAGGGGCTGTCTGTGCACGGTGCAGATATGCCATAGCCCCTGTGCTCTCTGCATAGCCTGTCCCATTTGCAAAGGGCAGCAAGGACAGGCTCCCTGTCCCTGGGCAGCTACATAAGCAGAGCTTCTAGCTTGTGGTCTTGCTGGTCCCAATAGTCTCCATTCATCAAAGGTTTTAGCTTTCACACAGTGAAAAGAAAACACATGCCAGCACACCCGGAGATAGCCATGCTCTTAGAAACCCTGTTTATGTTCACTGGGAAGCAGTCACTGGCATTGCAGTCCTTTCCTGGAGATGTCATCTGAATAAAATCGTAAGGTTTGGGGGTAGCAATGTTCCTCCAGTGGCACTTCCAAGAGCTGTCACATTGCAGCCTCTGTACCATGTATCTGGAGAGCCTTTCATTGGAGGTGAAGGGGCAGTTTAAAGGGAGTTGGGTTTGGTTTGACTGTGCATTTTCTGTTCCTGGTTTCTCCAGCTGGTTTGTCTGCAGTCCTTTTATGTCTCAGAAGTCCACTACTAGGTTTAGTGATGACTCTGCTTGGGTTGCTTTGAGTGAAATGCCATCCATTCAGCCTCCAATTCTACAGTACTTCTCTAAGTGCACAGCACTGTGAAAAATGCAGAACTTCCACTCTCTGTCAGCCATTATTCTCTAGAAGACTATTGAAAGAAGAGCCAATCCAGTGCCATCTGTGGTCCATTTGCATGGAGAGATGGCCACAGTTTACTCTTGGATTTTGATTTGTTTCAGTGTCTCTTGAATTCCATGAAAGGAAGCTGAACTGTTTAATAGTGACCTGCCCAGAGTCATCACCACTGGGACCTGGCTATGTGCTCTGGAAAAACAGGCTCCTCTGTGCTGTCATTCCTGTGGCAAGTTAGTCTCTTTGCACCTAGAAGGCAACAATTCTACATTTTGAGTTTGTACCCTATTTATGATGGAAAGAGGAGTCTCCCTTTTTGAGACCACTTAGAGGGCAGTGAATGGTGTTTCAAGGCTTTTTTCTCCATTATGTGGACAGCCCCATGCCTGTGGCTGCCCCAGCCCAGTCTCCTCTGAGACCTTGGCAGCTGTTGAGTTGCTCCATCAACACCTGTCTAAATGGGGTCTGGGACAGTCTGTCATCCAGGGGAAGCTGTTCTGAAGATGGAAGATTGTAAAACAACATGGTGCCAACATTTTCAAGATGAGGACACTGTCTTCCCACTTGCTTGGTGTCCCTTGCGTGCAATCTTCTGTGTAGGCAGTAAGCTTCAAAGATACCAGAGAAGGGTAAAAGCAATCAAATGCTGGGGTAAAGGAAGGAGTGAGTCATTGTGATTTTTAAGTTGGTAAACATGCATATTCTAGTTTCTGGGAAATTTGGGGTAAAGAAAACATATCACCTTCGTGTACTGTGGTCTTCTTTCTCCTAGAACTGGCCAGGCCATTTCATGCAGGTCACTGCAGTCAGCGATCTTAGGTCTTGACTGATCTCTTCTGAATCAGAACCAGAGAGGAAAGGGCATTTCATTCCAGTACTGAAGCAGCAGTGGGAAGTGTCGTTCTCAGGTGCAGATCCCCCATGTGAACATGGAGCAAGACTCTTTGTCTCCCTATACTGAGGTTCATCTGCAAGATGAACGTGACAGTCCTTTCTTAAACCTTCTTTGGCTGCCTGATATGGTTAGTATCTTCTCTGAGGCCAGAAGTCCATTCATTTACATGTTTTCCCGAAGGAGAAGGCTCCTAGTCTCAGTTCATACTTCACAGTAAATTGCTCAGTACAGTAGGAATAATGGAACTCTTTGAAAATCTCAACTAATTAGAGTGGCAGAGAAATTTTCATTCTTAAAAAAAAAAAAAGATTAAAAAACCCATCTTGCTGGCAGTGCTTTGTTTTGATAACCATCATCCTCAGACAACCTGTTCCCTGTCTGACCTTGGATTCAGTACCCTGATATGCTTTAGTACTCCATTGAGTTCCTGTTTCAATAACATCAAAATGGTAAATTGCTTTCAGTGTCCTCTCATCCTGTATATAAAATGGGCAAGAAATCAGCTTACAAATAAGTCCAAGTACAGAACCCATCTAGCTGGGAGCAATCTTTATTTAAAAATACAGAGGGAAACAAGCTAATAGTTGCATGTAGTTTTCTGACTATTGCTTCTATAACTATCTCTCCTTTAATTTTTTATTGCCCGGTGACTAGGCCTTTGTATCTGAGGCAAGTGGTGTAATTTGCTTGCTGACATTTATAGTGCTGGATTCCTCCCCCGGACAGCCAGGAGAGCCTGTGGTTGCTAGGCAGAACATGTTTTCCTCCACTAAACATGTGTACAATCACTCTCCTTTGAATATCTGCATTGGCTAGACTATGCTGTGTCTGGGGTTTTTGGTTTTTTTGAGTAGTGTAATATTAATGACCTAAATTCAAATTAAAACATGGGGATTTGACTACTGGCTAATTATAAATAGTGTGCTTGGTTGAGGAGGTTTTTCCTGCAATGCATGTCTGTTGATATAAATCAGTAAACGTTTTTGGGGTCTGTAATTACATTGCATTTCTGCCCTCTCCCAAGAGGCAGTAGGGTTTGGTAGTTAAAGCTTTCGGGGAAGGGAGGGAAGGATGAGAAATATGTAATAGTCGAAGGTCTGCTTTGTGTCACCTGTGGAAAGGAGCATTTTAGCTTCTTCTCAGAGCTTGTATGTGAGTGGATTTGCAAATCTTGACAGCATGTAATATTCCTTATGTTTGTAACCTGGCACATAAAGTCTTTTGGTTCAGTTTCTCTGCTTACTCCTATTTAAAGAAGTACTGCATAAGTAATACAGATTTTTCACTGTTTCCTCCAGCAGATGGGTGTGTATTGATATCTATTTTTGTTTCACAGCCTGTGGTGAGAAAGCCCAGAGTTCTCTTCCTGAACCACTCGACTGGCCATGATTTCCTCCTTTAAATTTATTACATCTTGGCTGCTTCCTAGCACTTTCCAAAGTCCAAGAGAGATACCAGGGCTTATTCTTATCAACCTCTCTCAGAAATCCAGGACCTAAAAGGCTGTTCGGGCTGAAATGATGGAGTGATTCACTGAACTTTTAGGTTGCTCTCTAAGAGCAACATGCAGCTCAACAGAGAAGTAGCAGCCCTGCTTATTTGTTTCATTAGAGAGCATTTGACCCTCTGCTTGCTGTTCCACTGGTGCATTTCTGTATTTTATTCTGAAGGGTGGGACTTAAGGGCAGAGGATGGCTTGCCTTGTTTGTACTGGAGCTGGCCATATTCCACCGTGGCTAACCATGCACCCCATGGCAAGGCTGAACACACTCGGTAAGACCTTTTGAAGCATTTATATATAGTGAGTGCTGATAAGGCTGTAATTTGTCATCTTCCTTATTTTTGAAGTGAATTTTATATGGAGCACCCTGTGAGAGATGGAGAAGTGCTGTTGCCACCCCAACACAGGTTGAGAAGTGAAGAACAGGGAGAGCTGTGATATGAGAAATCAGTGATAAAAGCAGGGAATGAACCCCTTTTCCAATGGCTGAAAGCATTCAATCACTACTTCCCAGTCTTTGCCATTTGTGAACCCGCTTTAAGTTTAAGCCATACTTAAGTTCATGACCTGGACCAGGAAGTAGATTTCCTCCACCTTGGCATCTCATAAATGCTGTGTCCTCAGTCTAGAAGTGAAGGCTCCAATAATCTTTGCAAAAAAAACAGCCCGATGTCATCTGCAAACAGAGAAAACATCTTTTCTATGGTAATTTGCTGCAAAATGCCAGTGCACGCACTCCCCAGGCTCAGTCTCTAAGCAGATCTGTCAGATGTTCTTGCCAGGGCAGGAGATAGCTCAGGTTTCCAAGGAATCAGCAGTCATGCATTGAGCTGAGAAAATTTCTGTTCCTGCCAGGCTTGGAGGATTCTCCTAATTGAGTGAGATTGGAAAGCCAAACAAACTTAGGTCCTGTCTGTAGCCAAACAGAGGCTCTCATGCAGAGGTGGCACGTTTTGCACCCTAAAACTTCACCAACTTTCTTTTCTCCTGGGGGCGGTGATCGGTCTTTTCTAGATTTCTGCCTGCCTTGGTACAAAGTCTCCAGAGCTAATGATGGATCAAGGGCAGTTCTTATAATTCCAGTGCAATGTGTGTAGTTGTTTGGTTTTCACTAGAATCAGTTGAATTCCTTGTATGTAACTCAGGAAACACAGTGTGATGCATGTGTGTGACTCCAACAGTTCTCTCTTGAGGGAAATTAGCTTTATGGTTTGGCCAAATTCTTGTGCATTTAAAACAAAGAGGGGGTGTTCTTTCCTTTGTATGCACTATTAAGCTGATGGTGACACGTTGGTCAGCCATCACCTTCAGGCTTTTGGGCTGACAGTCACAGTGTGTCTTGAATCCATGAAAGGACTGCCCTGGGAGCAACTGAGCCTTTCTCAAGGGAACAGCTTTGTGGCTGCAACGAAAAGGTGAAGGGACAAAGAGCCAGAGCACCATGGTGAAGTTCCCAGGTCTGCTGCAGACTTTTCTGCTTGACCTTGGACAAGTCTCTCATTGTCTCTCAGTTTGCTCATCTGAAAAATAGGGATAATCCTATTATATCACCTCATAACAGGCCTTGTAAAGATTACTTTGTAAACGTGTGAAAATGCTTTGATAATGTAACTGGCAAGGGCCATGGTAAATAGTAATAACTGAGGTAGCTTCTGTCCCCCAGGATTCCCTTTTACCATGGGTGCACTTGCAGCCTGCAGAAGAAATTATCTCTCTAGTGGAACAGATTGGGGATTATGGGGGGAAAAAATGCCCTTTATGAGAAAAGTTACGTAATCTTTAAAAAATCTCCTATCTCAGCATTTAATCTTGAACAGGATTAAGACTCGCAACATCAAGGTTACAGTCATACAGTTAGGAATGTAGTGGCTTCATCTTCAAGTCTTGTTTGAAATGTAATTGCTCTTCTCTGTCAGTCCTGGGAAATGTTTTCTGAAATACTGTCTTCTTTTAGAAAAAGAACAAAAATAAAAAAAAGCATTCTTTGTGCTATTTTGTTTGAAAATACAGAAGGAATTGGAATTGTGAGTCCAACTGCATTGGTTCTGTTTTTGATGGTCTTTTATTCCTGTGTTTTCAGTTTTGCAGTGGAACACACTGCCTGCATCCCCTTGCTGGCAGTGTTGCCTTTGACTGTCTGAGCTACGTCCTCCCCACCCTTGGCTTGCAGAGTCTGTGAGCAAAGCCTTTGCCAAGCGTTTTTGAAACACAGGGAAAGTTTTATCAGGAAGTAGGAAATCTGCTGATTTCTGCAGTTCCTGTTACTGGACTGGCAGAGATAAAATCCTCAGTTCTTTCAGCTGTGGATCTCAACTGCACATAAAGCAGCAAGTGGGTGAGGAGTGGCCGTGGCAATGCTTTTCTGCCTGGGAGCAGAAAGCCATGGCTGGCATGCTGGGAAGGACCCAGCTCTTGACTGTGGCACAGAGAGGGCATCCAAGTCTGTGCACTCAGGAGGCAATCCTGCACAAGAGGAGGACACCCCGTAGCCGTGCTCTGAACGCATCTTGAGCCACACTTGTAATCCTCATTGCTTGTCACTTAAGAAAAAAGCCAATTTCTGCTCCCTTCTTCATTCTCATGAGCAAATGTTAGCTTTGGAAATTGGATCTGGTTTTCATTTTCCAGATTTGCTCATTGTGAGTGGTGTGTTATCCTATGAAGAGGAAGAAAGAGAGCGGCTTGATTTCTTAAGAGCTGGCCAGAGCCTAGCTGGGATTTGTCTTCCTAACCCAGCTCTGCAGTGAGAGAGGACATAATGGTTATTTTGGAATCTACCTTACCATGTTCCACATTTTAGCCAAACATAATACTGATGCTTTGTTTTTAGAGTGTATTCATGCTTCCAGTCTTGTGATCCCCCTGTGAGTTAAGAATTAATATTTTTTCTCTCATTTATGAGGAAACTGATAAAAAAGGGACCAAATGACTTGACTTAGGTCACATACATGCTTTGTGGGACAGATCAGATTTTGCCTGAACTAGAAGCCCAAATTGACATCTACTTATATGCACTTCAGAATCGGACTTTATTTGCCACTGTATTCCAAAGATGTGAATATTTGTGCTAGGACACTACTGTAAAGCCACAATATCCTTATGAGTTTCCTTATTATCCTCCCAGTAATCTGTAGTGAGTTCCTCATCCCTCTGTACCTGTAGCCAGGTGGGAATTACGCTGTCTCATTATAACAACTTCTGCATGTTGTCTTGACTTTGTTGTGCAATTTCTTTTATTGCTAGGTCAATGTCTGGCCTGACAAAAAGTTACCTCTTTTTTCTTAGACTGATATTAGTCCAAGTTTTTTGTTTCCTGCAGCAGATATTACAAGTAGAAAGCTAAGAAGGAAGGCCACCAGAAACAGGTTTTCAAAAAGGACATTTTTGTGCATTTCACATGACTGCACCAATCTCATTGGAAATACACTTCTCCTTTTTGTTTAATTTTTTAAAAAGCAGTGTAAAAGTATAACAAGCTCAGTTTTTAGATTGTTGACAATCTTTAACGTTACAAGGATTGCAAGAGAAGTAGTTGAAAATAGGACAAAAGCAGGGGTTTCTGTATGTGCATTTCTTTTTATCAGTTCTTGACTGCTCTCTTAATGGACACTTTTACTGGAGCTCTTTCCTCAGGAGGTGCTGCTGAGTTCAGTGCAGAGCAGGCAGTGCTTGTGCATGTGTATGGATTTGCAAGTTCTCCATCTCTAAAGCACTATGGCTTCAGCCCTTCAGGAGGGACCGGTGTTTGTTATCCTATGGCCTGATTGAAAAGGGTAGTTGCATGCCCTAGTTAGATGTTTAGTCCCTTGGAAAGCAGAGGAGATACTTGTCAGAGTCAGGATTTCAAAGCTGAGTTATGTGTTTGTACAGCTTCATTTAATCCCAAGTTACCCTTGGGTTATTTGATTTCCTGACAGCTGCAAAAACAGTGTTCTCAGATAACAATGGCCTCTAATTAGGCAATGTGCCTAAAATGGTAGAATATTTTATTTGACCATGACAGTAATATTTTAGTGAGAGATGAGATTTAGAGAGATTTAGCTTAGAGGTGAGAAAGTTGAGCAAGTTGCATTTCCAGCTTCCTCTGGCAGAGCTGTGTCTCCAGCAATCCTCAGTGCACCGTGCTGAAGGCATGCCCACCACTCTGCCCCTGCAGAGCATCTGTGTCATCAGGAAATCTGCCTTTCAGCTGGAACCACCTTCCAGAAACATGTTTTATCAGCACACCAGGACTAAGAGGACTGACATAGCTGAAGCTACAGGGCGTTTCAGGGACGTGTAGGCAAGAAGAAAGCAGATGAGGTTTACCTGTAGCTAAGGCTTGTAGCTTCTTGGGGGTTGTATTACACTGTGGAGCTGCCCATATGTTGTTTTTGTGGCTCATGCACTTAGTACACAATCAGGCAGTGATAGAAATAAACATACAAGTGAACTGTTCTTCAAAATCATTTATTCAATTTGTAAAGTGTGTTAGCATCAGTTTATATTAATAACAAATTATTTGTGTTTGTGGAAGCTTTGTGCATCAGGCCGTGCAAATTGGTGATCTGTGTATTCCCTCCTGTGACAGCAAGAAGTAGCTGTTGGGGAGCATGTGCTCTCCATAATTCTTAGACTTCCCTTGAAGTCTTGAATCTAAAAGAAAATAGGGGATTTCCCCCCCCCCCCCCTGTTTTGCTTCCTATTTTAATTCCTTCCCAGAGTTCACAATTCTGACAATTCCCATACCATTCCTCATCATTGCAGAGCTGTAAGTTCTTTGTTTAGGGTCCTGTTCATATAACCATGATGCAAAATTGCACTTCTGATATATCAGATGCCTGCTTAAAAGTTTACAACTTTAATTAGGTGTTTGCTTACCTGCATTTAGAATTTATCACTGCCTTTCAGATGAACATTCTGCTTCATATGCTGTGCCACTGACTATGGGGCTCTTTGGAAGGTTTTTGTATGGATTCTCTATAGCCATTTCCTTTTAGGGGACTGATCCTGCTCAGACACCGTAATGCGATGAGAGATTACTGCATCAATTGCAGGGTAAATAACAATGAAAACTTACTGTCTGTGTTAATCTGCCTTTACCCAGTTCTGTTGAGCTGCTGGTCTGTTTGAAGGAGCTGTGGGTGTTGGCTTAGGTTGGCTTGTGGCTATGTGAGCAGTGCCTGTGGGTTGTCCTCTGTGTAAGATTGGCAAGGATAGGAGATGAGCAGGAAGTTTTTATTCCTCCCTCCCCATTACAGTTGCCCACCAGTCAATAACTGAGGGATTCCTGAATTACAGGTTGAATCCACATTACCATATTTAATAGCTGTCAGGATACCAATCCACCGCAAAGTTGTCTTAACCCTTTGTGAAGCCTCTTCATTCTTTTAGTCTCCAAGGCATCCCGTGTGAGCCCTCCCGAGCACACAGGTGGTGTCTGTTTCCGCTGTAGCATGATGATGACTGTGGTCTTACTCAGTTTCCCTCCCAAGAGTTCTTGGAGGTCTTTGAAATCAACTTGTTTCTCAAAGAACAGTCCACATTGTCTCCAAGACTCTGAGGAAAGAGGATGAACAGAGCTTTAATAAAAATATAAAATAACATAGGTCATGCCAAGTTATCCTGAAAATGTTCCTCCGTTGAGAACTGACTGCTTATGGCTGTTTCTCTTAAAAGTCCACCAGAGAATCTTCACTTTCTAAGGCAAATTCTGCTTTCGATGGGCTGTTTCACAGTGTATCTTCCCTTAAAATCCCATCTCTGACAACTCTATTATAGCTATAGTACTCAACAGAAAAAATCCAGTTGATTTTCTCATGATAGAGACGAATAAAATTCTAAAATAAGAATGCTTTATCCCCAGAGGAAAAATCAGGAGAGTCACAATATATATGGGTTCATACCTCTCTTTCTCTTTCCCCCTCCCCTCTCTCCGAATATGCATATTAGTTTGAATCACATAATAGATAAATCCAAAATCCTGACCTAAGTTGGTGTAAGATGCAATGTTCTGTGGTTTAACTTTCTTCAGAATAACATAAAGCTTCAAGTTGATTTTGCTCCATAATCCCTCCCCAAACCTTCTGCAAGTGGTAAACATTTGCCCAGTTTTGCTTGTCCATTTTTCTTTGGGGTTTGCTCTCTCTGAGATTTCCATCAGTTCTACCAAAATAGTCTCATGTTAATTTTACAAGAATTACCAATGCTTCTTCAGTTCCAACTTCCCTACTTCCATATTTAATGAATTTTTGCAATTTGAATAAACTATATCTCCACAGTCACAGTCTGCATTTATTGTTTGAGTTGGTTTTGGAGTACCTGAAATTGAAGAGTTACATAAGATGTTAGAGGTGACGTCAAAGGTCAGAGGTGCCAGCAGCACGGGCCCTGTGGCTGACAAGCCCCTTGGAGGGTCCCCAAAAGCCTGGTTTCTTTATTTTTCTGTCTTTCACATTGCTGAGCAGATTGCAAGCACTGAATAACTGCTACTCTCTGGAGCCCTGCTGAAGTAACTGTGTCTGCGAGGTATTTATTTCACAGTTGTTTTTCTCTTCCGCTTCCCTGGACTTGGTTAAGATGTTTATTTACTGAAACGCTCTGAGCTGAACTTGTGCAATTAAGAGCTGTCAATTTAAATGTATATAAATATAGATATGTGTGAAGCTGGTGTATGTATGTGTATTTACCTGTACTTGTATATGTATGTGTATATTCAGGGATGTAGAACAAAACCTGTCTTTAGACACACAGACACCGACCTCCATGAATGAGAGCAGAGCAGGGAATCCTCAGGAGCTGCATGGCAGGTGGTGTCCTGATCTCTTGAGTGCTGTTGTCCTACAGCTGAAATCCTGTGATACCAGGTTTTAGGTTTGGTGAATTAGGTGTTTTATTTCTTTTAAAAAGTTAGAATTGAGCCTTTGGAGATGTGAGATGAGGATTTATGTGGGTCATCATGTGGATAAGCCTCTAGGAGATGTCTGTTCATGTGTTTTAGCCAGTGAACAAGAATAAAAGAGCCTCTTGAACAAGCTGCTGTTGGCAGCAGACAGGACTGCCTGCTCTGGTGGATGTTTACCATGGCTTTTCATACTCTAAACAGAGCAGGAATTGTTTTTCCCAAAAAGTCATTTTTAGAATATGTATAAAAAAAATTCTTGACGTAGCTGAGTACTCCCAATGTGCCACAATGTGCCTGGGTTTAATGGCTTATATGTACCTTTAGAAGGAAATGTATTTCTGAGTCCAAGACTCGAGTAAAATCTATGCCAGCTTCTCCGATCATCTCAGATTGCCACCCAGTCCGAAGAAAGGAAACCACAAACTGAAAACACTTTGCTTTCCAAAGTGCAACCTGTGCATTTCATAAACATGAAGTTCAAAGGAACTGAACTTCACTGCCCCAAAGAAAAATGCTCTTGAGAACAGGAGGTTTAATAGCAATGCTCTTTATGGAGCAATGTCTGAATCTTTAAGGCATATGCACCTGCCTAATTTCAAGCATATTAATCTGGGTCTTAGTGTGCCACTCGTATGCTGTACATGACTTAAATATCCAAAAGATGAGGACCCCCTCCTGTTCTGCCCCAGAGCAGCAGGGCAAGGCAAGGCAGTTGGATGAGCCCAGCTCTTCACAGTAGGGATGGAGGAGGAGGGCATCAGCAAAGGCTGTCTTTGCATGAAAGCCTTGTTTGGTGACTGGATCTGACTTGGGTTCTCTGACAAGGGGTATTGATGGTCTGTTGTCAGTGCAGAAGAGTGGATTTTGTGCAGGGCTCTTTCATACAGAAGGTGTATGCTGAAGTTCTCACTGCAGGGCACCGTGGTGTTTCAGACCATGTCTGTCACTGATTCTCAGTCCTTCCCCAGCTGCTTTAAAAATTCTCTCCAGTTGCAAGGTGTCTGGAGGGAAATCTAGTAGGAAAAAAGAGCTTGTTCTATAGAGATGCCTATGGTTTAGTTTGGTGTGGTTTTGATGGGCTCTTCTAGGTGGGGACACTTTTATTGTCAGTTTTGATTAGCTGGGCACCTGACAGAGTGTAGTCTGCATCCTTGTTTGAAAATGGAAAGGTGATGCTTTAAAAGCACTTAGTGGAAAATTGGAAAAAGGAAAAGAGTTAAATACTGCTTTTCATCTGCTGCTTTTCATCTGCTGCTTTTCATGCTTTTTAATTTTTCATGGTTTGAGGGGTTTTTTCCCCCTCTGGTGAGCTCAAGGAAGTTCTTCTCTTGTCTGTAACCAGGTCTCTAAGCTTCTGCCACAACATAAAGAATGACAGTCATGTGGTCCAGAACACAAAAACCTGAAAGACTTTTTGTGTTCACCAACTACTTTTTTTCCAAACAGCCATCACAGCTTGAAGGTTCTAGGTGGCAAGAAAGTTTTGAACTGAAACCCAGAAGATCCTTATTTGCCAAGGTGAGCAGGAGACAGAGAGGCTTAATGTGACCGATTTGCTATATAGAAAAGGTCTCCCTTACTGACCTGTGTGTGACTAAGTGAACTGAGGCTCTGTTGCTGAATAGTGACAACAGTGATTATAGTGATTTCTGCAGTGCATAGATGTGCAATAATGTATTGTCTTTCTCCCAGCTTCTTTCTTCAATTCTTTAACAGTTTGGCTACTTGTGAATTAAAGAGTAAGATAGATTTGACCTTCTTCCATTGAAGTGAGTGAACAAGACAGCCCGTTGTTAATGTAAGTCTAATTTGACCTGATCTGTTCCGGTTGGGTGAAATAGTGGAACATGAGCTGGAGTCAACTGATGTACTTTGAGTGGGTAGTGTGACCACCAAAAACGTATCAAGCTTAGCAGGGTGGGGAGCACTTCATAAAGAAAAGGTCCTTGAACTCAGAAATGCCAGAGAGAAATTGTGTAGAAAATTCTGTCAACTAATGGTCTGAAAAATGTTCTGCAAAGGCTATTTTCTATCCTTGCTTCTAATTACATCTTAAACATTAATAGTGGAGAATCACACGCACTAATGTCACAGTTCACTTGGGCAATTTGTTTTGTAAGATAATTAACTGTGTCAGCAAAAATCTAACATTTGCTGTAGGTGGGGCTGACAGTACAGCCTTCTGGTGACTTTGCCAGCGTTTCCCAGTAAACTGCCCATGGTCTTTGCCTGATTCTCTGTGAGATTTGGTAACCTGGGGGCAGGGGGGAGGTTCTCTAAGCCGTGACTTCTTTCAATTATTTTTTATTTTGTTTAAGGCATTCTCTGGAGCAGCTTGGAAGGAAATACTGCAAAATATTGACGACTTCTTTGAAGAGCTCTAGTCCTCTCATGCCTTGGCAGGGGAGGTGTCTTTGCGTGAGAAGGTACCTTCACTATTAAAGCCATTCTGACCAGGTGTAGGTTTGTGCACCCTGGAGTATTTCAGCCACAGTGTCAGAAGTGACAACGAGTCTGTGGTGGTTTTTTGGAGTCCATAGCACAGCTCTTGCTGACAGAGGATGCTGTACCCCTGGGTTGTGGGTAAGGCCTTAGAGGTGCAGTGGGGAGCAGGGACCCTCAGGATATGAAAGAGCAAGGGAGGTTTTTGGCCCTGCTGTTACCAATAAAATGCAGAAGAAGAGGCACAATAAAGGTGTAAATAGTGAGTTTGAGATTGTAGGGAAGCCATCTGTGAATGAGGGAGGCAGTGATAAGGACAGGCTGCTTGGGTGGGGGAGTAGACCTAGTGTCATGGAAGATGGGGTATAGGACCAGAGGTGGGAAGGACAAGAAGAAAAAAAGAGTAAAGATGAACAATGGAACAAGGAGAATGGGAAGAGATGATGGGGATTGAATTGTAGAGAGTGACAGGCGTGGGGAGGTGGGAGGAGGGAAGAGAAGAGGTACATGCTGTTGGGTGTTGGGTTTGTGGATGAGCAGGAATTGGCCACCCAGAGCACCCTCTTCTCCCACTTCCCAGGAAGACACTCATGGCAGCAGGTACCTGCCAGGCAACAAAGGGTGTCTTTCATTCAGCACCAGCTCAAGATAGTGGAAAAGGCCAGGTACAGTTGCAGTGCAAGGGGCAGCAGGATGGGCTGGCTTCAAAGCAGCAGCTTGTGCAGCACATGATGAAGCTCAGACACAATTTCTGTGTTTCAGCAGCTGTCAGTGCCCAAGCTGGTAGTTGCACTGGTTTAGTTTCTGAGCGTTCTGTTTATTTATTAAAAGTGCCTGGGATTATTAAAGGCTAATGTCAAAACTTGGTTTGCCTGTGATAATTTACTTGCTCTTGTGTGTGCCTCATGATGCAGGCATTTGGTTGCCTCTTTAGGGGCATCTCCCTTGAGATCCAGAGCCTGAGTGCCCAGAGCTCCCGTGCTGGAGTGGCAGCTGCCTCTGTGGTGAGCGTGGCTGGGTTTGCAGGCAGCCCTTTCCTTCCCACTGTGGGAAACTGTAGACTTAAATAAAGCAAATGGCAGGACTAGAAATACTAGTTTCGTGGTAAATAGGATTGTGTCCCTGTCTGTGACAAGCTCAGTTTGGCAGCCACCTACCTCCAGACCACATTCCTGGCTGTCATGGGATCTTCAGGAAGTTGACCCGATGGAGAAACTCTGCAGATAATGTCCAGCTGTACTGAAAAGGATCACCTTTTTCCTTAAGGGCACATGTATTGGGAAGCTATAAAAGCTTAGTAAATGACAAATAAATAGTTAATCAATGGTTAACTCTAGCTTTTACCTCTTTGAAGGGCTATCTCTGCCACACATGGGAGAGATGGGGCTGCAACAGCCCAGTGTTTAGTGTTTTCTTGCTCTCTTTCATCTTCAGGATCAGTTGGGAGTCCTGGGAGTGGAGAGTCATCTCTGACTGTGTTTGGGTCAGAAGAAGTCCACATTTGTTTACCCTAAGGAAGAGGTCATGCGAATCCAGCACAGACAGAACAGCTTTGTTCTGTGGGATGCTTCTCTTCTATGCTTCCTTTCATAACATGCTGTCCCATGGCTTTTCACAACAACAGCAGGGCACAGCAGAGCTGAGAAAGTGGCTATCCTTTTATTTTTAGAACCCAAGATTTGTAGGTCCAATTCCAATTCTTACAAATTAGAGTTTAGCTGAGTCAGGGCACCACTTTGAGAACAAAGGAGGACAGCCTGAAGGCGAGAGCCTAAGCTGTTGATCTGTGAGGTTGCTGGTGGGGCTTTGTGCCCATCTGCACACAAACTGACCAGCTTGGAAGGAGAGGGTAAAGCAAGGGAATAGAGTTTTAATCTGCATCACTTTGTAAGCCTCCTTCTCTGGGATATCCATCATCTCTCTCAGTCAGTTCTTCCAGAACTTGTGTTTATCTGAAGATGTCAGTTTAATTTCTTTTCTCAAGAGCTTGTGCTGAGTTTCTGCTAAGCCCTGTCATGGGACTTACTTTTGCTTTTGATTGCCTGCAATGCACAGTGAAGTTCTCCTTCACACTTCTTGGATTATGGCTGCAGGAAGGAACTTAAACTATTGTTGTCTATATTTACCTTCTTTGCTCTCCTAACATTTCTCATGCTGTGAAAGCATCCAGAATGCATTTTTGCTTACATCTGTTGTCTCTCTTTTTTAGATGGAAATGTAAACTCACAGGGCCAAGAAACTTCTTCGGGAAACAAGTGCAAGGCCCTTTGGAGTACTGTTGTCTCTGCTCCATTTGGTGCAAGCGATCAGTAAAAACTTAGATTAAAAACTTACCTCGTACAAACATTTAAAACCAAATTGCACATTAAATCAACTCGCTCCCAGCTGGGGAGGCACACTGAAATTCCTGGTGGCTGCTTTTCTGCTTGCTCTCTTCTGTTTCTCTAATTAGCCCCTCAGCTTTCTTTGGGGAAAGGAAACCCTTTCCCTGGCTGGTGTGTCCTGCAGGGTGGGCAAGTAGAAACCAAGCTGCAGCGATGTTCCTGGCTCAGGAATGTGCCCTCCCAGCCACCCTCTGTGTTCTCCATACGTTGCAGAAGTGAATGTGGCGTTCAACCCCCGCCATCCCTTTCAGGGATGGAAGTGGTGCCTCTGACCAGGCAGAAGAGCTGCTGCCTGCTCCCAGCCGAGCAGGGGTTGGTTCTCTGGGCTCCAGCTGGATGCAGAGTCCATGGGACCAGTGCCAGGCAGAGCTCACCCAGAGCTCCTCTGCTGGCCCCCCGCGCCGCAAGGCTTGTGCACCTTTTAAGTGGTTATTGCTTTGGCAGAGTTTAGACGGGCACTGTTTATCCATTTTCTTTCATACAGACCAATCTGGAAAACCTTATAACTGGTGTTACTTTCCAAACTCTTGTGGAATGGTTTAGGGTTGGATGGAACAGATCACCTTCTTCCTATTTTTCTCCCTCTTTTTAAACATTTTCTTTTTTGTTGATGAGGATTTACAGTAATGCAGATGTTTCTTGTTGCATCTCAGGAGAGAGTAGTCGCTGTGGAGGAAGTTCTGTTCTTATAAATAATCATTTATTCCCCCTAATTTGAATGGAAAGCAACTCTTTACTAATCTTTTAAAACTATCAGCTTAATTCTGTGTTTGTTCCCAGTGTAACCTCTTGTCCCAGTAGCATTCTGAGCGATTTGCATGCTGAGAGAGGTTAATACATATTGTACTCAGCACAAGTAGGCAAGGGCCACTAGGGTGACAAAATGTCCCCTCTCCTTGCCTGCACTGTACCTGGAGTTGCAGATGACTCTAATGCAGTCTGAGAGATGTTTGTAGCAGTTTGTGTCATGGACTGGGTAATACATGTAATCAATAGGCTATTAAAGAGGCAGCAGGCTCTCTGTCACTGGGTGATTTCAAATAATGCATTAAATAGAATTGGAAATGATCTAGGGCTAGCTGGCCCTGCCATAGACTGGGTATATTTTGCCTGAAGATCTTTCAGCCTTGGTTTTTTTATTGTTTTCGTGGTGTATTTTAGAGATGTCCCAACAGTAACAGCAGTGCATTGCACACTGTGTGCATGTAGGAAGAGGTGGTTATGCTGCCCCCAGATTCAGTTGTAAAAGCTAGACAGGAATTAGGAGCAGGGCATATTATTCCAGCCTTAGAGATGAAGAACTGAGATCCAGTGAGATGCTTTGCAGGATAGTCTGTGGTGGGGACTGGTCCCAGCCTCCAAAGCTGGTATTCTGTGCCCCAAATGGAGCTCCTCCTTTGCTGGAGCTTGTTTAAAAATACATGTCAGTGAAACAGATCTCTCAAGCCTCTTTGGCTGAGTGCCCATGGCTAATCACTAGAGACTTCAGTGTGAAGTCTTTTAAAGTGTCTATTTGATTAATGGTTCCTATTTTGCAGATCTGTGGCTTTTTATATTATTCTTAAATTTATTACATATTACTTATGTAAGTTAAATATGTTTTAATTCCATCTTAAATACAGTGGAACAATCTTTATGGTGAAGTTGGCTTTTTTGTTTTTTTGGCACAGCAGCAGCAGCATGTTTGCAGAGGTTCGTGCTTGGACATGCAGCTGGTTAGTTAGGATTCTTCACAGTCCTGTTGCATGCACTCCCATGAAAGTCTCTTAAAAGTAAGAAACCAAAGAGCTCTGAAACACCACTGAACTGAACCTCAATGTGTTACGCCTCGAGGCTCTGAGGGATAACCCTGCTGCTCTCACAGGAGAGAGGTTTGGGGTGCCAGGCTGTCACAGAGGTGTGTACAGAGAGGCCGGAAGGGAATGGGAATGTTTGTGTCCATTGAGACGATCTCGTGTCGGCCAGCTGGTTTCCCTTAGCCACACTGAGGATGTCGGAGTGAAACCTGATTTTTACAAGTTCACACAGTCTGTATGCTGCTCCCTTCCTTTTAAATTAAACATCCTTTTCTTTGCCCCCAGCAGGAAGACCCCCATGGCGCTCCCATTGTGGCTGTGCTGTTTGGGGGCAGACTTTGCTGCAGCAGCAGCACCTGCAGTTGGCTGGTCAATACCCAGCCCCTCCATCTGCTCAGCCCTGCATTCCTGACGGGGCCTTTCCCCCCATCTGCAAACACCCCGGAGCAGGCTACCAGCAGGCTACCACCGTCTGAGTAAAGCCACGTCAAAGGGTTCATTAACAGGGCACTTAGCAGTTGTGCCATGTTTGCCTGCAGAGCTCTGATGGTGAGAAGGGCACTCAGCAGCAGCATCGCTGCTGCCAGTGTCAAGTACCTATATCCTAAGCACCTGGGGCTGGAGCCTCAGCAGGGAGGAGCTTTGAAATGAATTAGGAGGCTTTCTCCTGAGAACCATGAACGTTTGTCTCAGTTAAGTCTGTGTTTGCCATTTTCCGGTGCTGCAAGTGATTGGTTATTGTAAAATCCCTTAGTGGCTTGTATAGAGGAGAAATCTATGACAAATGCAAGCGAATTTACTGGGTTTGACACTCGTTTTTCTTAATACTTTCAGTCCTGAATGACCAATGAGCTGCATTTTTTGTGATTAACATGGAGCATTTGCAGAGCACTGTGGAGCAGAAGTCTCATGCATTCATGTCTTCACAGCTCAAATAACTTCTCAAGCCAGCTTTTCCAGCAAATTGCTTCTTTCTGACGTTCATTGTTGAAGATCATAACTCGGTGGCAGAAGCCCACAAAACAAGGCAGTACTCCCCACGTAATAACATAACAGTACATTCAGTAAGTTTTTGTATGTTACTCCTTCTCCCCTGACTGCACTACTGTAATCCAAACCTAGCACTGTCATGACAGCTAATTCTGCTTCTTCTTTGTCCTGCTTTCCCTGTGTTTTTTGCTCATGTTCACAGGAGCAGCTCTGCCAGGCTGCCCTTCCACAACGGGCTGCAGACACTGCCTTCAGAGGGCTGCTGCAGGAGTGGGGTCTGCCGTGTGCCCTGGCAGCTTTCAAAGCCAAGAAGTCTCTCTCTGAGTTGATGCAGAGGTCTCCAAGCACCTGCATTTTTTTTTCCTTCTACCCTTTCCCAGGATTGTTTTTGTTCCTGTGATGGGCTCAGCATGCTGCTTTCCCATCTAGGTAGCCCAGGGTTTGGTTTATTTATAAACCTACTGGAAGTCAGGGGAGCATCAGTGGCATTTCCAGGTTCAGAGAGGTAGGAGAGTGAAACCACAGAAGGCAGCAGCTTGCTAGCAATGAAGAGATTGTTTGTCAGATTATGTTTTTTGCTGTTTCTGGAATCAGCTCATTTGTTTTGGAGGATCAGTGTGAGAAGGGCAGAAGTCCTGGCAGTGCTGTGTTTGTCAGGGAGGCTCTGCGCTGGGATTGCAGAAGGACAGAGAGCCCTTACCTGAGCCTGTAGGGCAACATGATGTGGGAGTTTGTGGTGTGCCACTGAACTGATTTTATTTCTGCCTGCAGAGCCAGAGTGCCTGCTTCAGCGCTCTTTAGGTTCACAGCAAGGAAATAAAGGAAAGGAAATATTTCTGACTTTTGTAAACTTTCTTCTTTTTTTCATGTAGCAGATACTTTGGAAGCAAAAGTCTTTGTTGCTCTGCCAGTATGACTCTTAAGAAGAAAAGATAAAAAAAATGCCAAGAAAGAGTTTAAGGAGCACCAACAGGCAACGATCTTGCCAGCAGATTAAAAAAAAATCTTCAGTTTTTCCTCACCATCTCTTTTTGTAATGCTTCCCCCACACACACCTTATTTTTGTCTTCTGAGCTATCATCAGTATGAGATAGAGAAAAAAAACAGTACTGAGAAATCTAATGTCTGCACAAAATCACAGTCTGTCCCTTTAAACTACAAAGAAGCCTTAGTGGAATTTCTATTCTGGGAATAGTTAATTCTGTTTGAGGTTGGGCAAGAGAGAAGTGCTCACAGGCTTAGTCACAATATTTTTTACTCCATTTGGTTTTTCTTCTAAGGATGTGCCTCCCTCATTTGATGAAAAGTGCAATTATTGATCAATTCCCCACTGAGTAGAAGATTTTGAAGAAAAAGAGAGAGAGAAAGAAAGAAAAAAACCCAACAAACAAAAAGCCCAGAAGAGAGTATTCGTAGCTGTAGTGCTGTTATATAATAGCCATTATGTAATGCCTGTTGATGCCAACTAAAAATATACTGGAAGATAGCTTCCAATTCATTGAAGCATTTAACCACATTCGTCCCAGGATTTCTGGGTCTGGATTCAACCTCTTCTGCAGATGCTGAGAAGAGCTTACCAGTCCCCTAGGTTGCACAGCAACCTCCTCTGTCTCTTACCCCTCTTCTTCTCCACTCTTGTGTTTTTTTCATCTAACTGGAGTTTTAGAAATGGTGAATGCCTCTTTAGGTCACCTCTCTGCACACCCCACTGACCATGCCATCAGTCCACAGAGCCCTTCTTTTAGTACTTTGTTCAACTGAGCTTTCAGTGTCTGTGGCAGACACCAGGTTTCAGGAGAAGCTGAGCATAAAGTGTAGCAGGGATTAGATTTTGCACTTGCTCATGCAGCAGCCATTGAAAACCTGACAGCTTCATAGGCAGTGTTTTATAGGGAGCCCTTCTCCTCTAGCTGAACTGCAGCTAAAAGTACATAGCCTTTTCCATCCTTAAGCCTCCCTTAAAGTGCCAGAAGGACTTGCCATGGTGCCCAAATGCTTAGCCCAGCTACAATGGCCTTACAACACTGTAAATAACATGACGTGTTGCAAAATTGTGTGAGTGCTTTATTTAAAGTCTCGTGGTAGTAACCGGGAGAGGATAAGTAGACCTGTTACCACCTGAGGTGATGCTGAGCCATGGCTGAAGCAACTTCACACAGAGGGGTTCAGAAAGCAGGGTTTGGATCCTTATCTTTTGCTGTAATTGATGTAAGCATTGCCATTTCTGGTCCTCATTATTGAGAAGTTGTGGTGATGTTCTATACCCAAGCACTAAGACTACAATGTCAGTATCAAAGGTGTACATCTATATTCAGGTCTGTTATCACAGCAGATGCATCCTGTTCATGGACGAAGGCCACAGAGACTAATGCCTTCACTGCAGGTGGAATGGTGCCATTTTAGGTGAGGTGAGATCCTCTAGGATCGCTGGTTCAATCTCAGTGGGATCAGCAAGGGGTTTTGTTTTTCAGAAGAGCAAAAGTTGAGTCTGTCTTCAAGACTTACAGAGCCTTTGTTTTGCATGAATTTCCCCAAGAAGCATCTTGTAATTGCATCCAAGCAAGGTTTACATACATCATGTGATGCATTTTGCTCTTGAAGGTGCAGAAGTCATTAGTGCCCATTGTAATTGTTTTTGTTGCTATTGCTTTATTACAGCAACAAAGTGAAGTGTTCAATGTGGATAAATCTTAGTTAAATTTGATTGCCTCTGCAGGAACAGAAACATTGACAAACTAAGGAGGGAAACCACTGATGCATGTGGCTCCCTGTCAGCCATAATGACAAGGGCAGTTACACTGCATACAGTTTAAATGAGGGGAAAATCCTGATCAGTAAGTAGAACTAGGATTTTAGCCAACGAGTATTTTTGTCTGCTTGCTTTTAACTAAAGCTGCCTTTACTTTCTGCCACATGAATGTGCTTCATGCCCCAGCTCCTGGTCAGGTGAAAGAAGCCTTTCTGGTGGAAGATGTCTGTAGGAAGGGCAGTAGGTAGGGGGCTGAGGTAGTGGATCAGGACACGGAAATTATATCACGTGTGAATCAAATGTCTTAACCTGGTTGTGTGTTGATGCTTGTGTCTGGTAGTTACCATAGTGATGTGAATGCTAACTCAAAATCACAGCTAATTAGGTGGTAATAGTTTAGCATTCTGGGATAAAGATTTAGGACTCTAGAGCTTCAGACCAGTGTGATTTGCTTTCTGTGGGATGAAATGTTGTCTACAGTGCTTATTGCTTTATTTGTATAAGAGGAAGAGAGAACCTATGCAAAGGGGTTTTTTTCTGGGGTGTGTGTGAGCAGAAACTGCTCGCCATGCCCCTGTGCCTGTGTGTCAGATCCCGGGTGGAAGGCAGCTGGAGAGCAGAGCCACAGAAGCCATGGAACAAGGAGCCAGTGGCTCTGCTGCTGCTTTCCTGTCCAGCCCAGCACAGTTGGAGCAACACACTCATTTTAGGGCGCTTCCCTCGGTGACATCAGCAGCATATTAACTGAAGATGTGGCCATAAATATTTTAGTGCTACAAAAGAGCTGGAAATCTGAAACAAGTAACATGGGACATGCACAGGGGCAGGCAGCATGGGCCAGATGCTGGCCCATTGGCCATCCTTGGGAAGCTGGAAGCATTGCACTGAAGATCCTCGGGCTGCACCCTCTGTATGCCTTTAATGGGGCCAGTTTGGGGAGTTGACTCTACTGCATCATGGTTTTGCACGTTCATGGGCAGAATGTATTCAGAAAAGCATTAATTATGTTCTGAATAGGCACAAATAAACCAGGTGGTACTATATCAGCAATATTGTTGTGTGGGATTGTTATTTAAAACAGTGCTTCATCTGGAAACTTTGACCAGCTCTTTGACTGGAAATCAGCTGGATTTGTTATTGTTTGTATGTTTACATTGTGCTTTCCTTTAAATGTCTTTAGTCTACATCCAGCATTAAAAATTCACTTAATTTTATGGCCAGAAGATTCCCTGGCTGCTCCTCCTGTACAACTGCTTCATCACCAGATATGTCATAGCCATTATATCGACCCCTGTGGTGACCTGCATATCTTTAAGCATTTAAATGAGTTCTGTAAATTAAGCTTTTAGAATTAGTCATTGTAGATTTGCAGCATCATTGGTGCGTTGCCAAGGACCCCAGTTTTGTCACCATGACTACTAGTGCAGGGTTACTGAGAAACACGCACTGCAGGAAAGTTTATTAAACCGAAAATTCACGTGCCAGAATGTGAGTGGGCGAGCGGTGACATTGCACTCGCTGCAGCCAGGGGAGCACCTGGTCACTGCTGCCAGCACTGCCTGGAGGTGGGCCTCCAGAGGGGAGAAGATACTGTCGTCTTCCCTGGCAAAATCACCATCATATGTATTTCCTGTATTGTCACTTGTACCTGTTCAATAAATAGTGTGCTTTGAGAAGGTGGGGAGGCAGTGGTAGTGTGTGCTTATTCCCTGAACTGCTCTAATCCTGTGGCAATTGTCCCTTCCCAGGAAAGGCTGTCCCTATCGTAGGGTGTGAAGCTGCAGGAGGGCTGATCCTGTGATAAAATATTTGGAATTACAGAATCTCCTGGTACTTTCTAGTAAAATCAATGGTCATGAAGTGTCATGTTTGGGAGATTTAAAAAAAAAAACACAAACATAAGCACTGAAAAACAGGATGCTGTGGTTTGTCTCCAGCAGGGAATCTGCAACCCAACTCTTCTCTGATGCTGTTTCTTTAAATATAGGCCTACTTTGTGCAAGGGGAAGCTCCTGGGCCCCTATATTCACCTACCTTTTCTAGATCATCTTTGGGTATGTGGGAATTAAGTCTTTAGAAATAGGACTCTTGGAAACTCCTAAGTGCCATCTCTTCCAGATCTGTGCTCTTCTGTCACTTGAAAATCCATCCCCCTAGTTCTCCTCCCCCTCCTCTCTGTGTCTTCTAGGACATGCAACATGTATATGTGAGTTTGCATGGGAGCTCCTGAAGAGAAAATGCATTTGGTAGCATCATCTGATGTGGTTTTCCCCATACTGTTGATATTCAGGGGTCTTTCTCCTGTGGTTGTCTCCATTCCTCAGCCTCACCTGACTGTTTCACAGGGGCTCAGGACCAAAGTTTCCCTCCTGGCTGAACCTCCTGTCCTCTGGCACATATCCTGGACTCTCCTACTGAATCTTTCAACAAGACAGTGCCAGAAATCATCAGTTCACTGGCACCTAATGGAAGAAGGGTCCAAGTTTTGAAATGATTTTTCACAGTCCTTGGTGGGAGAAGGAATTCCAGGGAATGATTATTAGCTCCCCGTCAGCTCTGCATGCACTTTCTCCTGCTCTGGGCAGGAATACTGATGAACTGGCTTCCCAGCAATGTGCTTAGTCCCAGGCAGGAACAGAGCCCATTCTCAGAGGACTTTTCTGCTCTACACAAATCTGCCTTTCCAATCTTATGCCATCCCTCTGCTCTCCCCAGGACCTTCTCACAGGTCTTGTGGCCAACCATCTCTGTAAGGCTGGCTGCCCTGTCTGAATGTGGGTCCTCCCTGTGCTATTCTACCAGCTCACAGTCATCAGCTTGCCATCTTGGCATGAAGGTCTAAGTGTTGTTTTTTTTTTGTTTTAGAAAGAGATTCTTTGAATTCAAAACATAGCAAATACCTGGTGGAGGCAGGTGATGGATTATACTCTGCAAGGGCTCTGTGCCTTTGTTCTTCTGTGGTCCTTCCCTGACCTTCCAGCAACAGTGCCAAAAACCTCTCTTGTGGGTTATGGATCAAAAATGCATAAATAGAATGAGCCAACATGCTGGGGTCAAAAAGGGGACAAATGCTTCTGATGCCAACTCCCACATGGATCCAAAGACACACTGACTGTCCTGTAAGCCTGCTACTCCCCAAAAATGGAGCTGGTCAGGAGGAGAGGGCACAGCTGTGTGCTTCTGTGTTCTGTAGAGGAACATGTCTAGCGAAGCACATGAGTGCATTACATGTTTGTGTGCCAGTAGGCAGCATAACCCAATTGCTTCCTCAGTTTGGAAGTTTCCCACTTAAACCATTCTGGTTTCTCTCCTGTGTTTTGTTTTCACTTTAATTTACCACAGATGAGCCATCAGGGAGTTCTCTTACCACTCTCCTAAAGGTTTCCTTCCTCTGAAAAAAACTGCTTTTGCAGCAGAATTTCACTTACTCAATAAAGTGCTTGTTCAAAGTCCGTGCGGGTGACTAAATGCTATTTGCTTTCCATAGCCATTGGAAAAGCTAATGTGTTGGGCCCTTTCTGTATTTGTATTTGTTCTTACTGTTCCAAAGAAATAAAGGAAAACGAATTTTTACTTCAGAATCATCTCGACTGAAGTGAATTTTGTGCCTGTTTCTTCTAAGGCTGTTTGCACTGATCCCATGGTTAAGGAAGTGGAAATAAAGAAGTAAAATCCTGAGCTGTCATAATCCTGTTTGGGTGAACTGGCTGCCTCCAAAGCACACAGCCTGGTGTGGAAAGCATCTCAGTTTTAATTACTCCTAATGCTGCTGTTTCAGTGGCACTTAGCACTGGATTACTGGAAAGCCTGGCTGTCTCAGGAACACCAATGCTATCCATAGACAAGTGAGATTTGCACACATGCAGAGCATGTGCCTCTCTGCTTGGCTGGTTTCAACCAAGTTTGCTGGAGGCAGAGGAAAAGTTCTCAAGGATCTATTTTCTGTCTTTTATTGTGCAAGGGGATGAGTGGAAAAAGGCAGAGGTGCTGTGTCCCTGTTCACCCTTTCCTGCTCCGGGAAAAAGGTTCTATGTTACACATCAAGCAGACCAGGCTTCCTCACGTGCTTTGCTCCTATTGCATCATGCTTCAGACAGCAGTTTCCAATGAAAGGAGAGCCAGCAGTAGGAGAGTGGCGACTCCTGCCTCTTCCTGGACCCTGTCTTCCCCTTCTCTTCAGCCCATTCATCTCCTGGTTTTTTTTCCCACTGGCAACTATCATTATAATAATAGAATCAAAAGAAGAGGTGAAAATGTCAGAGCTTTTCTCACAACATGTAGCACTGGACCTGGTCCCTCAAGCAGAATTGCTGAGAGATTTTGGATGCTCCTTTGTAGTATGATGTAATCTGTTAGTGTGTACTCTTGATTTGTTTTGTTCTTTGTCACTCAGGGTAATAATTACCCTGACTGTTTTATCTTCCAAATTCTTGGCAGCTATTAATTAATCAGCAGCATTCCTAGAATAATAGTGTTTGTACCCCTATTATATAAATAAGGAAAGTGAGACGAAGGAGGTAGCACAAAACTTCATGTCTGCCACCCTAGGGTGGGTCTGCTTTGGGGAGTGGTGTGCGGATGTTGTTTCCGAGGTGCTGAGCCCCAGAGCAGCAGCAGCACTGCTGAGCTGAGTGCAAGTCAGTCTCTGTGTGTCCCAGGGTGAGAAGAGGCTTTTGAAAAATTGCCTCTTAATTAGAAAGGTGATTTAGGAGTTAGAGCTTAGATCAGCTTTCCTCCAACTACGAGGCTTGTTTTTATGGGGGCAGATGAGTTCCCAGTGCAGCAGCATGGTGGGCAGCGGTTTTCAGGCTTCCTGCATCATCTCCACAAAGCATGAAGCCGAAGTGTTACCAGCAGCCTGGAATGCTGAGAGAACCCAGGTTTTGCCAAACACCATCCACCTATGCAGAGGCAAGAAGAAACCCTGCTGTCTCCTGTTTGCTTCATTTGCAGCTAACCCTTCTGTCCTGGCTGGTTTTATCCACGGTTTCTAGCCTGTCTTCCACCTGCATCTTTCCTGTATCCTGGCAAAAGAAGTGCTGTGATCAAATGTTAATGCTCAGGAAAGTCTAGCTGTGAGCAGCTGTGCTCACATCCTGCTATTTAATGTTCCTTGTCATGGGCTGCAATGATCAGTGGTTGGGGCAGGCTGCCTTCTCTCCCCTCCCCATGCCAGCTGCTCTGTGGACCCTGCCACAGCTCTGGCACGGGGCTGCTGAGACCTGTGCTGGCCATTGCTCCCACCCTCCTTCACAGGGCTAAATACCTGGTGTGCCCAATCTCTGATGCTCCTTATCAGGTCCAGCTTTGTTTGCTTGCATAATTCCTTCAGTGCCTCATCAGCTTAGCATGATTTCAAAGCCTTAAGAGCTTCAGTGCCTCAAAGATTTTTGCACTAGCTTGCCTTGGCTTCATATTAGATGCAGACATAATGATAATTCTATTCTATAGAATATAGAATAATAGAAAACCATTTGGATAGCGATGGTTATCTTTTCTTCCTGGGTTAATAATAGAAGCAATGGAGATCTGTTGGAAAGGAGCAAGGTTTTCTCATGCAGTTGCTTTAATCCTTGTTATGTCTCTGGTATCTGACTTTTTGTGGTTAATGTTCGGGAATGGCAGAGAAAGCCCCCACGTCCCACAACAAAGCATGGGTGCTTCCCCAGGTCACAGGAAGAGAAGGGGATTCCTGTTGGTCCCTGCAGCTGGGGAATAAGGCCCATCTGAGCAATGTCTTTTTGCTCCTGAGCGAGTTGTTTAAAGAAGGGCCATGGAAGAGCTCACACTGGAGGCAGCCACAGTCATCCCTGCTTCCCTCCTTCCTCCTCCTCCAAGAGCAACAGTAAGGCATGGTCCACGGATGTGAGCATTATGTCAGCACGTAGGAAATACTGGGATCTTCATAGTAGTGTCAGGAATAATCAGAGCAATATGCTCATAACATCCTGAATTCAGGGTTTTGGCAAGTGTGCTGCTGAGGACCATGGTTGGAGAGGGCCACCCAGCCCGTGAGGGTACTCACTTGTCTGAAAGGAGCTGGTACTGGGCAGACCTGGGCAGAGCCCTAACCAAGCTAATGCCTGCCTGAAGTGTTTGCCGTGTGGCCAGTTTGCACCTCGTGCCCATCCACATACTTCACACAGGGAGCATCCGTTTTCGGAGTCCTTCTGCCTTGCTTGGAGTGCTAGGTACAGCAGAAAAGAGGCTTATGGTATAACTGGGGGGATACCTGTGCTCCTAGCCAGAAAAAACATTCTCTGCTTTCCACATTCATACCATACAGCCATCCCCAGGATGCAGCTCCCTCTGTCCCCCTTTGCCTGGTTGCAAAAGCATCCAACAGCCACATTCATACTCCAGCTTGGGCTCAGCCAGAGACAAGCATTGACTTTTCAGCTCTTGACTTTTCTGTCCAGGAAGATCTATTGTTACTCCTGCTTGCTGCCACCCTTTCTCCCCTAAAATTCTCACCCCTCAGCTTGCTGAATAGTTTCAAGGTGCTAATTGCCAGCGCTGCAGCTGATCCATTGATCTGGAACACAAACAGTCTCAAGGTAATTTTTGTCTGAGCCGGTCTGCAGCTTACGCAAGTGCTGGTGTTTGTTTCCTTGTTTTTTAATTCCCCACAAAGAAAAGCTTTTGTGTTGCTCTCAACAACATTCCTGACCGACAGGCCACGTGGGGCTCCTGGAAAACTGACACTAACAATACCCTATTCTGTGTAATTGAAGTCTGTGGGTGGGAATTGAAAGTCCTGCTCAGTCATGTCATGTCCCTGTACCAAAACTGTTAGTCTGGTCCTGGAGGTATCACGTGGCTTCTTTGCCCGTCTTTAGTTCTATATTTGAGACAGACTGGAAGCAACTCAGATTTCTTCTTTGTCCTGTTAGAAAAATACATGTTCTGTTAGATAAATACCCGGAGGCAGAGGTTGCTGGGGTTGCACATCTCTGAGGATTCAGACATCGCTGTCTGTAACAGCAGACAAGAAAGCCCAGCACTGGGTCACTGCTGGCCACTGGGGAGTGCACCATGCACAGCACAGAGTTACTTTTCCTATGGCTGTTGCTTCCAGCAGCCTCAGTAGAAGCTGTGCCTTTGCAGGGTTTGATCAGAGGGGAGGGAATGTGGGATGATGTAATGTTAGCAACTCCCTGTGCTGGTGGGAGGAGGGGAGGCAAAAAATAAACTCATCTGCATTCATTTTTCTCCCCAGCTTGTATGCACAAGTTCGGTTTACCTGGAGGACTTGCTGTCATACTTTTAAAATAAAATCAATAAAATAAACCTCTCTAAGGCAAGGGTGGTGCGGCAGTGCTGGCAGGGAGGGGGACACAGGGCCAGAGAGGACACCCGGCCCAGTGCTGGTGGGGCTGCACCCTGCGAGATGATGAGCAGGATGAGCTTTGCATCCCATTTCTGGAGGCAGTTTTGTGTGCTTGTAAGTAGGGAATGAGTAGCAGTTGTTTATTCCTGAATCATAAGCAGATTTTGAAAAGTGAAATACCGCATAACACCTATCTCCCTCCAGGAGAGCAGCTCCTCCTTCACTGGGTCAGGTAAGGAGCCCATGGCCCAGACCCCTTTGGATGGAACATGATAGCCTGGCAGAGTCAGAGGCGGTGGACAACCCTAGGGTGGCATTAGCCAAGCCAGGAGTGGGAGGGGGAAACATTGACATTATTTGCAGTCCTGGGCACTTTCCAGGATGCCTGGTGCACCCTGTCCCTCTGAGAGAGCTGTCACTTTGGCAGGAGGGGAGGGTTTGCTCCCACTTCACCTTGAACTGTGCCTTTGGAGGGGTGCTGGCTCGAGCAACTCAGCACTTGCTTTAAAGACTTGATGTGTAGAGAAGGAGGATCTGCCTGAGTGCATGGAGCCCTCACATTGGGCAACTGGGCTTGTGGGAATCCTTTCCCCAGCACCACCCCATGCCTGGCACTGTCAGGGGATGGGGACAGAGCAGAGCTCAGCTGGCCTGCATGGCTGACAGCTGGGAAGAGTTTTGGGTTTTGATGATGATGGGCTCAGATGCCAAGTGGCCCACAGGTGTAACCCTTGTGATAATGTGTTGGATAGGTGGCACTCCCAGGTTTCTCTCTGGTTTGCCCACAGATGTGCAGATATGTCTGCACTGCCCCGAAAGTCCCTTTTAAACTTGACGTAATTGTTTGGGTGGTGTTTTGGATCCAGTCTGTAGTCTCAGAGCAAAATGGGAACACTCAAAAAATTACATTATTAGAAGTGCCTGTGGTCTGACTTGGTGTGGTGAGTGGTGTGTATTCAGAAGAGCTCCGGGAGGGAAGTCTTCCTCTCCACCTCTTTTAGCTGGAACAAAGGGAGGCAAACATTTAGCAGAACAGCTTCAAAAGTTGGAAAAGCTTGATGTTTTCATGTAAAGTTAATGAATGTTAAAAATAGCATTTCTCATTCATTTCCCTGCCTGAGCCCTGTCTGCTGTTCTGGATGTGATCCAGGATGTACATGGGACTGTCACTGTGGCAGAATACAGGACTGCAGCAGCACTTCCAGGAACAGCAATCTGTCTCTTATACCTGCCCAAGACACCGCTCCACTCAGCTTTCCTGCTTGGCACAACTTTCATCTCAGGCCCAGGTTAATGACCACAGACAGTCTGGAAGGCTTCCACAAGGCCAGGAAAAAGCCATCTTAGCAAAATCCATGGATACACCCATCAGATACTAAATATTTGAGCCAGGGAAGGGAGAGGAATGGGCACGTGAGCTCTTGTGGGTCTTCAAAGATTTGTGCTGGGTGCCTCTGGTGAAGGAGCTTGGGCTGGTGGATGTGCAGAAGAACATGCCACTGCTTGGGTAGGTGGTTCGTGGGGATCAAGCAGGGGCTCTGGGTGGTGGTTCTGGCCTCTGCCTGCAGCTGTGCAGCACCTGGTGGTTGTCGAGATGATCTCTTTGTCAGGTCGACGCAGGGATGCTAATTCTTTGCTTGAAGCTGAGATTCAGAGGGATGATTCCAAGGGAAATATCTTGTGTTTCATATGGCTGAAGATCTTTCTACTGCAAGGGAAACTTGCATTGCAAACATATTCTTTTCCCCTGGGAAAGTCTGTCTTTAATGCAAGAGGATCCAGCTGCTCTCCAGATGCAGACCAAAGGAGTCACTTGTTTTGGTGGTAGGTTGGAGTCCAGTGGAGGGAGAAAAAGCAACTGCTTGGATTTCTGCAGCTGTTTCTGCTTTTCCTATTTCAGAAGGACAGGAGAGGCATGGAGATGCCCCACCTCAGTGGCACAGGCACTGCTGGGGTGGTTCTGAGAGCCACCCTGCTTTGGGAAAATGGCATGAAATGAAAATACCAGCACACAAATAAAGGGGAGCTGCTTCCTTTAAGTGCACCAGGATGGGTGGCCAGGTCACACCTCCTGAGCTTATTATTGGTGCTCTTACTGTAATACCCCAGAGCCACAATGCTCTGTGGTGCCAATATTTCATATACTTATTTAGTGCAGGCAAGAAGGACTTTAGCAACAACATACTTAATAAGAAAGGGAAACACAGGTATGTGATGTGCTCAAGGTCACTTCACAAGCTAAAGGCAGAGTCAAGTAAGTCATATCTGGTGATGGACTCACAACATTCAGCAGCACCTCTTGCCACTGCCCCAACATACCTGCACTTGGACTGTCTCTGTCTGGCAGGGACAGGGCTCCTGTGAAACAGCCTGCCACCTCCTTACCACAAAGCCAGCAACCAGCTAGGCAAAGAGTATATGAAAGTCTGGAAGAAAGAGAGACAGGCTGCACAGGAACAGTGCATTTCTGCACACAGCACACTTCTCACTTCTGCTTCTTACAGTCAGCAAAAGTAGTAGAGAGTTTTTACCTGGCTTTTGATGCTTTTTTGCATTCACAACAAGCTCCAACAATAATAATCACTTTATTTTAGCTCTTCCCCATAAAAGGACCTTGTTGTTTCCTCTACTTGCCTGTATTCAGAGAGAGAGACCCTGAACAGCTTATGTTGGGTAAAAGTCACCGGTTTGTCTCTTCAGTCCCAGCGGTGTGCCAGGCACATTTGATTGCTGGAATTAGCCCAAATTCCTGTCTGCACACTTAATTGAGAAACAGGGATGGGGATGAGTGGGGAACTCCAGAGGTGTAAATATATCAGTCAGCCACATGGCGTCATCTGTGCTTTGTACAAAGATAGCTGAGGATATGGTGAGCAGGAGGAATAATTTTAATTAGCACTTGCTTCTTCCCCAGCTCTGGAACTAGTGTAAATACATTCTCACTTCTGCTGCTTTTAGCACACTGGCTAGTAAACTGTCCAGGAAGGTACCATCAGCTGTGGAGTCCGTCAATAGTGTATAAACCTGAACTGAACAGGTCAGCTGGTTCTTGAGAGCAAGATTTAGAAGAAATAGGGGTAGGAAACTGAGGAACAGAAACATTGAGGCCAGATATGTAAAATGTCAACTGTTATTTCCTCATTGCAGAGTGTGAGTTTATGAACCTAACAATGTTCTTTTGACAGTTGTCTGAGTGGGATAATACCTAAATAGGAAAAGGAGTTGACAGGTTTCACAGCTTCCCTGTTGAGGGTGTTTGGAATAAAAAAACCCTCATGCTCTGGTAGGAGAAAATGTCAGAAGCAGAGAAGCACAGTTAGAGATGGCAAGGTTTCCCAGCTGTGGATCCAGTCTTGCAGAGGTGCCCAGGTAGGTGCCAGGGTACATCAGGAGCAAATTTGGTATGCACAAAGAAGAGCAATAAAAGAGAGGAAAATTGAAATTCAGTGGTTTGCTGAGATCCTGGAGAAACTTGCTGTCCCGTTTTCTGACAGCACTTGGTATCTAATGGACATGTAGAGCTCTAAAAATCCCTGCTGTGCCCTGGATGAGATGTCTTGCTGCCAGCTCAGGCGTCTGAGCCCAAGCGCTCTGTGAGCAGAGCCAGGGTGCTGGAGGCACCGCACTCCTCCTGCCACAGGTCGTGTTCACACCCCTGGTTTCTGTTCCTGCTTCTGGCATCTCTGGTTGCCCAGAAAAGATGGTGGATGCCCCATCCGTGGAGACATTCAAGGTTAGGTCACACAGGGCTCGGAGCCACCTGGGCTAGTCGAAGATGTCCCTGCTCATTGCAGGGAGGTTGCACTCGACAGCCTGTAAAGGTCCCTTCCCACCCAAACCATTCTCTGACTCAATGGTCACCTCCAGTATTGCCCTCTGAGGAAGGTGGCAGTTGACCAATCCATTAGCATAAATGGAAAAAATTGCAAAAGCTGCTTGGTTGTGAGCATCCTGACCTCTTCCCAGACGAGCTCAAGCTTGTTGCCATGTGAGATGATTTCTGCTGCTTTGAAGCTGTAGGATTTTCTTCCTTCTCTTGAGCACAGAAACGTTAACTCTTTGGACCTAAGGAAGTAAAACCTTTCACCTTGGCTGACTGTTGTGCTTAAGTGCCTCAGTGTGGGAATGCTCTGTGGCACTCAGATCAAGCTGGCACCAAGGACTTTCTGCCTGGCAGCTCCCTCACTCTTCACTGCAAACTGCCCAGGGGGCTTGCTTAGAATTTGTGTGGCAGCAGAAATCTTTGCTCCCAGTTATTAAATGTGAAGGTGGCAAACTATCTTTTTCAAGGCCAAAATAAAAGCTATTTGCATTCTCTAAAAGGCTATGATTTGCATTGTAACATCCCCAGGATGTTTTTGCTGCCCTCCAGGGACCCTGTGGGGGAAGCACAGTGCTGGATCACTTCGGCTTGTCCATGCAACAGAGCAAAGTGAGGAATGGGACACCCAGCAGGAACAACCCTCATGCTTGCAGAGTAGCAAGGGCCAGGACACACAAAGGTTGTCACTGGACCAGCTTCAGAGCTCCTTCTGGATTTTAGCACACTATAGAAACTGATAAATAAACATCTTTATCCCCTTTCACATGTTTTCTGGAAGTGAGACAAAGAGAGTACTCCATTTCCCAACATTAAAGGCATATTTACTTTGACTGGTTTCTCAAAAGAAATGAGATTCAGGTGGTTATCTTTCACCCACTCTCTCCTCAAGATTTTGAGTTCATGTGGCCAGTTTCCACAGTGCCTGAAAGAATAAAAGTTCTGAGAATGTTTCCTGAGCAGACACCCAGTTCAAACAAATGCACTTTATGTAGATGTTGATGAGCACCCAGAGCTCAGCAGCAATTGGTTTGAGCCCCAGCTGCTCCATGCCAAGCAGTAACCTTGGGTTTGAGGGTGCTTTTCTGATGCAAAGGACTGTCTGATCAGAAAATGATATTTTGCTGCAATGATTTTCTACAAGCAGCCTGCAGTGGTCTCTCCAAGAGAACGTGCTGTTGATTAATGCACAAACTTACCCCCTTTCCCTGTGTCTAGTTTTCATTCCATGTAAGCTCTGATTATTCAGTAAAAAACATTGGTTTATGAAGATAACCATCAAAATGCAGAAGCAAAGCCTTCAGTGTCCCCACTGTTTGCGGTGTGATTGCTCAGGGTTATTTTCATGCCACACACAATTGAGGTTATTGTGGAGAGCAGAATGAACAGTATTTGTTATTCAGTTCATTTTGGGGTTTCGGTGCTGTCATTGTCTCAAGGAAGTGGTGCCTGAGGATATGGAGTAGGTGAGGAATTTATTGCACAGTGTCTGGGGCTGTACAGAGACAGCTCCCAATGGTCTCACTGAAGGAGAAGGTAAGGATAATGCATGAGGAGCCAGGAGTGGGTGGCCATGGGTGCATTAGGACACTTGCCTACAGTGGCAGGGCACTGACTGCAAGAGCAGCAATGCTGGGGTTTATGCTTTCAGAGTCCTGAGCATCTCACCTTCAAGCTAAGTGTGTAGGTTTACACTGGGACCTCTGCTATGTCCTTAATGGCTGGATCTGCATCTGAGCTTCCTTACACCAAGTAGATTTAACAGAGATTATGCATTTGTTAGTCTGGATCTGGATCTGAGCTGTTTGTTTCTATAATTTGCCCATCTGAAGTCCAAAGTCCAGAGAATTTTAGAGCAGCATATGCCTTCATTCCAGAATCTGGATCTGTTTTTCTGGGCTGTTAATACATTAATGGTTCTATAAAACAGTTAATGATCTGTATTAAATGGTTTAACTACAGATTTGCAACTCCTTAACCACAACAGACTAGAAGCAAATTGAATGGGGTTGTTCTTAAAAAGATTTGCATTATCTTACTATATGCTTACCTTGTAATCCCTAGTGCATGTGTTACACCATCCATCTCTTACAGAACTGTGTGGCTCTTCTGCTTTAGAGGTGGAGGCAACAGCCCACAGATGCACAGAGTGCCTGCTCTGCATCTCCAAAGCCTTGGGATAGTGCTGAGACTCTTCTGTCAACCTCTGTCTAAAGTCCAGGAGAACAAAATTTGGGGTTAGATTAGAGTGGAAAAATGGAAACAAGAGTCCAGAAAAGCCTGAGTAAAGTGACTGAAGAAACTGCGTGATAAAAATTATTTAAGTCAAAGATCTTGGGCTGTTTCCACGTGGGAAGGTCACCAGGGCTGGTCAGAGGCATCCAAGTGAATTGCCGAGTCTCGGGCAGTTCCCTGTGTTGTCCTCCACAATCTGGACGAGTGTTGCTATGGGAATTGATGCAATCAGTATGTGTAAAAAGCAGCACAATACCAGCCAGTGGAGCAGTGTGGGAAGCCCAGGAGGCTGCCTGGATAAGGGCGCTCATCTCATCCCGTACACTGAGGTCTGTGCTAACCACATAGTGACAGGTGGTCAACCCAGTTCTCTCTGCCTCTAAACCAAACCTCTATCCTTCTCTTCTGTCTCTTTGCAGAGCTTCCTTCCTCGGAACACTTGAGCGTGGCTGATGCAACATGGCTTGCCCTCAACGTGGTGTCTGGGGGAGGTGGCTTCTCCAGCTCCCAGCCCATTGGAGTGACCAAAATTGCCAAGTCAGTAATAGCACCACTAGCTGACCAAAACATCTCAGTGTTTATGCTCTCCACCTATCAGACAGACTTCATCCTGGTAAGAGAACATAAGGGGGAAAGGCAGAGTTACTGCCACCAGATGAGAGTTCATTTAGGTATTTCTGGGAATGAGTTGTTTGGGGAGCAGCAAAAGTACCAAAGTCTGCTTTCTGCAGAGCTCTGTCTCTGGTAGTTAGGCTCTCTGGCATCTCAGGAGGTTTTTCCATGGGATGAAGCATTTATTGTCATGGGTTGTCTGGTGTCTAATCAGAGTGCTGAACCCACACTACAGTCTCTCCTGTAGTGGTGGTTTGGGTAACATTTCCCACCATCTCTCAGATTTTGATTTTAGAAAGTTAGAGGAACATAGTGTCTGCTGTCAGGTTGGTTGGTGATGCTGCAAAGTTGTTTTGGGGATAGATAGACTGCCTTTCTGTCTCACACACCTGTGTGTGCGTGCACAGAGGGCCAAACCTTATTTCCTTAGGAAATAAGGCTGAAGAACAGACAGTGCTGAGTCCTTGAAGGGATGCTGGAAAAGATGTGAAGCATTTTCCTCTTAGAAATCTCCATGATCTTTTCACAGTCTTAAAAGCACTCTGGTGCTTAATCCAACTGATATTCACAGTGGTATCACCAAGTGTGCTTCTCTAAGACACACACACAGATGGGAATTATCCTTACAGACTGACTGGCTCAAGCAGGTGTCATGTGTCCACTTCACTGTGCCCTTGAGAACATGCACCCTGCAGTACAGTGTCCTCTCACTTGTGGTGCTCACCATCACCACATAATCCTGTTCACTTGCAGGTGCGCGAGCGAGACCTGCCCTTCGTGATGCACACACTGGCTGCAGAGTTCACCATCCTCAGAGTAGTGAATGGAGAGACAGTGGCTGCTGATGACTTTGGGATAACAAATGGATTTGTCAAACCAAAACTAGGTAAGGACTAGCACAGGCTCAGCTTACCTGAGAGTTGGTCTCCGTGACACATGGGGTAGAAGTCCTGCCTCCTAACTTCCTCCAGCATTTGGGGAAATGTTTATTCTGTTGTAAGATAATAATCTTACAAGCCTGTCCCAGTACAATCAAGGATTTGAAGAGGTTCTTAACTTTCTGAGCAGTGCTAATGAGTTTTGTTGAATTTTGCCCTTTTATTACTCATTTCACATCTCTAGAGGAGTCATGCCTTTCGCAGAATAGAAGGTTAAAATACAATTTGTTGCGGTTGCAAAAATAACATTGTCTGCAGCCTGTATTTCCACGCTTCCACATGCCAAAGGAAAATGGCTTCTAGAAAAGCTTGTTCAAGTATTGCAGTGATACACAGAGAAGATTGTCGTTCAACTCTGACACTTCCGTGCCAATGAGGATCAAGGCCACAATGAGCCCAGGCCTGTACAAAACCTTAGCATGTTTGCAGCCTAAAGGAACAAGCATCAAGCCAAAGGGCACAATTAGGAAAAGGAAGAACTTAAATATGTGTGTTTACCTAGAGACCCGTGTGTAACTTTTTGCTTATAAACAAACAAACAAAAAAGCAAGGATCAGTTTTTATGAAGTGCCATTCAGTTTTGTCACTTAAGAGCTATAAATCATCTTGTTTAAGAAAATAAGCCTTTACACAAAAAAGCATCAAGTAAAGACATGGTGAAGCATGTGTTGGTTATGCACAGGTATGCAGTTTGCTATGTTGCTCTATTTATTAGTTGCATGCCTAAATACTGGCTGCTTCTCAACCACTGGCTGCAGTGTGTTTGCCAAACTGCTGTGTAGCAGCTGTTTTTTAATTTTTCTAGAAATTATGGCAAAATAGGTCTCCAGAAATAAAGGGAAAGAGGATTAACTGCCAACAACCACAGCTGGAGAAATACCTTCCATAACCCTGCCTTTTAACGGGTGGCAGCTTGAATTTTTTTCCACTTTTCAGTTTGTCTTGGCACCTCCTTTAGGTTGCCCCTCATCTCATGTAGCCTGAAAGCCCCTAGGATTAGAGAGCTGGGCAGGGCAATACCACCCTATACACCAGGGAGAGCACCACAAAAGCAATTTGTCCACAGGTCCCTCAGTCCCTATCTGAGAGCTGAGAGCCCTTCAGCAGCCAGGAACTGCCTTACAAATACTGTCAGCTTTCTCTGCAGCTGCTGCCAGTGCCTGGCTACCACGGCTGGTGGGACAGGAGCCTGCTGCAGACACGGCTCATACTTGTATGTGTGTGTCTGTGTATCTCTTTCAGTTCAGAGGCCTGTCATTCATCCCCTTTCCAGTCCGAGTAATATGTTCTGCGTCACCAGCCTGGATCCAGATACCCTTCCCACTGTTGCTACACTCCTAATGGATGTCATGTTTTACTCCAATGGGTAGGTCCTGCAGGACGATGGGCGAGAGAGAGAGAGGTATGCCTGGCATCTGGAGGCACAGATTCCTATTGCTCCTCTGGGATGTCCAGGGATCTGCTGTGGTCTTGTGCTGCTCAAAGCCAGGCAACTGAGAGTGCCCAAAGACATCTGCTGGTTTTGGAAAGCTGAGCCTTTCCAGGGTGAAGCTAGGAGTAGCCTTGTGATCAGTGTGCTGCATATCCACACAGGGCCAGAGCTGTGTACAGCTGGCTGGGCTGCTGCCCCTTGGTGTCTGTGACTCCTGGTCCACAGCCTCCTGCAAGGGAACCCTGGGGCTGGGATGGGAGAGGTTGGTCAGTTGTGGAGAGTGCTTGGTTATGCCCCTGCAAAATAAAAAAAAAATAAAAGCAGTATAATGTGACAGGACTCAGTGTCACTTCCCTAAGTCATTGTATGAACATTTCTGGTTTCACTGGCTGTATCTGCTTTAAAAGCCTTCCTGTGCTCTTCTAGACACAGTTAATGTTCTTGTCTTTGTTTCTTCAGAGTAAAAGACTCAGTGGTGGGCAACGAAGACTCGGGACATATTCGCTTTTTCTCCTTTTCTCTCATCGAGGGTTACATCTCCTTGGTCATGGATGTGCAGACACAGCAGAGGTGAGCATTGATCTTTGGGTAACCCTGACCCCCAAAAAAGCACCTGGGATATTTTCAAAGGAGCAGAAAGCAGCTTAGGCTCCTGCACATTAATTAGACCCTCATTGCATCAGTGTCATGGGCCTGTACACCCTGTCACTTTTCTGAGTGAAATCTGGCATGTTAGTTCCAGCGTCTGAATTTTGGACTTGTCTGTCCAAGCCCTCTGTGAAATCACAAGTCAGTGTGATATAGGATTATCTTTCTTTCAAAACAGGAACACTGAAGAGAAGTGATTTGGGCATTTTTATTCTGATGTTCATTAGATGTGTTTTTAAGAGCAAAACCCCAAAAGAAACTCTGGTGTAGGTGTTTGAAGTTTTACTGCTAAAGGCCAAAATCAGGATGGGGATATCAGTCATGATGTCCTCCTGCTTTGGTTTTACACACGGCTGGGCTAGGTTTGGAGTTTTGTTACGATGATTATGTCCTGAGTCATCCCTGTGCAGCAGGAGCCCATGGCTCCTCTGCTAAGGAGGGAGTCAGCTGGGGAGCAAACATCAACCTCTGTGTGTGTGTGTGTGTGTGTGTGTGTGTGTGTGTGTGTGTGTGTGTGTGTGTGTGTGTGTGTGTGTGTGTGTGTGTGTGTGTGTGTGTGTGTGTGTGTGTGTGTGTGTGTGTGTGTGTGTGTGTGTGTGTGTGTGTGTGTGTGTGTGTGTGTGTGTGTGTGTGTGTGTGTGTGTGTGTGTGTGTGTGTGTGTGTGTGTGTGTGTGTGTGTGTGTGTGTGTGTGTGTGTGTGTGTGTGTGTGTGTGTGTGTGTGTGTGTGTGTGTGTGTGTGTGTGTGTGTGTGTGTGTGTGTGTGTGTGTGTGTGTGTGTGTGTGTGTGTGTGTGTGTGTGTGTGTGTGTGTGTGTGTGTGTGTGTGTGTGTGTGTGTGTGTGTGTGTGTGTGTGTGTGTGTGTGTGTGTGTGTGTGTGTGTGTGTGTGTGTGTGTGTGTGTGTGTGTGTGTGTGTGTGTGTGTGTGTGTGTGTGTGTGTGTGTGTGTGTGTGTGTGTGTGTGTGTGTGTGTGTGTGTGTGTGTGTGTGTGTGTGTGTGTGTGTGTGTGTGTGTGTGTGTGTGTGTGTGTGTGTGTGTGTGT
>VXAU01002816.1:421771-448294 GCA_013399695.1 Formicarius rufipectus
TGTGTGTGTGTGTCTGTGTGTGTGTGTGTCTGTGTCTGTGTGTCTGTGTCTGTGTGTGTCTGTGTCTGTGTGTGTGTTTGTGCTTCTGCAGCTGCACAGCACAGGAGACTCTGAGGTCTGGAGGTTGGAGAGGAGGCTGTACTGAGACACAGTGCTTAGATTTGCTTTTGACACAGTGCAGAGTTTGGGTTTGATACTTGGGGGCAAATTCCCTGCCTCAGGGACTTGTTTTTCAAACTATTAGTTGCCCTCTTGAAATTTTCTTTGGCCTTATAGAAGTAAACCTTTGTCTGCCTTCAGGAGAGGCCAGAGGGCTGTGGCGTCAGCCTGGGGCATGGGAAACCTGGGAGGCCAGCACTTCTCTGTCAAAGGCTGCCTGATTGACCTTGGGCAAGTCTCTTTCCCCTGGTCTCCTTTACCCAGCCAAGAAATAGGGATCTCTGCAGAGATCCCAGGAACCTCCTGGGGATGGTATGGAAAAAAGCACTGAGGGTGCTCAGACACAAAAACCATTGCTCACCGTCCACATTCCTGAGAGCAGATACGGACACTTACTCCATCCATAGGTGTTTTCAAATGCAGCTCAAAAGAAACCTTCACAGTCTCAATACTTGTAAAGCTGGGGCACAGCCTGTGTCTTTGAAATCTCCTCCTGTGCCTATGCCCACCTCCAGCAGCAGATGCTGATTTGCCATAGGACACCTGGACGGGCAGGCAGGTGCATCTGCCCCGCCTGCCTTGAGGTTTCCCAGTTTGCCCAAGCTGCTGCCCTGCTATTGTTGGCTTTGAATATTGCAGGGATGCAGGAAGAGCAGATCCCTGCAGGCAGAATCTGACACACTGCTGTGTTTTAATTGTCATGTTTGGTGTTCCTTTGCTTTTACAGATTTCCTAATAATTTGTTGTTTACAAGTGCATCTGGCGAGCTCTGGAAGATGGTGCGGATTGGTGGGCAGCCTCTTGGCTTCGGTAGGTGACATTTGGGGGATCAGTTGGTGTGCAGGCAGACAGTCACCTCAGGGCCTTCGAGGGGTATGGAAAAATCCATCTGGAGCTGGGGCTTTTTAAGAGTCAGCAGCTTAACATGACTTTGTGAGCCGAGATTTTCAAGCAGGAGAAGCCTGACTCCTACCTATTAAGTCAGACTTCTAAATATACTCCTGAAAGTGCTCCATGCTTGACAGCTCCAGCTAAATTGCATTCATCTGCTGGACTTTGGAGGTGGCTACTGCAGGGACTCTAATTAAAGAGGAAAACTGGACAGAAAAAGTGGCTGGAAATGCACTGTGGATTACCGAAATCAGTGGCGAGAAGGCACTGTTGTGCTCCAGTGCAGAGCTTGGGTTATTCTGTGACTTTGGTAGGTTTAGTATAGTTTTATAGCTGTCCAGGTGGGAGTCTCGTTCACAGACGTTTCACATTCAGTGCTGCACAGGTTTGCTCAAAAAAATATTGGTCCTGAGTTGCACAAAGTCTGGAGGAGTGTTCTTACTGTTTCTGTGTCCCTGCAATTTTAAGGGTCTGATCTGAATACTGTAACAAAGGCCTGGTCTTCAGCAAACGCAGGGACACCTTCCCATGGGCTCTGAACCAGTTGCAAAGTACAAGCTTCAAGAACATTTCTGAAAAACGTTTGGCCAATTTGTATATTTAATTGCAACTTCTACACCAGAGAACCAACAGTAGCAAGAAGGAAATTTTCATGTATCTTCTCTTTAAGTATCTTAGAGGCAAAATACATAGAAATGTCATGGATGGCACATCAGGGCACCCCCCAGGCCCCTACATATGTGATGTTTAAATATGTTAACTTAAAATCCAGTTGAAATGTTGAATTTGTATCAGTGAAACTCAGGTTTTCATCTGACAGCAATGTATCAAACAAGACAGATGAACTACTGAAATTCCATTTAAAGGCCAGAAAGCCAACGGAATAGCCCAGACAGCCAACCAAGTCCTGGGCTGCACCAAAGGAGTGTGGCCAGCAAGTCAAAAGAGGGGATTCTCCCCCTCTACTCTGCTCTTGTGAGACCCCACATGGAGCACTGGGTATGGCTCTGGTGTCCCCAGCATAAGAGGGACATGGAAGTCCAGAGGAGGCCACCAAGTTGAAAGCAGCCTGGAGCACCTCCCCAGTGGAGACAATCTGAGAAAGTTGGGGCTGTTCAGCCTGGAGAAGAGAAGGTTGTGTGGAGACCTCACATCACCCTTCCAGTGTCTGAAGGGACCTACAGGGAAGTCAGAGAGACAAGGAATAGTGCATTCAAATTGAAAGAGGGTAAATTTAGGTTAGATATTATGAAGAAATTTTTCACTCTGAGGGTGGTGAGACACCGACACGAGTTACCCAGGGAAGCTGTGGATGCTCCAACAGTGTTCAAAAGTGCTCAAAGCCAGGTTGGATAAGGCCTTGAGCAGCCTGGTCTAGTGGGAGGTGTCCCAGCCCATGGCAGGGGAATTGGACTAGAGGATCTTCAAGGTCCATTCCACCCCCTTAACTCTATGATGATTCTGTGATGGAATTGGTATGAAATCCTGTCTCAGGAGCTCTGGTGGGCTGCCAGCTTTGGGGATCTGCATTTCTCTGTAGCAAAAAGAAGGTAGTAAAATTAAATGTGCAGTGTATTGTGGTGGCCCAAAAGCCTGATTCTGTGAGAAAGAATACATCTTATTGCAGAGATTATTTCTGATTGGAGTTTGTGAAGACAAACATCCCTGTGTACCATGGACCTGGTGGGCCCTGGGAGTTCTACAGGCTCCTACAGACAATGACTGATTTTTTTATCTCCCCATAGATGAATGTGGAATTGTTGCTCAGATTTCTGAGCCTTTGGCTGCAGCTGACATCCCAGCCTACTACATCAGTACTTTTAAGTTTGATCACGCATTGGTGAGTATGAAGGCAGCTTCTTTGGAATAGGGCAGATCTTTTCCCTGGGAGAAAACTCATGAAGAGATTGTAATTTCCAACTGGATAGCTTGTTGGAAGGCCTTTGCTTTGATACAGCCCAGCAGACACCTCTCTCCAGCCTCCTCCTGGCTGTCACTGCCCTGGATCAGAGGCTCCTGAACAAAGCCCAGCCCTACCAAAGGCAAAGCCACATTAACGAGTGTTGTTCTGGAAAAAGGCCTCTCTTAGTCCTTAAAGACCTGTAGTGATGGAGACTTCACAGCCTCCCTGACCAGTCTCTTTAACTGCATCCCTGTCTTTTATTACAGACAGCCACAAGCCCTCTCCCATTTTGCTGCAAACATAGTTGCAGGCTCCAGACTTTCAGGACAGTGCTGTGACAACCCACCCTTAAGGGGAAGGTGCTTCTTTTGGTGCTTCCTTCCACTTAATGCTGGGCCATCCCAGGTGCCTTTGTATATGGGGAATGTTTTGGAGAGTCTCCCCATAGCAGATCATTGTCTTCATCTCTTGGTGCCTACATGGTTCTAACCTTTGTGTTTTGAGACCCATCTATTAGCTCTGCTGTCCCTGCATCCTCCTCCTCATGGTGCAGACCTTTGATAAACCAGCAGGAATTGCCAGCACATCTAGGGAAGGTGATTTAGAAGAAAACAAGTTTGTTGCCATATTTGTTCTCACAAGTGCCCCTAAGCAACTGAAGCACAGTCATCAACATGAGGGTCTTACCATCCTTGCAGAGTTCTCCTCTCTTTTATACTGATGGATATTTTACTTCTAGGCCTACCTCTGCTATTCCTTTGGCTTTATAGGACACCTTCAAAAATAAGTAATTTCCCTGGAAAGCAAAAATTGCTGTGCCTGTAGCCAGAAATAGGACGGCATTTGTCTTGGAGCCCATTTCCCTGGTCCTGAGGAAAAGGAGTCAGTAACCCATGTGCTAACAAAGCTACAAAACTCAGCTGCTTGATTGGGTTTTTTGTGCCCTGTGTTCCATTATACTTTGCCTTTCATCACTCCAAATTCACTGATTGGGCCCTACATTTGACCTGTAGAAGCTCCAGTGAGTTCAAAGGAGGTTTGCGGTGGGTGGGAGGGGTGGATTAATTGCTTTGGTTTTTCACATTTGGTGTGAACCGTTTATGGCTGATAGGTCATGTGTGTAAAGAGTAAAAGTAAATATTATTTCCGATAGCAAAGGTCAAAATGTTTTATATGTTTGTCTTATTTTCATGAATATTAACTGTGCTGATAAGATAAGCTAATAAAACACCATTTAAAAATCAATACTGTTAGCTTTGCCTCACATTCCTGCCCATTGAGTGGCCCCAAGTGCCCACTTTCTGTGCAGAGCACAAGGTGCAGAGTGCTCCTGGGTGTCAAGCCATAACTGGAGAGCTCAGCCCTGTCTTTTGAAGGAGGTATTTAACTAGAAACTTGTGCCATACAATAGCGATGACTCTGCAGGCAGCCCCACCTTGTCTGAGTGCCTCATCCTGCTTGCCTCCATGCCCACAGATCCCGCCTCGATCGATTGCCAGGGCATTACAGGGCCAAGCACTGAGGTTTGCAGATCTTCCTTACTCAAAGCAGTATTTTAGTGATTTTCCTTGCAACTTTCAGTTTTCTTTATGTATGATTTTAAAGCCTTTTCTCCTGGACTGTGCTGTTCTAGCTGTCAAACCCTTCCATTCTTTGAAAGGTGCATTTCAAGCCCTCCTTTGCCTGACTTTGCTCTGAGCACACTGCCTATGTTTGGTGCATGTTGGCTCTAGAGTAGTTTTGCTGGCCAAGATCCTGACCTAGATTTTGTCACTTTTCCCCTAACTTTGCTACCCAGTTACCTTGACTTCTAGTGACATTTCTCAAGGTCTAAGTACATCTCAAACTCTTTCTCTAAATCTGCCCTTTATTTAAGGTCAAGATATTGACCTGTTGTTGACAATTCAGAGCATTTTATAAAAGCTTGTTGTTACCTTTCATCTGGGTTTTTTCCTACTGTGCATCTTAAGGTGGTTTTTGTTGCTTAATTTTTATTTGACCTGAGGTGTTAATACTGAGATCTTCCTGCAATGCTGTAGGTGTAGATGTTTGTCCTAGAAATCAGGACTTGTGCTTGAGATGAAATCAAGAGAGAAAGTGCTGGAGGTGGGAATCTCCAGGTGTCTGGCCTGTCCCCTGGCTGAGGTAGTGTCGGGCTGGTAAAATCCACGCTTTCTAGCTCCCTCTAAAGAGAGCAAGGGAGAAGAGTCCCCTTTCCATGTGCTCTGATTTGCTCAAAGGTGTCTTGCTCTCCTTCGACAGCATTTTCCTTCTGAAGAGACTGAAGCTATGTCTGGCCTGTAGTTTGGAGCTTTATTTCTCCCTTTATGGTTGGTGCTTTGATTTCTCAAAGACCTGAGAAGTCAATGCTGCGCCAGCTGCCCTGAGACAGGGATAATTTCCAGGGTCCAGGGGACAGGGAAGGATAGAACTCCTCTGCTGGTGGCAAACTAGGATGGATCCTGCAAAGCAACACTGTTTGCATGTCTGTCCCGGAGCAAATCCGGCCCAAACGCTTGCGGTGTGATTGACACCATTTCCGTGCCATTAAGGGACTCAGGCATTTTGCAGGGAATGAAGGACCAGCCCACTGTGATTCAAGAAGGAGTTTGGTCTGTGTAGGTCAAAGCCAGTTGGCCAGAACCAGCCGGTGCTGCTTTCTTCTGCCTCTATCCAGTGCTGACAGAGAGACCTGTAAGGGTGGGCATCGCCAGGGCTGACGAGGGGCACGTGGTTTGAAAAATCAACTGCTATGCCTTTTCTCATTATCTTCTGGAGAGGCAAAGAATCAAACACCTTCTTCCACTGCAGTGTTCAGCGTACTGGGAAAAATGATGGCAGGAAGGCAATGGAGAGTCCTGTCTCAATTCCTGTTCGCAGTGGTGGAGGTGTGCTGGGGTTTTCTTCCTAACGCAGAAGAGTTTGCTGTATGCTTCTGTTAAGTTTATTTTCTTCCTTTCCAAGCTGACTTCTGTTCACACATCAACAGAGCCATTCCATCTTCCCACTGGAAAATTGAACATTTTTCTCGTTATTTCTCATGAGGTTTTCCTCAGTTTTGTTAAAAACCTTGCAGAAAATCACAGTCCAGTTGTATTCTGACTCTCTGAGCTCTGGAGAATGTCAGTGAATCCGTGTATCGTGCTCCAGGCCTCAGACATCTCACAGAGAAGAACAGTCCTTTAACTTACTAAACAGGAAGTATTTTGGCCTCCTCCAGCAACTTGAAGACAATTTTTTCCCCTCCATTCTTCTTTCCACTTTCCAAGAGCTGCCTGTTCACTGAACAGTGTCTTGGAGTTTATGTAATGGTCAGATGCCTCTTTTCTGTCTGATGTAACTTTACTTGTGGTTTTTATTGTTTTTTTTCTGCCTATGACAGTCTCTCTGAGATCTTTTGCATCTTCTGTTACAAGAGATTTTTCTTGCAGTAAGTGTGAAAAGACACTGACTTATAATTTTGTATATGGGCTTCGATGGTTAAGTCTCCTCCCAGAACTGGATAAGAAGGCACAGATGCTGTACCACACCATCTGGCAACTCCACCACAAGCACACTGGTGGTTCTTTTCTTCTTTTGATGGACATGTTCTCCTGTCACCCACCATGGTCTTGCAGCCCACACTTATGGATCCCAAACCTGTAGGATGCCCCTGAAAGCCTCGTGGAGGCAGCCACATAAATCAGTCAGCACAGGCAATTTTCATGAGTGACTTCCTGGCATGCAAGTCCTTCACCAACAAAAGGAAAGGAGGGGAGAGGAGGAGGAGAGAGAAACTCCAAAATAATCATCTCCCCACCAGCACCCACTGTACAATAGCAAACCAGCCAGATCTCACTTAACAGGGGATAACTCGGGGGATACCTTGGGGTAATGGGTGTGTCCTTGTGTGTGGAGTCCTTGCTCAGTGGAGTTCAGGTGTCCAACAGCAAAGTACCTTCCTGCTTGGGACTGGTCTGGCTTTGTCTCGTGCCTCTTTTTTCCTTGTTGTCCCTTTTACTGGAGTATGACCCTTTTTTTTGTTTTCTTGCAGGTACCTGAAGAAAATATAAATGGTGTGGTCAATGCACTCCGAGTCAGTCAAGCTGAAAAGCATTAGAAATCTGAGCTGGTTCCAGATGCTTTTTATTATTATAATTATTATTATTATTATTATAATTATTATTATTCTTTTTTCTCACAGTATTTCTTGAAAAATCTGATTATGGAGAGTGACATGAAAAGAGACTGTGGAAAGTGGAGCAGAAACAGCTCCAATAAGCCTTTGTTTTAATTATAATTATTGTTATTTTATTAAATTTATGAATGAGAGGAAGGAGGAAAGGGAGTTCAGATGGTTTCCTGATGTTCAGCTCCAAGATGAAGTGTACCCTGCCTGTGTTCTCACTGTGGGAGTTGCTGCCAGGGGACACCCATCTCTCCCGGTGGCGCGGATGGCACGGGTGTGCTGTGAGAGCTGATGGACAGGCTGCTGGCTCAGAGAGCCCTGAAACCAGAAACAAAATGAAATGTGGAATTAAACAGAAAACACGTTGCGTAGTGCTGGCTTGTCTCCTCACATCAGACTTCCTGAGGACTGTCCGTCACTGCCTGCGTCGAGATAGGATGGGAATTGGGTTCTATTTCCCCCAGCAGAACTGTCTGGTGTTGGAAAAGGGGAAATTATCCAGTTGTTTGACTTTTCCTCTTTTCCCTTCTCCCTGCAGTCAAAGCCTGGCTGCTCTGAGAAAGCCCAGACAGAGGGAGAGCTGCTCTGGCCAGCTCCTGGATGATGGTGTTGCTCAGACTTCTGTCTGCACTGAAACTTGGCTGGTTTTGCTCAGTTTTTCCCAGTCACCATCTCACAGTTCCCAGTATCCTGCTGCCATGTCTCCTGCTCCAGGGCAGCTACTGGCCACTTGCCCTGTGCCAGAGCCATCCCCAGCCCTTGTCCCCCAGACCCAGCAAGAGGAGGGAGGTGTCTTTTCTCCCATTCCCTCATGCTTTTTCCCATCCCTTGTACACATGGGGACACAAAGTATTGCGTGGAATCCCTGGAGAGCTGCTCTTGCTCATCGTGGGCTACCTTGGCCAAGAGCCACAGCAGTTTGTCCCCAGGGCCAGGAGGGTGCCCAAGTCCTGTGGGCCCTCCTTCATCATCTCCTTCATCACCCAGGTGGAAATTGCTGCTGACTGGTATCTTGTATTCCTGGGGTTTTCCATGGGTTCAGTGGGCAGCCCTTTGAAAGTAGAACAGTGCTGAAAATGCCTTGAGATATTTCCATCTGGTCCTCTCACAGGAAGGTGATGGGGGCTCTTCCTGCTCCAGGGCAGCAGGAGTGTGTTTGCTCCTGGCTTGTACCACAGGAGCCACCCATGCAGTGGCATCCACCTCTAAGCTGTGCCTGCGGCTGCTCCCAGCACCGTGGAGGACTGCAGGGACTGGTGTCGGGAGAAGACCCTTCTTTTGTGGTTAGCAGCCACAGTATATCTTGCACTTCTCAACTTCTTCCGCTTCAGTCTTGACATAAAGAAATTGCAGATCTTGCCTTTTTCCTGAGGACTTTCCAGCCGTGCTTCAGAGACAGCCCCTTGCAGGATTTTTCTAAGGTTGTGAGCCCGAGTTTTCCATCAATGTGCAGGCAGTAAGTGAGCACCTGAGCCAGTGCTGGGGCCGTGGTTTTGTACTGTTGTGTAGGACACACACACACACATGGGCTTACAGCTTGCTGATTAGTTCTCCATTCACAGTGCTGGAGGGCTGAGCTTAAGAGTTACGGTTTCTGATGTTGCTGGACCCAGACATTGAGTTTCAAATCTGATTTTTCATCGGTGGGATGTTGTGTGGCAGCTGGACAAGGAATCCGAGCATCCAGGGGAAAAAGTGGGGGTCACTCTCCTTGATTGGCCCTATCTGAGCTAAAGCATCCCTGCTGAGAAACACTGAGGCACGTGTTCAGTGCTTTATCAAACAGGATGCTTTGCTGTTCCTTTGCATGGGTTTTCAGAATTGCCCCATGATATGATATATTTGCTCCAGATTTCTGGAGCAAAGGCCTATCCCAGATGTGGCACTGTGCATCTCTGGATGTTTGCTTGGAAAAATACTTAAATCTCCTGCCATCAGGACATGGGCACAGGCTTTGCAGGGCAATGTTTAAGGCACTCAGAGATGTTGACTGTGACCCTGCCCAGTGTCATGGACACTGAGCTGGGCTGGGGCAGGAGGCAGGGTGGGCAGCAGCTTTTCACCACATACCTTGTCGAGGGGTTCCTCCTTGGGATGGTAGACTGGGGAGGAAATGGGATTGCACAGAATTTTTTTTCTAGAGTTGGAGTACAGCTACTGAGATGCCAGTCGGGCTTTCTGGTCAGTTGAGTTGAGCCTGAGTTTTTCCTGTGTGCATGGATGGTGCCACCTTGATAGGGTCACTGCGACAGAGTCGTCTTTATGCTCTGGGGTTTTGGTGACCTTTGGAAAATGCCAGTTTTGGCATCAGAAAGCACTGTGCATTGCTCTGTGTGTGCCAGAAACAAGCAACAACTTTACTAAGCCTTAAGTGAAAGTAAAAAATTATAAAGCATTTTAATTTTTTTTTAAGTATTTAATTTTTTTTCCATAACATTGCACTCAGGCACTTAGAGGCTGATTTTTTTTATTCAAATTTTTTACCCTTTTCCAAAGGGTGTCAGCTTTAAATTTGTGAAATTTCTTCAAGTCCTTGTGGTGTTTCAAACCTTCCCAAAGCAGGTTGATGTCCCAAAATGGGCAAGTTGGCCTGAAAAATTAATAAGATATAAAAAGGCCATCAAGGGACTCTTTGTCTCCACCATCTTCTGGCACCATCCTTGACTTCACCTTTTTATTTCCTTTTCTTGTTTTGTCCTGACATCCAGGAAGACTGTTTTTGACAACTTGGGGTGGTTGATGCTTTCCCTTTAGTTGTTCCATGCATGTTTTTGCTGGTGGGAACTGAGATACTGCAAATGTGGGCAGAATTGGTGGGACCTTGTCCCCACAGCCTGGAAGGCCAGGCGAGTGTGTAGTCAGGATTGGTGCAGGCTTGTGTGGTGCTGTTGCTTGTGAGACCTTCACTGGGTAAGGCAGGAAGGGTCTGTAGGGGCTTTACTAAAACATTTCATAGTAATAATAATACCAGCCCAGTAATAATACCACAGGGTTTAGCGAGCCCAAAGTAGGCACTCTTAAAGCTGCTCCACAGCTCCTACTCTCCCAGCACCTGGTCTTTGTAGCGGGGAAAAACTGAAGAGCCTTTTCATTCTTCTCAATGCTTTGTGATAATATGTCTGAGCTTCCCTGGCTGTTCAGCACTGTGGATAAAGGAGGAACATGTCTCAGTTGTGACATCCTTCAGCTGGGTGCCTGCATTACCTGTCAGCCACCCATACTGCCCCAGCATCACTGCTCAGCTCTCCACAGAGTTCCACCTGTCTGTGTCTGCTGCTATTAGGGGATCACCTCAATGCCACAGGACCCTCCCTGTTCCCTCTCTCCTCTCATTTCACAAAAATTCACTAACAGCAAAATGCAAAAGTGTTTCCAGCCCTGCAGGAAAGGGTGGGCAAGGGTGGGGAAGTACATGGCCCTCCCACACCATCTGTCTTTCTCCAAGGCTTTTGTTTTCTTAGAAATCTCAACTTTTCCAAGTTGCGTGTGTTGTTATGTAGGGTTTTGTCTTCTTCCCCTGCCCCAATTAGATTTTGACTGCAAATTTCTTTCTACTCCATGTGTTCATGTATAATGTTTCTACAGAAATCCTTAGTGTGTGTGTCTATTGTACACATATAAATACCCCTGTTTGTGTCTGTAGGGCTGTGCGTGGTGTGGGCACTAAAGCAATATATGCTCATAAATGCACAGTGTGAGTACATGTGTGTATACTCCAGGCACACACTCTGTGTGTGTGTCACCAGCACGGTCAGACTTGGCGAACAAAGATTTGGGAGGGTTTTACCCACGCTTGCTGCAAGCACTGCTGGCTGATGAGGCCAATGCGAGATAGGCAAGTCCGGTTGCAAAAGGCACAGCAGAAAGTTTCCGTAGGTGGTACTGTCAGGGCACGGTTCTTTCTGCGGTGTCTTTTCTCCTCCAGACTGATTCTGCGTGCAGTTTCAAAGGAGACAGCAGCGTTATAGATTGTGTGTCTCCACATCTCCCGACTGGAGGCCAGGGTGGACCACTGATGGTGGTCAATATGGCCAAGGCTGAGGTGGTGTTTCAGTGAGTCCCTGTATCTCTTCTTCGGGCCTCATCTGTGTAGTAAGTGATGCATACACACATTTATTCACCATATATTTTTTAATTCAAGTGATGGGCAATATCAGTTCCACTCTCAGGATTTCCCTACGTGTGTTTCATGAAGAGCAGCAGTGGAGCTGACCTGGAGCAAAGCTGGGGCTCCTCCGCTTGCTGGGAGGAGCATCCGATTTTCATGCCTGCTTCAGAAACTCCCTTTCCCTCTCCGTTTTGGTGCCTCAAGTACAGAGACTGAAGGAAAGTCACTCCTTTTTCTTTCTACATTCTAGTCGCTGCCCTGAATTACTCCAGCCTGTAAACAGGGCTGGTTCATTTGCACAGTGTCCTCCCAGACCTGGGGGTTTCCACTGGAGCTTCCAGCTCCCACAAGCACCGAGTTGGTGCCAGTGCTGTTCACCTTCGCCTGGCCGAGGCAGGAGCTCCTCCTGGTCCTCCTGCACCCGAGGCTTTGGGGTGGCCTGGGCCAGGCACCAGCATTGCCTCTGAGCTGGTTCCTGGTTGTCTTCCCCAGCAGCTCCGCACAAGGCTGCGGGCAGGTGCGAGGTTTCCCGGGGGATGTGTCTGCCAGGTGCTCAGAAGGCAGCCCACAGCTAGTGCAAGGCTCTGGTATTTGTTGGGGAATTCACATTTGTTGGCCTGTGAGGAACTGAAATCAGTGGGTTATTTTTAAATAGATGGAAATGTTGGAGGGTCTTTACCTGTTAAAAGCAGGAGTAGCTGCTTGAACCCAGTCGTTGGAAGTGCATGGTCTTGGTATCATTGGAGAGTTCTGCTAACCAGGAGGGCTGTTAGGGTCCAGATAGGGAAAAGTTTTAACCCAATGCATCCCCAATTTTGCTATTTCAGTTACACTTCATGGAAGGCGGTGGGGGTTCTGTCTCACCACTGAATTTTCAGCACTTTGAGGTTGCTGATTTTTCAGGCTGCCCCACAAGTGCATCCTTGCACAGCCTTTGGTTTCTTTCCAGGCACTGAAGTCAGTTTGGAGTTTCTGCAATGCTGTGCTTTAGGTGGCATGTATCTGCCTCTTGCATGGGGAGGCCTTAATGGAAATGTTTGAGTATTCTGGAGCACAGAGATTGTGGCACCTGCAGTGGCTGACTTTAGTATTAAGACTCACTTAACACCAATGCCATTATAAAGTACATTCATAATAAAAATGTGCTGCTGCTTCCAAAGGTGTTTTAAGCTCCAAGCTCAGTGTTATCATTCCCAGGGCGCAGGTAGGGAACACTGCTATGCAGAGATGGATCATTCCTCATCTGTGACAAAAAGTTGTTGATGTCAGACTCTCCTGTGGCACTGCACCCCCTAAGATGTGCCATGCAAAGTGGGTGTGGGGACTTTTAGGACTGGCACTTGAAGAAAAATCTTACTGGGAGGCTATGATTGCTTTAGCCAAGCAAAGCATTCAACAGCATTCAGCTTTAACTTTTCTGAAACATGTTTTGTCCTGCTGGCACTGAGAGGCAGACAAAGTAGTGCAGCACAGGGAAGAGTGTGGTATCCAGCATAGCTCCCTGAGCACTCAGTTTTCCTGGTGGTTTTGCTGCTCTCAGCAGGGTGCAGACCCCATGAGAGAGGCAAGGCAGAGAGCAGCTCTCAGAGAGCTGGCACTGCCACGTGCGATGCAGGTGCAGGATATAGTTTGCAGGAGTTTCCAGTGTGTTCCTCCACCGAGTGCCCCCTGCAGGCACCTGGTGTCTCACGGGCTGGCCGTGGGATGAGTTTAATAGTGTGACTTTAACATCCCGTGAAGGTTGGGAAGCTATTTGGGACAACAAAGCCTGAATTCCATGCCCTTGATCAGAGCCTGGGTCTGAGGGCAGCTGTTTCCTATCTTTTCTCATCTCTGCTATACAAAGTCTGAATTTTTTTCTGTTGTGAGGCCCTTTCCTGTTCTGAGGCAATATTGTTGTCACTGCCCCACTGCAAAAGAGCCAGGGCTTCAGGCCGTGCTGACCTGCAGCAGCCATGGGGTCAGCCCACGCTCCCTTGTTCCAAAGTGCATCTGGGTCTGCCTTGGCAGGGTCCTGCATGTCTGTGCTGTGGCACTGGGGGGTCTGTGGAGGTCCCTGTTAATGACAGACATAGGAAGGCCAGGGAAAAGGCAGAGGTAGTTGGCATGCCAAGGGATGCAAAGGAATCAGTCTGTTCCTTTTCAGTTGTGCACATAGGAATGTATTGCAGTTTTGCTTATTATTGTTGTGAACATAAAAGCATTTTGATTCTTTTTCTTCCTCTTTGACTTAAACAGATTTTCCCATCCCTGCCCATCCTCCACACTCAGGCACAGTCTCCCAGGGGTTGCATTTGTCACAGTCCCACCATACCAGAAAGGGTGGGTAGCACAACCACTCCCAAACCCCTGGGAGTCAGAAAATCTTCTGATGCTCAGCATTACCATGTGGGGAGAGCCCCCAGGAATACCCGTGTGTTTTGATGACACTGTGGTGTCAGGCACGTGGCCTTGAGGGTTAGTCCCATCCTTGTGGTTTTCCCCATCCATGTACCCATACGCAGCGTTTGAGACCTGCAGGGCATCCAAACTCCCTACTTTAGAGGTCAGTGACTTGAGTAGGAGGTTCTGGGTCCTGCACTGGCACAGTCAGTACTCACTGAGGGCAAACACTCCTGTTTTGGCACTGGATAATTGGTATATCCAGTAATGACAAGGGAGAAATGCTTTGTCCATCCCCAGGCTGAGTGTCACTGCTAACTCCCAAGAGATGTTCCCCAGCAGCATTCAGTGATGGCCAAGAAATCATTTTCTGATGGGGATTTCTTCTCCCTCTGTTGCTGTGACTGTTGTGGACATCTCCGGTGAGCAGCTTAAGGCATCTCACTTACCTGTTCCTGTCCTGCCTGCAAATGTTGGATTGGATTAAACTTTTATTACCCACAGGAGAGTTAAACCCAGTAATCCTTTGGCAAACAGTATTTACATGCTATAACTTGTGTTGGGGTGTGTTTACATTGGCTGAAATTTGCAGATCTGCCTCCAGATTTCCATGCCTTCTCCCCATGAGTGCCTCTATCTGTCTGTCTGCCTGTCTGTCCCCTATCAGGGGTCAGCAATACCCCTCAGGCATCCTGTCGGCACTGAGCCAGTATGGAAACACTGTGTGCATTGTTAGCAGGGGCTGCAGGGTCTTCTCAGGGCACCTGGAGGGAAACAGTCGACTGTGAAGATAATTTGAGTTGCTCTGCTGCCCTCTTGAAGCACAGCTGAGTTGAACTACCAGCTCCAGTTAGCACAGGTGAAGGAAAGGATGGGGTTTTGTAGCAGAGCACGTGCACTGGAGGCTGATCAGCAAATCCTGGCTGCAGTAATAGCCCCTGCAGATGCTCTGGTGAGCACAGAGCAATGCACAGCCCTTTGTATGATGGGGAAATGGATGAAGTATGTATCAAAGTACATACATTTTAGGGTTCTATACCTCTTTGGAACATACATAAGCCAAAATTGTCTCTTGGTTTCCCTAGACAGCACTAGCCAGTTTTCTTCAGTTCAAAGCCTGTTCCCCTGTAATTGCAGCATGTGGAATAGCTTCTCCCTGCTCCATAATTCTCTTGCGGGATTTGGGGAGGGCTGAGTCACGAGGGAACACAAACCCCAGGCATCCCCTCCCAGCTGAGAGCACCTAAGCTTTGCAGCCAAGATGCAGACAGCAGCAGAGGGCCGACAGCCACACACCTCCTGCTCTGCCTGCACAGCTCCAAAGTGGCCACAGCCAGCCCAGCTTGGAACCATGTTCTGCCTGGCTTTCTGCTGTTATCTGATCAGTGTCCTGAGGATTTGAAACCAGCTTCCTGCAGTTACAGTATTAAGCTTTTTCTTTTTCCAAAATTCAAGAATTCCTACCAGTTCTTTTGTAACTTGAAAAACCTTGTTTTCCAGGTATCTGATTCCCTGGCCCTTGTGGGAATGCTGCTCAAAGCACCCTGCTTGCCAGGGTAACTGCTATGAGCACTAATACTGCTTTGGGCCCAAAAGGGGGAGTCCAGCCCCATTTGCTTGCTGAAATGCTGAAGCAGTCCCCAAGGTCAGGCTGGCAGAATGCTGCTCCGGAGACAGGTCACATGGGAGAGACAGCCAAAGTAAACAGAACCCTCTCACCCTCCTCGTCCTTGTTGCTCACACAGAGTCATTCCCATCAGCTGGAAGGATTCGAAAAGTGAATTTTCCTTCCACTGAAGGAAAGTCTACTCTTTCTTGGCAGAAAAGAGCAAAAGAGCATTTGCCATGTGGGACACTGAAGGAAGGGGCCAGGAGGCTGTATATGTAGGGCAAAGAAGAAAAAACCCACAGCCTTTGTTGTAGATGTTTCATTGCAATTCTTTCTAATGCCAGCCTTGGGATGGATTCAATTTTTGAGGTCACTAAAATTACCTAAAGAGCTGGTGCTGCTGTTACAACTGTGGGAGCTGCAGACTTGGCAGTATTGCCTCCAGGCAGGACAAACCTGCACAGGGTGTGGGACCCTCCCCACCGTGGTTCAGTCCTGGGGCACAGGGTTTCTGGGACTCTTCCATCCAGCTGTGCCATTGCCCTGCAGCAGCACCTGGAGGCAGACTATTGAACCAGGCCTGCTTTTGAAGAAATCTCTGAGTTTGAACATCTGCTTCCTGGGAACAAACCTCTCTTCTCCCTGGCAGTGTGTGTGTGTTGGCACAGGGTGTAGGGGGGTTTGGGGTATGAAAAGTTATGTCTGTGCAAGAGGAGCACCCAGTTTCTCCTTCAGCCATTAGGAACAGACTGTCTACTCCAGCTCAATGACCTTGGCCTTTTTTTTCCCAGCTGTATTATAGCATTTAAAAATAATTGTGCCCTCACTCTCCTTCAGATCCTGCCTGCCAGGCTCCCCTACATGCCCATGTCTCAGTGCTTCCCTTCTCCAGGTTTCTGTTTGCTCTGTAATTGTGAACTGCTCCAATGATAGTGTGGTGGAAAGAGGAGCAGATCAGTGTCCCAGGGCAATCTTTCCTAGGTGCTTCTGGTTGGGCTGGATCTGGGGTTGCCATTGCCTCTCCCAAAATCCTCCTGCTACTGCTGCTAAAGATAATCTTGCCAGTCCAATGGCTGTTGATCATAGGGGTGTGAGAATTGCATGAGTGCTGTCAGTGCCCAGGTTAGTGCTTGCAAATGCAGAAGGTAGTGGCATTCACCTGCCTCTTTCCAGTCCAGGACTGCTCAGTGTCACAGCCACCATGGTTGTGTACCCTGTTGCCTGTGCCTGGGTATTCTCTCATCCCTCCCCTGTACCGGGGCTCCAAGTTTGGTTTTGGGGCTTGTGAGACATGAAGTTGAAGAGTGGGACATTCGTTTTAGCACTGTCATGTCTTCTGCCAGTGCATCCTCCTCCTCCATGCTGTGTCTGCAGCAGCTGCTGACAGCAGTGCCAGAGAGGGGACACTCATCCTGGTGATCAGGCCAGTAGGAAGACCATGGCTCCTGGGACAGGCAAAGGAGGAGGCTGCTGGGCAGTGACTCACAGTAGGATCCAGCTTTGGATGCTCTGTTTCAGCCTTTAGAAGAGCCTGTCTCACTCTGGACATAGTCCTGTCTCACAGTTTTCACTAAAATTAGAGGGGGTTGATGACCTCAGTTTGGTTAACATCTTCACCTGCTCCCACCACTGAGCCATGCCAGGTCTTGGCGCTGCTGGGATTTGGGTTGTAGTGCCCAGGGAACATGCTCTGGGACCTGCAGCCCCACCCTGCAATGAGTCTGGCTCATGCTGATCATCTCCTGCTCTTTGGGCACCATGAGGCAGCTGGTGAGGGCTCGTTCAGGGAGAGCATTGCACAGAGGGTGCCTCATCCTCCTAATTAGGGCTTCGGGCAGATTCCTAGTTTGGTTCCTCTGGGCTAAGTTGCAGCAAGCCATCACCATGAAGGGTTGTAATGCAGGATTAGGCCTCAACCCCACTGTGCTATGCACATTCAGGGCTTGTCAGGAGAGGGTTGGCCCTTCACTGGCCATGGTGCAGCCCAACTTTATTAGTACCTCAAGCGGCTTGAACGAGATTATTTCCCTCTTTCTCCCCTTTGGACTCAAGAAAGAGCCCGGATTCCTTTGAGATGCCCAGGATGGCCACAGCATGAACCCAAATTCCTTGAACTGCCAAAAGAACAGAGCCTGGTGCAGAAGCTGCCCAGCTCAGATCAGGGTCTTCCCCTCTGTTCCCTGGCTGCTTGGAACAGCTGTGCTGGACAACCTGTGGAGGAAACCGTTTAGGACTTTATTTAATAAATTATTTATGTGTTATTTGCTCTGTAAGTGAAATACCATGTTTGGCCTCAAGATACCCACCAAACTGGCCTGAAGTGGCACTGGGAACCCAAAACCTCCTGCAGCCTCTCCTCCCTGCTCACCCCTCAGAAACCCCATAGAGGTTTTTCACTGGGGGAAAAAAAAGCAAAGAAAGAGGTGTATTTATTTCCCTTTAATTATCAGAGTAATGCAAACTCTCAGGGCAGGAGGGCAGTCCTCCCAGTGCAGGGGCCTGTGCTACGCCCCCTGCTCTGGGCTGCACCGGCCACGTGGGCAGTGCCCATGGGCTCAGTGCGGCTGAGCACCATGCACGTGGGTGGGCAGCAGCTCTTGTGAGCTTGGGGGCACAAGGTAGCCTGAATGCATCAGCCACCTTTGTGACCTCTCCATGAGGAGGGATGTTACACCATGGGGCAGACGGAGTGGTGGTGGCAGCTGGGGATGAAGCACTGGGCATGGTGCAGAGCTGAGAAGTGGCTGCTTTGCTTTCCCAGTGAGTGCACACACTGCTTTTTTTTTTTGCTGGTCTTATGCTGCAAAGCTGAGATTTATGTACTGTATGAAAAACAAAACAAACAGAACAGAAAAAAAAGAGAAAAAATCCTAACACTCCAGAATAAATGACAGTATATTTTGTACTTTGTAAAGTAATTAAAATGAAAAAAGAATAAAGTTAAACTTACAATGTCTGCTTTTGTACTGATCAAACTGATGAAAATAAAGCAGAGCTTGGCATTGCCTGTAAGATGTAACTCTATTTCCTTCACCTACAGCCAGTCTGGGCCTCACTCCCATGTACACCATTTAGGAAGGCCAACAGATATCCCCAAGGCTCTCCAGTGTCCAGGACTTGTCACCACGTGTCCTGTACCCCTACAGATGGTACCCACCACCATCTCCATCCTCCCACCATTCTCTGGCAGGCACCAAACCTGCCCCATCCTATTCCCTTAAATTACAAGGTCAGTGAGATGCTGCTAGTGTATTTGCCAGACTTAGTTGTACCTGCTCACCGCAGGGTGCAAGATGCCCAGGAGCCCGGAGAGCCCCAGCAGAGATCCTGGTGGTGCACTCAGAGCCCTGCAGTCCAGCAGCAGAGGAGCAATCTAAGCCCCTTCATGGACTGTTTTAAGGCAGTCTCTTGGGATGATGAGGTGTGGACAGGACACTTGTGCTTGAACCTTTCATCCCGCCCTCCTGCAGCTTCTTCAGCCCTGGGCCACCGCAGTGCTCAGAGCTGTACATCAGGGCTCTGCATCGGGGGCTCATCCTGAAGCCCTTTTGGGCTATATTAAGCCAAACACACAGGCATGGCGCTGTTCAGAGGGTGAATTACTCACGTAATCAATGCCAAATCAGGTAGGTTATTCTAGCTCTAATTTGAACCGCTCCACACATGCACCCCTGGCCCCCACTCACTCCTGCTGCAGGTGTATTTAGGGATGCAGGTATACTTGGGGCTGTCTACTTCGCCATACTTCGAAGGACAAAACGATACGAAGTTGCCTTGCAGTTCACACTGGGAGTGACCCGGGGCCACTCCAGCATGGCAGGGCTCCTGTACAGCCCTAACCCCTCTGTCCTGGGGAAGGAGTACAAGCCATGGAGGTTGGGGCTGCCTTCAATACATAAGGGGTTGCAGGGGGAAGAGGGTATTTTCATTTTCTAAGCCAAGCCCAAGCCCATCAACGACAGTGGCAGCACCTCTCGGAGAACACACTTCAGAAGGGGGAAAAACTGCTGTAAGGTTGAGCCTGGGAAAGGCATTTTTAGATTTTTTTTCTTATTCCTCATTATCCTGCTCTATCTCATCAGCAATAAGTTCCCCAACATGAGTCTGTTGTGCCCACAACGGTAACACGTGACACCCTGTCACTGACCCAGACCACGTGCTTTCCTTCAGATTGTCTCCCCCTGTCCTGTTGATGTAACATGTAACAGAGCAGCTTGGGCAACGCTTAACCAGGGTCAAACTGTCCCCGCTCCAAGGGTCAGTGCTGGTGCATGCTGCATGGCATACCCACCGCCTTCTTCCCACCAAGCAGCATGTCTGAGAATGCCCACAGCCACTCCAATAAAAGCACCAACACCCCTGCTGCATTAAGCCATACAACACTTCTGTTTAGGGCTCAAGACCTCACTGGCATCTCATTAGCACATAGAATTTACAATTTATTGCACAACAAAACTGCAACACAAGGTATGACATGGCACTATCTCATCCCAGCTCTGCAGAAGGTCCAGCCCCAAGGTGCATTGGGAAACAGCTGTGAACGAGAGTCCAGCACTCACCAGCACTCCACAGCAAACATCCATGAAGGGAATTGTTTGCAACACCTTTCTTACCAGTTTTTGAATTTGTTTTCAATGCTTTAATAAGCCTCCTCATGTTGTTCTGCCTCAACCCACCCAGCAATACTTGTTACACAGGACTGTCAGTAAGAACTGAGAGATGTGTCTCTATTTCCGTGTACTTTTGTTCACCTTTCCTGTATTTTATGAAAAGATCTTCAAGACTTATTTCATCAAGGTAAAGTTTAAAACCCTGAGTTCTGCCATAGAATTTTATCTAATTAAGCCAAAATGTGAGTTTGTGGTGTCCCCCTGGGGCAACAGACACAGTGTCTGACTACAACAGTATCATTCCTGCAAGTATGGAGGTGGCTCAGCTGACAGAAGTGGTTTTCTGTCAAATCACTGTGAACCAAAATGCTAAAGTTTAAATGCACAGTGCAAGACAGAGTGCCTCATATGTGACATTATGCTCAAGAATATTCCTATTACTACCGATTAAGACATTATAATTACTTTATTTAAAACATATCTTGGATTTTGACAAAATACTTTGCACAGAAGTATCCCACACAGAGAGAAAACACACAACTCTGCTTAATGTCTGGAGCGTTTCACAGGAGACAGTTTGCCACGCTTGGGTGTGAGATTGGGTATGTGCCTATTACAGATACATACACCTGTTGCACCCTATCTCCCTCACCTTACTGCTAAGAAGGTACCAAAGAATGAGGCCCTCCTTCTCACCCTTTAAGACTCCTTCCCCTGCTAGGCAATCCCGAAAACCCCAACCAATTGCAACTGAAAGCCACCTTACCTCTGAAAACAGAAAGGGTGCAGGGACTCCCCCCCGCAAAAAAATAAAAAAATCAAGGAGTGTTGTGTGATCAGCACAAGGAGACATAGGTACCTGAGGAACAGTAAGTACTGCTGACATCCATGCCTGAGCACCAACTCTGCAGGTAGGCTGAGCAGGGGCTTTGTTTCCATCCTCTGTCTCACAATGGGCTTCTGTCAGTCTCCCTTTCCTCCCACAGTAACAGCAGTGCAGACAGCCTGATCTTTGCCTGCTGTCTTATTTAACACTACTTTTCCCTGCAAACAGTTTCTCACTCTTTGTGTTCCTCAGGTGTTCAGCCTTCAGTGCTGGCATAGAAAGCCTGTAACAGCCCATGGGCATAACACTGCCTCCAGGCCACCACTCTGTATCCAGCTATGCAGTTTCTGCACGGAACACCAGCCCAGGCACAGTGCAGATGAGGGTGGCCACTCAGTACAGCTGTGCCAGGCTTCAACAGCCAGCACAACCTCCCTTCCACAGAAATAGCTATTAAAAAACACAAACCTTTCCCTTGAGAAATAGCTTGGCTTTGCTCAATACTGACACCCCAGAGCTGGTGACGGGGAGTGTCCATAAATCAATGTCCTATGCTGTAGATTTCATCCAGTCTTCCTTCAGGGAGATGCTCTTCATCCTCTGGCACAGAGGGGCTCACCAGCCTGAGCCTGGGCCTCAGATTCTCAGGGAGCTCATCATGAACCAGCCAGAGCACTTCTTGCATTTCCACACTTCTTGGGGAAGCGCCTCCTTTCTGCAGCCAGGGCAGAGCATTCCGACGATGCAGAGATGACAACACACCCAGGCACTGCAATGGCCATCTCTGCTCACAATCAGTTGGCTTCATAGAATGAATTTTCCTTTCCAAGAAGCTTGTCACCAAGTCCCCCAATCACCGTGGCACACTGCTGGGGCCTAGCAGCACGCCTAGGTAAAAGACTTGACCATGCTTACCATATGATCAACTCCACATGCCACATCTACCACCTCACCGGGTACAGTCACCTGGATCAGATAAATGAGAATGGGTTATTTATCAAGCTAATACTTTGCACCTGACATTTCCCATTTCTCAACCTCTTTATGCTCAGCATACAAGGCCCTGTGAAACCAGCTGGCATCAATGAAAGTAGCAACTTGAAAACCCAAAAAGAACAAGATTCATCACCAGGCTCACTTGTGCACTGAGCTGTGAAATACTCCTCTTTTTCCTTCACAGAAGCATACAAAGCTTTGGAAGGACAGGAGAGCCGGCTCACTACCAAACCAGAGAGACTTCAGCCTCAGCCCCTCTGTTCAACAGCAAAAGCAGCATGACTGAACAGAGAGCATAATCCAGAGCGGGAGAAGAGCATCCACCCAAGCACCATAAGGATCTGTCTCTTGTTTTATCAACAAGAACTGGAACAAGGCAAAGGCTCAACTCAGCCTAACGCAGTTTGTGCCTCAATGCTAAGAGACTAACTCCTCAATCCTGAAATTACAGCTCCTTCACTTAAAGCTGACTTCAAATTTGAGGAAAGCAGAGGCTAAAAAACCCGAGTTTTTCCTTAGAGGTAGGCAATAGGACAAAAGGAGGTCACAGACAACAATCCCAGCACAATGCCATAGTACTGTGAGACAGAAGCTGTCTGTCTGAAGGAGCATAACCTCCAATGTCCACACTCACGGAAACCTGGACATGCCATACTTGGTGAACTCAGAAATCCCACTCAGCCACAGCAGTGTGATTTTAGGTAAATGCTCCAGAGCTGGTCTGGTTTTGTTTTTAAGGAGGAAAAAACTTATTACGGAAACACATTTAATGCAAGCTCAGACACCTGGACAGAGACTCCAGGGTGGTCCAACTGATTGCCTACCTCATGTCCCACTTGGCCTTCAGGGAGACCAGGTACATGCACTAGGCTGAGTCCTGAACTCCAGAGCCAAGGACTCTTCTACATTCATTGAGTCTGGCTCTCAGAGCCATCTGAGAGAAGGGAGCGGAACTTGAAGTGCTGCGGAACAGCTCTGAAAACAGTTGAGTAAGGATCTACTGTAACCTCAAAGTCAGTCCTGTGATCCATCACCACAGCTGGGAAGGAAGCCCACCACACAGACCTGTAGCCACAACAGTCTGACCACCATGACCAAAATGTTCATCTAATTTAAAGAGTAATGAAAGTCAGGTTTACTGAATAACTCCATCCCTGTAAGCAGGCTACACAAGGACCTCTGGAAAACAAACCTCTTTTACAGTCATCTTAGACTTTGACTTCTTTCAGAATTACTCAACAAAACCACATAGCAATGATGATCCTTGTCCTCAGGACAACAAAAACTAGCCAAAGAATATACTCTTGGTCTTAATATCATAATCCTTACCCTCCATGGGAAATACTGGTCTTCCATTCTTCCAGTTCCCAGGCATCCTCTTAGATTCTTGCCCCATACAAACAGCTCTCCCCTGTCTATGTAGGAGGAAAAAAACCAATACAAAAGAGTAGACATTAAAAAGGAAAAATTCTATTTGTGATGATGGCAAATGTGGCTACAGTATTTCTGGGAGTATACAGGGTTACAGAAGCAGTATGACAGCCATAAAATTTCCCCCAAGGTACAAAAAATGTACTTGTGTTTGGGGAAAATGATGCCTAATGAGCAGGACAAGTAACAAGTTCTGTGTGCACGTCTTTGTTTCCCCCTCTTACAGCTCTTGCTTTGGAATTTTATTTGAAGAAAGAGTTCAGAAGAAATTCCAGGGAATCATTTGTGCTGAAAGTCACTGATCCATATCAGCTATCAGCAGAGCAAATTCAGTAAGCAAGGCAGTAAGATTAGTCCCAAGCCATCACCTGGGGACTGCTTGTTCTGCTGCTTGACAGAAGTGATCTAACAACAGCTGAGAAAAAGCAAAAACTATGTTTAACAGAGTTAAAGAGTTTTAGGCTTCCCAGGAAAACATGTAGATCTTAGAAGTATTTGTATCAGCCCCACTGCAGAGACAACCAAAACACAATCTCTAACGTACATACAATTTCATCAGCAGAGTTTCTAACGGTTCCTGAACACTAAGGGGAGGCCACTTACAAGCACTCTGCAACCAGGCTGACAGTGTCACACATCCCAGTTGTCTCAAAGGACCCAGCACTGGCACTTCCTTGCATCAGCCCACCCACCACACCCCACTCCCCGGGCTGCAAACCCTCGCTGTGAGTCTCTGCGCTGCTGCCCTCTGCTGCTCGATATGAAGCGACTTTCTCATTCCAAATCCTTCAAAGACTGGGAACCCGCATAGGGTGCACAGAGCACAATACCCTTTGCATATTAAATGTCTGGGTCTACCCACCTCAGGCTGTTAACTCAACTGGCCTGAAGTGCCAAGAAACCCCGACATCTAGCTCCTTTTAGATTCAGTTTTAGTTCGTTTATTTATGACAAACTCCTGCTGCTGCTAAAGTGCAGCAGACGGACTCATTCTATACAGAGAAATTAAAGAACCTTCCAGATTTCCTGTTGAAGAGAAGTTTTTTGCTTTAAACAAATAACACGTTTTTAATTAAAGCTTAAGTTAGCGCAGAAACCATGCTGACACCTGTAAACATGCTGCCCTGCCACTCCAGTGAATTCCAGTGTGCTTTCAGTTTCAAGAAAGATGGGTGGTTTTTGGGGGATTTTATTCTTTTTTTTTCTGCCAATAATACAGCAATGTGACTTCTTTGTGACAGTAGGATGAGAAACTTACTTGTAAGTGCTGCAAACTGGCTGAGTCCACAGCGAACATGAGCAACACGGATGTCTGAATTGAAGTCTGACCAGCCAAAAAGGCTGGGTGGGATCATCTCTGGCACTGCTGTCTCTGTTAGGTTTGGTCCTTTCCCAAGAATTCCATATCCCCAGACAAAAATATTTCCTTCTTCTGTATTACAAAAAGAACACATTCTGTAAGAAAGTCTGTACCTGCAAAATTCATGCCATGACCAAGAGTTAATCAGAACCAAAGGGGCACTTTTCTTTCTACCAGATCAGTCTAACACCTTTTGATTATGTAAAATCTACAAACAATGCATTCCCATCCAAATGCCTCAATGTTTTTCCTACACTAGGTAAGCAGATCAAGTTCCCAGGCAAAACTTTCACAGGGAAATAAAGCCAAAACACTGTGGGCAGGGTAAAATACTTCAGCTTACTGACTAGTGGAACAGAGGTTGAGTGTTTATTATCACAGCTTTCTCCTTTGAGGCATGCCCTAAAGTTACCAGTAGGCTCATCACTTTGTCTGGCATGTCAGCAGTTGGACAGTGTCAAGCAGAGTAAGTTTCTATGTCAGCTAGTTCTGTTTCTTTCACATTAGAGGCTAAAATGTCTGGTCATCACAACATTCCCATCATAAATATCTGCCTTGAGATAATTCTTCATAAAAATAGTACAATCCCCTCCCTCATTCCTTGACTCAGCAACTCTCCAGCTGGGCTTCTCAGCCACTCACAATCCAAAGTGCAGTCACTAAAAATCCTCTGCAGAGTTCCACTGTTCTCTACTTTCTGTCCTAGTTTATCAAGATTTATAAACATGTCAGATTCATATGGAGCCTGAAGGGCTCTTCCTTCTGTCAATTGTTGCCTTACTTCCTCCCTATATCCACACCCCTCATAGGCCACACATGGCCCGTGAGACCAGCAAAGGATACCAGAACAACCAACAGCAGCTATGCTCTTGGTCTAGTCTGCAGAAGTTCTCAAAACAGAACACACTGGAAGCAATGCTCTGCACTAGTGAAAACAACTCCTTTAGTACACTCTTAAATTACAAGTTTATCAGTCTCACAGCCTTTCTCGTAATAGACAGTACTTCCCTGTTTCCAAAAAGCAACATGCTTGTTCCATGATGTTACAATCCACCTACTGCACGACCTTGCACAGAAGTGAATGATCCTAGAAGTGAATTCACCTGTTAGCACAGCATTGCCAGTCCCTCCACAGGCAGCCTCCTTTATCTTCCCAATCTTGAATGGCAAATGTCTGGGAACATTCACCTGTTTGAGATTGCAGAAGAGTTGTTAGAGACAAGGTAAACTGCAAACCAGACACATATTTTAACTTGAGAGGTTAGCACCTGCATACACTGGATTTCTGACACAAACTTTATTGCTTGAATAACAGAGTAAGTGCAAGTCCCAAAAATAAAAAAATAACTACATGAAATTCATTAAGGTGAGGACAAGGTGGAAAAGGTTACCCACTGGAAAGATTATGTGAAAGGCAACAAGGCTGGGAATGCCTAATGTCTGCTTCTATCCCTGGCTCTCCGAGTTAGACACAACAGGAAAGTCAATAGGTGAGCATGTTTGCAAGTTTTCACGATAGACTAGATCACTAAAATTTGGTCAGCAGTGGCATTTTTGAACATAATAGGGAAAAATCACTCAATGAAAAATGCACTTATTTGGTTCAGTCCAACACAACAGAAATGTACACGGTTTGACAGATGTAACATGCGATCCCTGATTTCACAGTTCTGCTGTTCCAACCTGGACTTTATCTGTATTGTAGCTAAGACTTTAATTTTTGCCACTGATCCATTTCAGACCCCTTTGACCTCCATCAAGCACCCAGCCAGGAAAACTATTACACAGCATAACCTGCTCACTGTTTTCAGGCCTTATGGGTCTCAGTATTAAGCACTACATTGAGGATACATCAGGAGAGGCACGGGAAACAAAGGTTTCTAACATTTTGCTAAAGTCATTCTAATGCAATTATCTGGTTAGTCTTCTGCCAAGAGTAGCTTGAGTATTAATAAATTCTCTGACTCCACTTCCTAAGCTAACTGTAACATGAGACCAATATGCCTAATGAGTTCAGTACTACAATGCCTCGTGTGAAGTCAGTGCTGTATTTTTGCCCCATCTTCTCCACGGACACCCC
>VXAU01002817.1:4410-99659 GCA_013399695.1 Formicarius rufipectus
GACCTTACAGTGGACAGACTCTAGGTCTCAGATAATATTTGAAATGTCTGTAACAATCACAGTCTCTCAGATTCAGGTGGGGTTTTTTTTGGTTTTTTTTCTCTGATGAGATTATATTGCAGTCATTAAAAGGGCACATGTGGGAGCAGAAGAAACAAACACATTGATCTCTGATTATTATCTTTTTCTTTTTAAATACTGCTAACAAACCAACTTTTTTCCTGCTAGGAAATCAGTCTCATCTGTGGCAGTGAACTCAGCAAGGTTATCACTTCTAAAAGTTATTCTATAAATTTTATTTATAAAAATTTGCTGAACCAGTAAGACTTTAAGGTTTCCCTTTAATGATTTAACTACCAGCCCACCAAAAAAACAAAAACAAAACAAAACAAAAAAACCCTCAAGATTTCTGTTTTTATTACAAAAAATTCCAGATGGAATCTAGCAGTGTTTGGGTTTTTTATGTTAAAAAAATGAAATCTGGAGTTGTGTTCCTCATAAGCAAGCATGAAGTGCTGTGAAACTTCACATCAAACTTCGAGTTACAACTGTCATATATTCATAATTCAACAAAGCAATCTGTTCCTCAGACACTAATTATAGGGTAATTAGTTAATCCCTGCATGAGTGATTTAGCCTTCACTGGGTCCTTTAACAGGTCACTGGCTTCTGGCCTGCAAAATCATGGCATTGCTATAATGAACATTGAGATTGTTGGATGGAAAGGCATGGCATTAACTTACAGGTCTAAATGTTTTATTAGGTGATGTTTAGTTGTCATTTCCTAAATTATATTCTAAGTGTTGAATTATTTGCTGCAAACATTGCATTTTGGGTCATTTCCTAGACATACGGCATTAGCTTTTCTGACAGGAAACCAGAAACCACTGTTGAGACTCTCCTGGTTGCTGTACAGTGTCACAGTTCCAGTAAGACAAAGATCAATCAGCCTATTTTGCAGATTATAAAAGGCAAACCGAAGTTCACTCTTTAGCAAGGGTCAATATTTGCTCTTGCCTCAGTTTATAGAACAATAAAATGTGATAGAGTCTGAATAGGAGGGAATAGCTTTAAAAATAAAAAGAGAGAAGGAGCAGAATTAATACTATTTCTTACAGAATGCTTCTCAATGAAAAAGAATAAAACCTGTGATAGAGACACTACACATATTAGGTAGATAAAAAGGGGGGGAAAAAGTAGTTGTGTAGCAGAAGGAGGGCAGATTCTGAAATAGCATCATGTACATATACTAAGGTAGCTTACAGCAGAGGTAGAACATTTTTCTGCAAAGCATCAGGATAAATATGATATACATCTTCCAATCTATGGAAAGAGACACAAGAAGTACATAAACAGCAGAAATAGATGGGAAAACAAACCTTTTTTTACTGGAGAACTGAAAAGACAGTGGAAGGAGAGAGAAGCACCTCATTTCTCCAGGACGTTAAAAGCTAGAAATTATTTAGTGGTGCATAATGAGTGTGAAACCAGCAGTCTGATTCCATTACCTTATGCCAGGTAGGTCAACCAATGAAAGACACAGAGAGAGAAAAGTATTGAAATCAAAGATTATTTTCACTTAGCTTGCATAAATGCAAATCATACCTATGCTATTTGCCACTTCCATGAACAAGGCAATGAAGTTTCATATTTCTGCCTTTAGAATCCTGAAATATTTTAAACATCTAATTTAGAATGAGTAAATAGCCTTCAGGAATTTTTTTTTTTAATTCTGTCTTTCTACACTCTGTGAAGCCTAGACAGCTTATTAAAATATTGGGAATTTAATCCCTTCTTCAGAGTTTAGGATTTTTACATCTGTAATTTTTACTTTTCTAATAGATGGCCAGAGAACATCACACTCTGAACATCAGACTTCTGAAAGACTGAGGTAAGGATGAGAGGAGACTAAAATTGGCCAAAACAAATGGCATGTGTAATAGTTGACAATGGCTGTATGTTGACTGAAGCTCATTGTGGGGCCCATCCTCTTGCTAGAATGAGGATTTTCCTTCACAGTATCTTATTCTGATTCCATCGTCTCCATTGATTGCTTTCAGTTGGCTTTCTCACCTGTTACCAGTACCATTTCTAAAACCGTATTTTATTTGCCAACTATATTTTGTTGTGTTTCAGTTGCAGAGATCCTGTGAAAGAACATTGAATTCGTGGTCACTGGTCACACTTTGAAACCTCAAGACACTATTTAATAGGCTACAAGATAAGTAACACACACTCTTAAAGCACTTTACAGCAGTTATTTGCAGCAAGCACCAGCTGTTAATGACCCAACACAAAATGTCACCTAGATTCCACATGCAAATGATCCATTGTAACCTGGGTAACTCATTTTAATAACATTTGCTAAAACAGAAATTTCAGGTCTTTAAAATGTACTGGAAAGGTGGTATTCTTAATAATAAACCAGTCTAAAAATCAACTATTAATTCCAATAACAGTCAACTGACCCAAAAATTTCGAGCATCTACTGTAGTTGTATGTCAAATATCCTTCTCTTGTCTGTTCTTTTTATACTCATTTTTTTCATAAAAATAAAATGCCCCAAATGAAAATTAACAGATAATGGATACATCATCATTTAAAATCGTAGGATTGGGGTGGGGGGGGTTGTGTTTTGTTTGTTTTTAAAGTTTTGTTTAATGTGCCATATGTCTGATTTTTCCTTTAAAAATCTAAGCATGTCAGATACATGATTTGGATTATTAGAGTCCTTTGAAATATTTTAATATATTAAGACAGTATGAAAAGATGACATTTAAATTTAATTCAAAGGAATAATGGATGTAGCCTTGTAAGATGACAAAAAAATTTTTCTTATCTACGTTTATTAGAATCATGTTGCTAATCTATGGATTTTTATGAGACTTTTAGAGCACTTAGTTTATTTGTCACTTGGCTGTCCTTGCATTAAAATATGCTTATACATCAACCCATATATATACTTGTTTTTAGCAAAACTCAATTAAGTAACTAAAGATACTGCATAATCCAGGCAGTAGGAAAGTGATTAAAATCACTAGGGTTAACCCCGAATCTACAAGTGTGTCTTTTTGTACTTCATAGTGTTAAGGAAGTAAAAGACCAATTTCTCATGCTTATATCTATTACATTACTATCAAATGGAAATTGAAATCTCATTGCAATAGTCGTTTTCATATGCAATGCAGGAAAAAGAATTTGTCTTGAAGAATTTTTTGCCAAACGAGAAGGACCTTATTGATGCCTGCAAGTGTAAAAAGAAAGGTAATCAAGTTCCAAATATTCCTATCCATAAAGAAAGATAAAATGCTGTATTATATTTTATCAAGTCTGTCTTTTGATTTTTGTTTTTTAAATTTTTTCTGCACAGGAAGAAAAATCTCCCAAAATTCTTTCAGCAGAATCATATGATGAAGAAAGCACCATTGTCAACAGCTGAAATCCAAAGGAATGTTATTTCTATATTACAAATAGATAAAACAGAGCAGATCAGAAGTATACGAACTATTCAAAAAATAGCCCATGCGTAAGTTCTTCCTTTTTGATGTTTTAAAAACTTGCTATCTGTTGACAAAGTAGATTGTTATCAATGCTTAAGTGCAATCTATTTTTTCAAATAAATGGATTTTGCTTTGTTTTCCCAAAAAAATAAATCAGAAGAAATTCCCAAAATACAATTATTTTGTTATTTGATAATTTCTTTTTGTTTGATTGTTCCAAACCCAAATTGTTCCATGTTGTATGTGAGTTCTTTAAGTGTAAAATCAATAATATTACAAATTAATTCCCTACTTTTCGCTTATTGGTTACATTTTTCTGAAAGGTGAGATTTATTTTTTTTTCTGGGCAAGTTGCTGTTGACAAGGATGAGCTTATTTCATCTGCAAAGAAGGCATAGGGAGTCAATCTGGTAATTTAAAAGTGATTAAGCTGTATGGTCAAATGTGGAAAGCACTGCAAAAGGTTCTGGTTATGCTCATTGGCAGATGAGTTCCATGAAAATAATTCAGCTGTGGGTCTGGGACTAAAGATGGATAAAAACACTGGTTCAAGTAGCTGCAACATTTTTTGCAGATCTTTCTGATTAAATGAAGTTGATGAAAGGTAGTTAGGGTGCAGTGCATAACCTAAGGCCCAACACTACTGAAATGTATAACCAAACAGGTAATAGAGGAGACTTCAAACTGGCACATAAACTTTGACGGCCAGGTCAATGAACAGCAGAAATACTGGTTATTATATGAAAGTGGAAGGTGCAATTAATGTTCCAGTGGCACAGAACAATTCTAGAAACTGAGAAAATCCCTCTGTGATTTTAAAGCATGGTGCCAAAGGTACTAATACCTTCCTTGTCCAGAAAGTTAATCTGGGGTGTTGCTTGCACGTTGTCCACAACTTGGCTACTGGGCACTGAAAAGCTTCTGATTTAGGCTTACCTGAGTTCCCCACATTTATAGTTTAGAGTGTTGCTCATTCTGAAGGTAGAGAATTTGTGCAGAGCTAACAGCCCTCCAAATGCTCCAGTAAATTTCTTCAAGTCCCCAATACTGACCCAGGCAAGATGGTGGCTAAATTTATGAACACTTCAGAAGATCACTGAGGTGGTAAACCTATTTCTCACTCAGTTAAACCAGTTATTCAGATTAACCCTGTAATGAAAATATAACACTAGCATTTGTCACATTTTCCAGCTATGGAAGGTGTCAGACAACTCTTTTATAACCATACATGAAAACTCTGAGAAGACCAACAATACCATTTCTCAATCACGTGTGTTTAATTTGCTTACCCTTTCTGTAACTTCAGGCAGAATCAAAAAAAAATTATTCTGCTTGCTTAGAAGACTGAACATTACTCATAAAGGATCTTGTCATCTAGTGGTTCAAAACTTTTTTACAAAGGTATTGCAGCAGTAAAAGATGATGCACTGGTTACACAGCTGGGATATTTGTAAAATATTTGTTACACAAAAAAATTTGTTTAACATGCTTGCTCAAGCGTATTTTCAAATTGCTGAAATAGCCGTAAAATTAGGTTCCATAAAAAGGTATATTTCCTACTCTCGTAATTTCCAAGTGTAAATCAGCAAGAGTAACTACAGAGAAGCAATAAAAACTCCCTCCAATTGAAATGGACATATTTAACCTCTGAAACAAAGTCCCTTTCAGCTGACATTGGGAAGAGAATCAGTGTTACCCTGCTTTCACAATGCTGCACCTCACTTCAGTCTGTAGCCAGTGAGAAATTAGGCCAAGCACAGAATGAAGTGAAAGTATTGCACAAGTTGATTGCTTTATGGACAAGCATATGCTCATGTATCTTGAAGAAGAAAATCAGTTCACATCAAAGACTAATCAACTGTAGCCTTGAAAAAAAACAGGAAATAAAGTTTTTTTATTGACAAAGTGTATATGATGTGTTTTAAGACATCATATACAGATATATTTTAAGTATATCTTATAGGAATCAACCCTCAATAGTACTGTACAAGAAAAAAAAAATGAACTTCAATTGCAGATACCCAACTGGAATATTAGTTGTTGCTCAGTTTTTCCTCTTAAAGGATAGCAGCATTTCACTGCAGAGAAAATTTTCCATAAAAATCAAATCCAGATAAACAAGCTCTCTGATTTTCTGTAGTATCTTTCTATGTTTATATGACTTTTCTTACACTTCAAACATTACTCTAGCAATTACGTAAGCACAGGGCACTTCTTTTACTGCTGGCAAATGAGGAAGGCAGGAAAGAACTGTTTTCTATAGAAATGCAAAAGCTGCTTTTCTCCATCCAGCTACTTCACCTTGTTCTCTTCAGCCTCATCTTGTTCAACGTTTTGTATTTCTGTAGAGGAGGAAAGGGGTAGCCAGGGCTATTTTTAGAAGCACTGATTCACAGTCTTTTATGCTTCTCTATTCACATCAGGCTGAATGCTGGTTATTAGTAGACTACAATACCTGCCATACACCACAACAATAGACTTACAGCATCACCTGAAATTACCTTAGGAATCTGCCAAAACAAAAAGACCTATGCATTTAGTTAGAATGTTGTGCTTTCTTTTTAATGAGTTGGACTCATAATTCAGAGTTTATTTTATGTAAGTATTTGGTACATTCTTTCTTTCCAAGTAATGGATATTATAATTTGTATCTGAAGGGACTCTCTTAATCACTTTCATGAAGAAGGAGACCACAGAAGTTAGATTTGTCAATAACCTCAACCATTGTGAAAACGGCAGAAGGAGAGACAGAAAGAGGCACTGAAGAGAAGTTATTTCTTAGTCTGCAGTATTCATTAATATTTTGATTAATTTCTGTTCTCATCCAGTGGAGTAGAATACATTTTATTTTTATATAGCTTCTTATGGCACAAATCTCTTTCTCTGAATTTCCCTTACACTCAATTTAAAATCTCCAAGCCAGTCTCTTTCACATTTGTCTTGTGCTGGGGAGCTCCATTAATTTCTGTGGAATTATTTCCAATTTCAGAGGTGGGAAGAATATATTCTCCCTTCATTCCCTCTCCACTGGAGCAGAGTGTGCTCCTGCTTATGCTCTGCAGGGAAATGTCTTCTAATTCTGCCTGACATAGCGAGGTAGGTATGAGATACCAGCAGAAGTGCAAGGTGTTGCTTGCTTTAGTAAAAGTACATATCTCTTTGCCAGGGAAAGTAGGAACATTCCATTTAGAACACTTCACCCTACTTACCACAGCGGAAGAATCTAACTTTATCTCCATTACATCTGTAGTACACAAGAAAATCAATACTTTGCAGCTGAAATTTTCTCATTTAGTACCTGTCGCCCATCAAATGCAGTATAAGCACTAATTCCATTATCAGATTTAAGGAAAGCCGCCAGCTCTGGCAATTGTCTTCAAGTAGCTGGCTCACAGTTCTTGATTACATCTAAATGCTGCAATCTGGTACAAGGATTGTTCTTAGTCACTATATTGGAATAAAACATGTTCAACTCAACTCCCAGTCACTTTGGATCCCACTATTTTTCAATAAAACCAAGATGACTTAAGAATGTTATATGGGGAGATGAACACTGTTCATGGAGAGTGACTTGTTCTACATCTGTATTTCAGTTAAGAAATGCCACAGCATAACTAGGCAGATTAAAGGAGAAAAAGCAGAGGACAGCAATTAAACTTCTTCTTATGTATTTGTTGTGCACCCAGGTATAACCACACTGAGAAATCCTTAATTACAGTCACAGAAAATCTGTCCAAAACCACAAGAGTTGAAAACAAGAGGAAACTCAGGCAGGGAGCAACTCAATGTGGGTCTGACTACAGCATACCTATAGGTATTTGACAAATCTGTATATGTCAACTGAAATTAATAAAGACAGATGTTTTCTAAGAAGATTGAACTATGGAATTTTCACTTGCCATGGAAACTAGAAAGTCACATAGTATTTGTTTCAAACTGTTTGAGATGATGAACAAGATGTACAGCTTAGCTTGTGATACTTATTACATTATTTCACTTTCTGTGAAAGTTTTCAAATGGCTCCCACCTGAGTTAAGATAATATAAAGTCATGATTTAAGACAAGAGCAGCTAGGCAGCTTGCCTGCCTGTCAAGCAGAATAGATTTGCAGTACTGTAGTGGTATGGAACTGATCTTGCTCTCCTTCTAAAAAGATGAAAAATATGCAAATCTCTTTAATATATATGATACGCCTAGGATATTAGAAATATTTTACTTTAGTGTAATGTGCTTGCAATAAGCATTTTCCATGACCAGAGCATAAAAATAGTTCAGGCCATTAATTTCCCTCCAGCTTATTAAAAAAAAAGAAAAAAAAATACTAGCAATATAAGAAGAGCAAAATACACAATAAAACAGTGCTTGATCTGAGCTGTCAGAAAGTTTTCCAGTAAGATATTACACTTACCTCAGTTTCTGGATAAAGGAATTAAATACTCATAATGAACTATCTGGAGGTAATTTTGGGCAAAGCCCCTCATGAACTTGTTTTTTGCAGCAGTCAGAACCCCCTGCTTTTATCTTTATACACCCACACAGAGTTTAGCTGATTTCAGCAAGGCACTGCAGAGAGCAGAGACCCACCCATTATGCCAGCACTAGACTGTCAACTCAGGATTTATTAACATGAATCTTCTGGATACATTCTACTCTCATCAGATCTCAGGAACTCAGTAATTTGTATCTGTCTGAGGAAAACAACCAAATAAACATAAAGCCAAAGCAAGTAAATATAGAACAAAGACTATCTCCTCTGGTAGAAGTCACATTTCCATATTTGCTAGTAACTACTATCAGCATTTTTTTTTAAAATGTGTATTATCTCTCTCTAAAATTACCTGAAAGGAGGCTGTAGTGAGGTGGGGCTCAGCCTTTTCTCCCAAGTAACAAGTGAGGGAATGACCTCAAGTTGTGCCAATGGAAGTTTAGAACTGCATATTAGAAAAAATGTCTTCACTGAAGGAGTAGTCAATGATAGGAATAGTCTGTACAGGGAAGTGTTGGAGTCACCATCTCTGGAGGTATTGAAATGTGTAGATGTGGCACCTGAGGATATGGCTTGGTGGTAGACTTGGAGAGCTGGGTTAGCTGTTGAACTCAATAATCTTAAAGATCTTTTCCAACCTAAATAATTATATCATTCTATTATAAACTCCAGCATTCTCTCCTAAAGAAAGGATAATGACTGAAATAAAGAATCAGTTTTCTCTGGCTGCTGAAGACTTGTCAGGCTTCACAAGCTTAAAGAAAGATTCACTACTGTGTCTATATTCCTAGTTTCCTCATTCCTCACATCTGTAACAACATAGGACATATTTTGTCACTGCAGTTATCATAGATGGTGATTAGCCAGAGATTAGTTCCTCAAAAGACATTACACTGATTGAACACAACTACAAATTTAACTTTTATTTGAAATATTTCTTACTGTAAAATGGAGTTTGTCATAGGTTATCGGTACAATGTTGGATTGGTTACCAATATGGTGCTGAGCACTACAGTGAGCTGAAGGGCCAGACTGTCATGCAATTAGGTGGGTAAATGAGCAAAATAGCATCCTTGGTTTCAGTGTGATATCCTTTTGCCTGTTTTTGTACAGTCTTACTCTACATCATTTCTTTATGTTTCATTACTGTCCTGGTTATAGTAGCCAGGACCAGTTTGTCATTCTGTGGGTGTATATTCTAAACCCTCTATGTCATTTTCTCATGAACTGCTGACAATGGATCATTTGCAGCAGCTGCCTAAGGCACACCCAACCCCTCAGGCTACAAGGTGGGTGTTTAGGAACTTCTGTGAGATAAGGAAGTTTTCCTGTCTTCACACCAATGACTCAGGTCTGATAACTCCCCTCTAGGGAGCTATTAGTACCTTCACACCCACCTAAGGGGTCATGTCTGCTAATGGGCCATCAGGGATTCAAAAAATATGCCATGATTCACCTCCCAGAGCAAATCATCCATTGTGAAACTCCCCGCCCTGGGGGAGGGACTGGGCATTCCCATCTGAGCTCAAGAGAATATAAATTTGGGGTTTTGGGACTAGGGCATCACTTGTCAGACCCAGAGGAGGACCAGAGCCTCAACAGGACTGTGACTAACACTCTTGACCAGACTGCAACCATCATCCTCTCCAGCAGGTTTCTTCTTTCTTTTTACTTTGAACTTGGGGCCGGGGCATGTGGTGTTCAGCAGACGGGTTGGTGAGCTCCATTCTGCTTGTGCCCTGCTGGCTGGGCTGCACATCTGTTTTTGTGGGTCAAACAGAGATTCCTTCTGTAGCAGTGTATTTATTGTAATCTTTTTATTAAATTGTTATTCTGACTTGTAGTTTCATTCTGAGTTGGGTTCATTTCTCCTGCTGGTTTATCTTTAAACCAGCACAATTATCCAAATGAAACACCTAGAGAGGTTAGCCAGTGAGTGCAAATACCCAGATGAACATACATTTTAGGATTTGTGTAAACAAACTGGGGTTTTGTCTAAGAAATTGTTCGGTAAACAGTGTGTAGTAAATATTTTAAAAAGCTTTATGAAATCTCTTGATTTTGTCAGTATCCATATCATCAGGTTTTCATATCCCATGGGAAATGTTTTCCATTAAGCTCAGCTTTAGGTTTGTAGAACAGAAACTTTTTTCTGGGATGTTTTCACCAAAAATTTAAGGGGTTTTCTGCCTATGCCCTTAACACAGAGAACTATTTTTGTTCTGAAACCTCTCATATCAGATACTATCTGATACAGACACTGACATTTTCTGACCTTTTCAGTGACTGGTTCTCTTGTAAGAGATGCCCATACAGAGTGAATCAAAGCAAACATTAAAACACAGACAATCCCAATATATTCTTCCCAAGCTTCCAAGTTCACATCTCATTTTCTCTGTTCCTGCCTATTCATTTGTAAATTATTTGTCTCATACATTGCAGTGTTCATTGCTGTCACTTAGGAAATTAATAAGGGTGAAATTTTTTTGTGTGCACTGACTGTGCAGAATGCCCTCTATCTGAAGGACATATTGGCTCCTCAGCCTTGCTGTATTTATCATGATATTCAATATATTTATCCTCAGTGCCCCTGCATTTTACAACCCTGTACTTTCTGGATGAGAATTTGAGGTATAGAAATAGTAGAGGCTAGATCTGCCAAAGTAACTTAATTTCAAACCGTTTCAGCAACTCTATGAGGGTGTAAACCTCATAGAGAATTTAGAATCTCAATTCATGCATTGCCTAACCCTAGAACAGATAAAGTCCTTAAATAACTAATTTTATACTGTGAAGGTCATTAAATGCATAACCAAGTTTTCCTGAAGATTCCCCAAACAATCCAAGACTTTCCAGTGCCAAGTAGCTAAGATCTTGACACAAAATGGGATTCAGAAACTGAATGTTTCTCCAAGGTTTTTGTGTGGTTGGATTCAATGAAGTGTTCCTAGATAAATCTAATGAGAAAGTGCTCAGAACACAAGATAGTGATGGTAGTTTTGATCCCTGAGCCACACGAGATCCAAAGCAGTAGGAGTGCCAATACCAAAGCCACTGTAGCAGCTGGTAACATCTCCACATGTCAAACAAATAATGAGAGGTTGAGATTTGTCATAGGACAAGAATAATGATGCATTATCAAAGGGCTTGGGACATCCAGAGCAGAAAACATATATTACCCACTAAGGAAGATCCCGTGTAAAATCTAGATGCCATAGAGTTTCAGGGCAAAGTAGTACACTCTAGTTTAGCACCATGAGGTGTAGCTGTATAGTTGAGTGCTTTAAAGTTTGAGGGTTAGTACAACGTTACCTGAAATTACAATAAACTATCCGGGGAATACAAAACCAATTCTCATAGGCTTGTATAACTTTAGCATGTTTTCCTATGAATTATAAATTTATCCCCAAGATATTTTCACAATGGTACAAGTACTCTGTGATTCAGAAAATGTCATGTCTCTCATATATTCTTTCCCTTGTACTTTCATGAACATGAAAATACTTAGCAGTGATCTCTAGAGTCTCGTGAGTGACATTTGTACCTCACCACTATTGTTTCAGTTCTCTATGGGTTCAGACAGATACATGTGCAATGATTCTATTTCCATTGTATACTCACAGTTTGCTTTCAAGCACTACAATGAGAGTCAGCTTTCCTTTTGAAGTGAAGCTTAGTGTCATAGGAATACTCTTTGGCTCTGTGCAGGTGTCCTATCCAATAAAGGAAACATTCTCCTTATTTAGGAACACTGCTCTGATGTGTATTCAGAGGAAGAAAAGTGACTGAAAAAAATCTTACTCTAATGAATGTGCTTGCAGTTTTCAGTGAGAGAAGCACAGTTCAATTTCTTTCAGGCATATATGAAATTATATACTTGATGAAAATAATACAAATCAAAAATCAAATTACAAAATACTTTTTGTCTCCCCTTTTAGAAATAAAAATTACTTTTTATCTCACTACCATCCCATTTGTTCTCAAATTTCCCTTCATAAGAGGTTGCAGTTGCAGTATTAGACATGAAAAAAAAAATGTTTTCGTCTTGTTAGAATTTACCAAATATTAACATTAAAAAATTAAAGCAGCATGGGAGTTTGTTTGAATTCTTTTTCTGTTGCACCTTGCTCTGAGACAGTAGTAGGAATGGAAAAGGGCTGCTGCTTATCATTCCAAAGGAATACTTTGGGCCTCTATCAAACTCTGTTTCACAATGCCGGTGACTTTCCTTTTCTGATCAGGAACTTATTTTAATGAGCTTTTAACAAATTTTTCACTGAGTATATTCCATACAAAACAGAAATGATGGGTTATTTCCTGAAGAATAATTTAATATTGAAGAATGGGGTGCATTCACAATTTTCAATTCCCACATTCTCAGAAACCTGAAGTCTTCTTATTGTTTTTTCCCCTTACATTAACACACTTTGCCTCTAGCCCTAATCTAAATTGATTTTCTTTCAAATTTTATTTTCTCTGGATATGATCTACTGTCCATGTCTTTCATTAGGGGGCAGCAAAGAAAGAATCAGAAGATTAAATTAGTTTTTGTTTCTATTTTTATAGTTCTGTATTAGAACCTGAACTAGTCACTAGATGTCATTCTAACACACCAAATAATTTCTTTGAAATTAGGCAATGTTCTACCATAAATGCTACCTACTTATCTCCTGAATTTCCATTTAAAGTTAAATGCTTACTGTACTCTAATGTCTATTCATTGCAGCTGCAGCTAAGTCACTCTTCCAAAATTCTGACCACAAAAAAATATTGTATAAAATTGTTGGAACTAGATAATTAATATCATAGCAATTCCTACATTACACTGTTGTCTGCTGAGTATCATTAAATAATCAGCCACTATCAAGATAAAAAAGTTTCAAAGTTTAATAAATTCTTATATGTTTGAGGATAGTCTGAAAATTCACATGAAAAATGTATTATTCATTTTTATTTTGTTATATCAACTATCCCAGGAAAGAGCAATATTATACAACTTTGGTGACCATTTTGCTATTTGAGTGAGTAATCACAGAAAACAACCGTCTTATGGTTTTGGTTTGGGTTTTTTTGTTTGTTTGTTTGTGGATTTTTTTGTGAAAATTATAACTCAATCTCTTTTCAAATTCTGTATGTGAGAGGAAATAAACACCCTTATGTGGTGCCATCATTCTGCAGTAGAGGACGATTGGCCACTGTCAGGAGGATAGTAGCAGGAAATTCTGGAGTTTAACTCTGTCTTCCCACTGCTTCCTTTTGTCCTTTTATCTCTCTGCATGTTGGTATTTTGATGTGAATGTGATGGCCTAAAACATGCACCTGGACTGTAGTAGATCAGCATATATGCAGATTCAAGATTCCACAGGACAAAGACAGGAACAAGGTCAGCTCATCATTATAATATTTTGCCTTAATTTTATGTTCTTGCTCTTCCTTTCTCTCTTCATTCACTCCCCTTCAAAGTCCCTGTGGTTTAAGATTACCATTTTCCAGCTAGATCCATTCACTATTGCAGTCACTAAATTCCTGAAGTTTTCCTCCTGTTGAAATGTTACCTTAAGCTCTGGCATGTGTCTGAATACTCTGGTTTTCGTATCAGTAGCTGTTGTATTTGCTGAAGAATCTCTCACCCATTATTGTTCAGTGTTCTTTACTGGAGATGATCCCCTACTCTCCTGCAGCTGGTGATTTGTCGCACAGACACAGTGTTAGTGTCTTGGTAAGAGGCTTCTAAGCCTTAGTTCTTAATAAGACAACCTGACTGCATCAAGAAACAAAAATGAGATTTTATTCCTCTTCATCTAAAGTTACAGTTCTACTCAGTAATGGCAGTAAAGGCTTTCTTCTTGTTTACCTTCTTGCATCTTTATGTTCCCCTGTTCATCAAAACTATCTAACAGCACACAGTTGTAGCTAAATATCAACTAAGATATATTTTATAAAATTGGTAAATTCACACAGTTCTTATCTATCTTAATTTTAACTTTATTAATAGAGCTCTTCACTTGTATCATTCTGCAGAATATTAGTTGGCTTCTTCTCTCAGTTCGCTGTTAGCCAAGGTCATCCTGCAGATTCCATTGTTATCACTGAGGCCTCTGTCTTGGAAACTGCTTCTGACTCATTAGTCTGAAAACCTGCAAAATGCATGTTCCAACACTCTCCCATTCAGAAAAAGAAGATGTGTGAATCCCCAACCCATGATGACCAAAATCAGTTACTGTAAATTAACTAATCAGTGAAAGAAGTTTCTATAAACCCAGCTGGTTTTAATAGAAGTAACCTAGGCGGGTCTTCTAGAAGCTTATCAGTGGAGACATGAGGAGTAGCACAGGGACACAAAGAACAGAGGAGAGTAGTAAAGGCTCCATCTGATATGGATCAAGAAGGGAACAACTGCCTACAGAAAGTGTGGAGTTAAAATAAAAAGACTTTTAGAGAAAACTTCAACATATTAAAATGTTGTTTATTATAAACAGTTCCATTTCATTTAGAGAACTCAGGTTGCTGCATACACCAGAAGTGTGCTGAACTAAGTACAGTGAGAATTTCACATACTGAGAGTTTGCTTTGCTGTTGATATTTTGTTCCTGGCCAATCTTATGACAGATTAAATCTTCCTCCTGATAATCCATGGGCTACTGTAGCAGAAAAGAGTGGCAAAAATGTTAAACTATGGGTAGAGTCTCATGAAAAATTGTGCCTATGCTAATTTTTAAAGTGTTAAATTGTATATTGTTCCACAAGTGAGGACAGTTGGTACCAACTGATGACTAAAGCAATTAAAAAGAATGCCTAATAAAGGTAATGAAGCTTATGCTAGCTTATATGGAATTTTTAAATCACTACAGTTTTTAAATTGACAGTCTGGGTAGGTCTGTATATATGCATGCAACCACATATTTATAAAACTGCAAACCTATAGTGTGACATCTGATGATTTTTTACAGCTACTGAGAAGGTCCATTAAATTAATTTGCTGCAGGACACCATCTACACTGAAAGTTACTTATTTTATTTAATGGGGGACGTGGCACCAAAATAAAAGCTTTGCATTTCTATCCAGATCTTAATTTGTGCAACCAATCCTTTCCTGTGAGAATTATTGACAGGGTATTGTCGACAAAACAAAAAGGAGAGAAAGGGGCAAATTCTATTGCATTAAGGGAAGTTGAACTCCAAGCCTAATCATACTTCATGTGGAAACTAAAAACTTGTAATTTAATAATTATTTTTCTAACAGAAATTTGGATAAATTTACCTTTGACAGTAGCTCACTGGTAGATACAACTGATAGACTTTTCTCAAACCAGAAAGATGCAATGAAATTCATACATGCAGCTAACTCTTGATTTTGATAATTTCTGTTTTAAATAATGTTGAGCACAGAGATCTCCCAGACTACCTGTATAGTGTTAGAAGTTGATTCCAGTGATTGAAAAATGGAGTATGATGTTTCCTTGTATCTTTGATTCTATAGATTTCCTCTGGTAGATATGGGGTAAGTGCTGCAGTTCCTAAAACAGTGTGACAGTAAATGTATGATCCTACTGCACATTATAATTTTTGTTGCATATGCCAGAAAACAGACTGGCCAGAATAGGTCATGCCCAGTTCTGCATGAAATTATCTTAATTGAACCACTGAAATAATTCAGGATTGTAACTAGAAAAGTCACAGAAATTAGATTCCATTACATAAGAATGCTTTTCATGCTGTTTGCAAAGAGGACAGAGGAACAGAAAGTCTGAATGCAAGAACTGCAAAGAAGTAAAATAAGTCCTTCAGATACAGTGAAATGTTTTTGTCTCCCAGTCTTTCAGTGAGACAATACAGAGCCCTTGTCCTAACCTGAATGGCTCATGTTAATGCAGTTTGAAACCATCAAACTTAACTGTCTTAAATTACTTTCTTAAGTCATAGCTTCTCTTTGATGCACGACGCATAATCTTTCTGAGAAATTCCTGGGACTAAATTATCCTCCTAGCAGTAGTTATCAGAAGCTAAACGGGAATCAAAGAGATGAATTGCATAGTTTTGCAGTGAAAGATAGCAGAATAGTTGCATGGTGTTACATTTTTATTTGTCACCCTTTGTCAGTCTAATGTTAGCAACAGAATTATTATACCCTGGACACTTCAATCAGCGGTTTATAGAATATACCTCAGGAATATCATGTCTTGAATTTACAAAGCCCATCACTGCGGAGACAATCATTATTTCAAGAGATAACTATGACAGATTGGCAGAAAAAAAAAAAAAAGCTTCATTCTTTTGTGGAAGACGAACTCTGTCAGTGTAATTCAGGGCTTTATCTAACAATTGTAGCAGCCTACAAAATGTATTTTTTCTTTCCGCCTACACATAGTTAAAACTGAAGCCATAAATGAAATTCTGACATACACATGTCCAGATTTCTCTGGATTGAGCCATTTTTACATCTGTGTTACAGAGATCCTTGTGGTTTATTGTAGCAACACAGTTGTGTTGGGAAGATGTAGTATTTGTAGGAGAAAAAAAAAATAATTTTCACCCATTTAGGTTTTCTACCTCTCCATGATCTACAAGCAGCTAAGCCCTGCTGTAAATACTGTGCTCAGTGGCATTATTCTATGGCCAGCTGATATGTCTGGGATTTAGTTCAACACCACCTAGAATGAGCACTGTAGACAGACATGGTATTTCTCTCTACTCCTGGCAGACATAGCCATGTCCCCAGAATCCTCATACTGAGAGGACAGAAATTCAGGCCTTTAATTGTAGACAAGAGTTTCCCATTTTGTCAGTGCTAGTCAGATAAAGCAAAGCTTTTCTTTTTTCTTTTTCTTTTTTTTTGTAGAAGGTGGTCTAAAGACTTGGGTCAGGGCTTGAGAGAGACTTTAGAGTATAAAGTTTTCAGTGGTTTATTTTACATAAAGGGTATGTGAATGCATGTGTGCAAAAGACTTTTCATCTTCCTCCTGTGCAAGTGAGACCCAGTCAAGTCTCTTGGGCTACATGCATAATTGCCAAAATTATTACTGCTTATACTTAATGAGCACCTGAAAAGATGACTGGTTCTAATAACTCACCTCAGAGCACCCTGTGCTGTTGTTAAATTACCTTGAACCTTGTTGCCAATGATCATTATATAATTGCTGTAGCCAAAGGGACAGGGATTCACTTGAGTATCAGGAACCTGAACTAGGTTAAGAGTATGTCTTCACTTTATTGACTCACAATGTTAAATGTACCCTGGTTGAACATAAGACTGCAAAAAGTGCAGTCTAAGAGGAAATTACAAGATGGCACAAAATACCAAAGACAGGAAGGAAGTTTAGCTCATACTTTGGCTTTACCATGAATACTTTTTCTTCAAATTGAAATTGCTATCTTCCATTAAATTACCATCTGGACAGCCATGCACTTTTTTCTTCTATGAGAAACTAAATACCCCAGCTCATTACACTCCTTTGTGTCCTACTGGAAATGCCTCTTCTCCTTCCTCCACTTGCCTGTGCTCCCCCTCAATTCATGCCTCCTGAACAGCTTTGAGGGTCCCCTCTCTCTGTATAATCATCCTCCACCTCCCAAGCTTCATCAGATGAGTATGTTCTTCTGCACATACCTTAGTCTATAAACTGTCTTTCCCACCTAGTCTTCTTCTGTACCTAACTGAGCTGGTTCTAGAAGGCAATGTAGAAGTTCACCTGTTTGCTTTCAAGTGATCATGTGTAGCAACTCAGTGAAAGAAGGCATAAAGAGCTATGCAGTGTTTTTTTCTTCTTACAGAATAGCAGAATAAAGCAAGGCAGATTATTTCTAATGGCGATTACTCTTTTAGGCTATACAAACATAAGGTAGTTGAATGGATTGGTCAAAAGTGAGAGCAGCTTTTCCAAAAATGGTAAATTTTGGCTTAAGCCAGAGTCCCTATGTGCTAGGAAAGACCTTGCCACATCACAGCAGGGAAGTGGTTAGATGGGGAGGGTGCAGGGCCCCCACACTAGAACAAGCTTTATGATAAATGGAGCAAGAATCATAGGAAAAAATACATCTGTTATCTGGGCAAAGGAAAACTTACAATCACATGTGAGGAAGTGCCTTTGAAGGCAAGTATGATACAGTTGGCTTCTGTGTATGTAAAAATGATCCCTATCATAACAAAAAGATAGAAAGTACCTTCACAGTGTAGCTACTTTCATTTGCTAAGCACTTGTTTTCTATTTGCCTAGAAACTTGCATGAGAAATTGGTTTGAGTACTGGCAGAAGGAAAAGGAGCAAAGCCGTTTAGCCTGTGGTTATCTTTAGCTGTTATTTGGCACTAAATTTGCTCTGGCAAAGAGGGTGAAGTCAGTCCTGTTTGTCTTAAAAGTGCAGCTTTCCACTGCCTCAGCTGGAGGAAAGAATCTGCCGTCTGCTACCACTCTGGGTTGTGCGGCTGAGCTGGCTGAAGACAAACCCCTGCACACACACTGACTGACTTGCAGCATCTCTTTCCACACAGGGCAGGTCATCAGCAGTGCAGCTACAGCACATTGCCTTAGCCTAGTGGTGTCTGCAGAGGATCCAATTGTTCAACTCCAAAGTGCTTAAGACTCATCTCTTGGTTTCTGCACTGAAATTGGCTGTGGGTGCCCACACAGTCTGTTACAGCCCAAAGGTCCCTCACTGCTTTTGGCAGGGAGCTATGTTTTTCCAGCTAAGAGCAATGCCTGACAGGCTAAGGACAGACTTGGTGTGTCCAAAAAATTATATCCGGTGCATTAAGAAACCATCCATAAAGGAAGTACCAACCACCACCCCACATCTTGTGGAGACTCCACACATTTGGGCAGAAAGACTGGCCAAAGAACCGAATCTGCAGCAACTGAGTGCAAAAGCAGGGCTTTAGGCATTGAGCCATCTGTCTTCTATTTTACTGAAAGTGGAGAAAAAGTGAAAATATACATTTATTCTACTAAAACTGATTTAAATTTTTAAAAATCCAGAAAGCTGAAAACTGAAGTCTTTGGTTCATGGGTCTGTGACTCAAAATTAATTGCTAAATCTGCTACACAATAAGAACTGTTAATTAGGGCTCTCTGGTTCCTTGCATACTAGAGGACACGATCATCTGACTTTGCTGTTTGTATACCACCATGTACTGAAAATAGAAAATAAAAGTTACACATGACAAAGTATTGATTAATTGTCTCCAAAAAAACAAAAAGACAAAACAGCATTAACCAATTATACAAATCTTTAAAAGACAAACTCATGGAAACAACATTTCCTTCTGTTGCAGTTTCATTTGGAACAGCAGACTGTGCTCCTGAATTAATTTTACAGCTGAGACACAGCTAATCCACAAATAAGCCTGTTACAGTTGGTGGGCACAACAAAAGAAATGCTTGCCAGTAGGCACACATGGCATCTGGAGCTTGAAGGCACTTTTAAGGGAAAAAGTATTTTTGGTAATATATTAAAACTTCAGGAGTAGGACCTCACAGAAAAATGAAATCTCAAATATTTGTAAATACCAGAGATTTTCACGAGAAGGACATGCTCACAGTATATCTGCAAATATGAGAAAAGCTATTTTTATTATTCCTGCTGATATAAAATTATGTATAAAGAGGTGAAAACTCATGCTTTTCTCATTCTTTAATGAAATTTCTTCTACAGAGAGGACTAAGATGTTAGATTAATTTCAATTTGAGTATGCTATTTCTGAACCCTATTTCCAATCCAATAAATATTGAAGCACAGGGGTTTTTCTGTTCAAACAGGACTGTGTGTGTGAGATTCTAGCCCTTTTGAAGTCATTAGCCTATCTCCTGCTATTTCTAAGGAGACCAGAATGCTATCCTGAATATTCAAGTCTATGTAAAACATAAAGGTGATAGGTGTAGGAGGGTTTTAATCTAGAACACCTAACAGTGTTTAATTTTCAAGAAATTTGTACATTTCAGGAGTTTCACATCTGAAAAGGAAAAAGTAAGTTCACTCACATCATCTTCCTGTTTGTCAGAACTGATACCAGCTGGGAGAGTAACCTCACTACATGTATGTTGGCACTGATTGAACACAGGCAATGTCAGATTTTTTTAAATATCCATAGACCAATTCAAAGCCCTGTCCTTAACTGCAGCGATTAGACAGAAATGAGAGGCTAGCAGGAAGGAAAACTATGTCTGTCACCTAGCTCCTGCATGTAATGCTCTCGTAATTAAAATGACATCAGGCAAAGACTTGAGCATGTGCTAATTCAGGTATTGACTTTAATAGAATGGTTCTCATGCTTCAACTTTTTATGCATAAGGGAGATCTTTAAGAAGTAAACCTGGCACTCACAGAAAGACATATAAAGTACTTTTAAAAAGCCAGTTGCTAGCTGTTTCTCAAGCAAAAAAGATTTCTGTGTTGGTCAATCTAAAGAGAATTATGTATTGGTAGGAGATGTTAATTCTCAGTATGAACAACTACATTCAATTATAGCCACATTAAAACTACGTGTTCCCCCACATTTGAGGAAAAATATAAAAGGATACTAGTAAAGTGACATTTAATGACAAGGTGGAAATTCCTAGTTTATATAGGAATATATTTCTAATAAGAGCTTTACTGAGATTAAATTGATGCTTTAGTGCTAATAAATTTCAGTTTGTAATGTTAAACTTAACCACATATAAAGGAGAAACCACAACTGGAAATGTATTGGCCTTTCCCCAGTGGTCTGGAAAATGCATTGCATAGTCAAAATCATGAGCCAGCTGTGTAAAACATTTTGTTATTTTATCATGGGAAGAATTGTGTGACTTCTGTTAAAAACAGTGTAGCGAGAGGGCTTGGAATTGTTTGGGTGTTGCTTTAGCAATGCTTTCCCTACAACCTACAAAAATTTCTAGTGAGCTCTCGTTTTAAAAACCTGGTCCTAAATATTTTATAGAAAGTTTGCATTAGATTTGCAGATGCTCTGTCAATAGCATTTATGCAATAAAATAATATTAATGATGCTGAAACATTTGGTCTTGGCTTAAGACATTAGCAAGTTCAATTTGAATGTATTTGACTGCTTGTTACCCTCATGGATTTCTAATAGAGTTGATCCTACCTCTGTTTTACCTTCTGGAGCAGCAGTGAAGTGCTGTAAAAGTCAGTCAGATCTCTGATATCTCCCAGAAAAGGGTTTGTTTATTAAGAACATATAAAGAGAGGAATTATAAAAAGTATCTGTGCCAGCTCTGGAACTTTCTGATGCAAAACCTAATGTGAGAGTTCTACAAAACAACCTCATATTTTGTTGTTCTTGTTTCAGGTTTGGGTGTGATACAGGTGTATTTTCTCAGGAGAACGTTAATTGTTCTCTGGGCTGCACTATCTTGTTGCCAATAATCACACAGCAAGAGGGTGATCATTTTGGACAAACATGTGCCATTGGGGCAGCTCTTCAATGTGCTTTACCTTCTGACATTTGCTTATCTTTTCCTAGTGCTGGAATTGCACACAGATGAAATAACCACAATCAGTGGTGGGATTAGAGGTTGGCTAAGGAAGCTGCAATTGCAGTTTGTGTCGCCAAGCTGAGGTGAATCCATGCTGATAACATGGTGTGAAATAAGCACTGGGCTGTTGCAGAATAGTTAATTTCACAAAGCTAATGGAAAATTTTTTTCCCCACACTTATGATGGTCACATATTCAAATAATGAGCATGAATGTACATCAGTATAGAAGCAGGTTGGCACTCCATGTGGTGTTTGATTCCCAAAGGAAGAAAAGCTTCACAGCAAAAGAAACCCTTTGACCAGAGAAACCCTCTCATCCTTTGTATGCAGCTCTTCTTTTCGTTCTCAAGCAGTTTCTAGGTTTAAAGTAGTTTTCTCCTCTGTTCTGCTGCAGATGGGAAGAATAAGATCATAATACCCTTTGTGAACTCTCTGAGCTGCCTGCTCAGTGTCAAGATGAAGAGCTCATCTGCACAATAGAACCAGGCTTTTCAACCTCATAGTTAGAGGTTCCCAGCATGGAAGCAGCCACGGGAGCTTTTTAAGGTACTCTTTGTAAGCTGATCCACCGTTCAGCTATGGGAAAGCACAGTGCAGTGCAGTCCAGAGTGGATCTGTGCAGTCAGTAACCGCCAGGAAGTTTTGTTGTGGTTAGATCTCTCAGCAACCCCGTAACTAGTCCCTGAGCCTCTTTTGACATAGCCCAGCAGACCATGATGGCAGCAAGGATTAATCTGGATTCTCCATTTTAAAGTCAAGATAGCAGGAGTATGAGTATTTATAATAGTCCATGTGTACTGCAAACTGGGGTGAACTCAGCCTGTTGTTTTGGGAGCAATGATTCCATGCAAAGAAGCTGAAGAACAGATCTGTACCTGAAGACTACCATCCTTGATTTTAAAAACACATTAACAGTATCCCAGCTATTTGAAGTGCCTAACAGAAGCTCGCTGATTTATAAAGGTCAAATTAAAACACGAAAAGTTACAACAGTCAAAATTGTGTCAATTTTTCTGAGAGTTTATAATCATGTTTTCTCCTCTGTGTATCACTTTTACTAGCCTTCCCTTGAAAGATCTCATATCTAGTTTTCCTGAGTTGAAAAACTTATCACTGTTATAAAAACAACAAGAATCAAACCAAATAAAACCCACCAAAAAAACCCACCAAACNGCAACAGCACAAAAAAGCCCAAAACAAATAAAATATAAGTTGTGCTATTTGATGCATCATACCAGCAGTTTGGTTTGAGATTTTTTTAATTTTCTGCAGAAATACTGCTTTTCAAGGAGAAGGTGCCATTTATGAATACGTCACTGAGTCCCCATTATAGTACTCTTTTTAAAAAATCTTTCTGGATGTTGCCTGAAATCCACTCCAGGACATTTAACTGTTGGCATGTGTAACAGTTTATGAAACAGCATTTTACAAATTTTAGACTTTTACATAGATATCTAGTCAATTCAGTTATTTTGACAATGGAAAACCTGGATCTGAGAAGGAAAATACTGATCTCTAGATAATCTAGTGGCATTCTCATGCAGCAAACTAGAACAATCATATCTACTCACTGCAAGGTGAACCTTTATATTCCTGGTGAGTAAAAATCAAATTTCTGCTTAACTTATTGAAGAGCATCTTTAGTGGAAACTCAGAATAACAAATTTATATATAAATAGTCATCCCTGTTCATCATCTACAAAGGACAACTCCTGTAGAGCACATGTAAAATCTAGGTGGCATATCATGGGAATAAAAAAAAGGATTGACTCATCCAAATTCATTGAAATACTTAGATTCTCCATCCTCTGGTTTCTCTTGTTGAACAAAGTAGAATGATTGTGCGAGTCTCTTTTGCTAGTTATCTTTTTCAGAGGTCAGGAGTCTGCCACTTTTTGCTATCCAAGCAGCCTTACCTTTTGATGCTTTCAGAACTATTTTGGTTAATTTTTCAAATACACTGAAATGCCCCCAAACTTCACTGTCAGCACCTAGCTAATAAAAAAATCTTGCTTATAGAGCATTAGCTACTTACCTGACAAAAGGCATTCATATGCATCATACAATTTCTCAGCATTAAACAGCAGATTTAAACACTCTATTAAAACAGCTGGTTCGTGTCACCAAAAGAAACATGAAAACCTCCTGGTTATTTGGGGCCCAAAGGTGTAGCACAACACCTCAAATTACCCTTCAGGGTGAACAAATGAAAATCTGCAGAAGGATAAAACCTTGGGAGAAAAGCATTGCAAGCATTATTACACACTGTAATATCTTATTAGATTCATAGGCCCTCTGGTGGTTACCAATCAATTCCACAAAAAGAAGCTGTAAGATATTAAAAAACATAAATTAATATAAAATAAGACATAAGAATCATAAATTAGTAGGTTCCTCCTTTTTCTTGTGGCTGGTGTGTTCTCCAAGCAACTCTCAGTTTGCATAAGCAGCTTCAGTCTCAAGGACATTTCTATCGTTTTTCTCTTTTTAAGTGAATTCTTGGAGCTTCTCCTTGTAAAAAGCAGAAAACACTGTTACAGATCATAGAGTTTTTCCCCTGAGGAAGTCAACTGCTTCTGTTTCTCTTGCACAGGTTTTTCAAAGGAAGAGTATTCTACTCAGGTAACCTGTTTCCTTAATGTATGAAGTGATAACCTATACAGGACTCAACTCCAGAGGGCAGAAGTCTGTAGAAACTCATTAAAGATTTCTCCTCCATAAAGAAGCATTTAGACTTCCAACAGTGTTCACTGCAGGAAAGTTTTTCACATTTTCTGAGTACAGAGCAAACATGTACTTATCTGCTTATCCCTATTACAAGCAAAATGCATCACAGTAAACAGAACCTCTGTTTATAGTCATATAATTCAATAGCATGCAAAGACTGAGGAGGACCTAGAATGAAGGCTTTGTTTATCTGCTGCAGCAAGAGTGACTTTTGACATTTTTCTTTGAAGAAATGCATAGACCATATCCCAAATAAAGACGTTAAGTATATAAATAGTGCTTTTCTGAGTCAAAACTAAGTTGCACATTCTTTTCAGTAAAGTAATTGTAGGATTATGAATGTCTCCAAAGCCATAGATTTAAAGACAGCATTCTGTTTGCTATTCATTATGTTAATACTTTGGTTTTCTTTATTGAAGCTCATATTCTGAATCTTATTACTTTTCATATGATTTCAGTGTTCACTGTATGAGCAAAAAGTCAATCCGTTAAATTCATTTGCATATCAAAGTAGTTGACTGTGCACAAGATGCAAATGCTGAATTTTAATCTAGAAGAAAATAAAATATACCAGCAGGTACTGAGCTAAATCCAAATTTAGCTTTGGCCACCACTGAGAAATGTTTGTAACTAACACATGTATGTTTATTTGCCTTAAAGAAATTTTATTTCTTACTGCTTGGAGTGTGGCAAGTATCTGTAAGAAAGACATTATTTTCATTCCAAAGTCTTGCATGTTGTTTTGTTTAGGGTTATTACAGAGTTTATTATTTAGTTCTGTGTCTCATCACCAGTTAAAAGTAAACTGTATGCTAGGTTCAAGAAGGCTCCACATTTCACTTTCTGCTCAACCACAGGATCACTGCCTGCACAGACACCCTCAAGAGGGATCATTCTGTGGTTTCCTTGTTTTAAATTAACTTGTGGTTGTGCATCACATTAGTTTAATTAATTTAAGTGCCAGTAAGTCAAACAGCTGTAACGAGTAATTATGCAATTACACATAATTACTTCACTGAGATGGGTTATAATATGAGAACTCTTACTAAGCTTGAAAGTCAGGAGGAAGGCAGTGTGTACAAGCATTATTCTGGTAAGAGCCAGCCTTAAGTTGTCTCCACATTTATTCTTGATTCATGAACAGGTTGCAGTCCTTCAAGGAGACAGAGTCAAGAAAACAAGTATTTGTTTCGTGATCTCAAGTACTGAAAGGCTCACTGTAATTTTTAAAAAGTCATGGTAGTCATTCCAGTCTGTTGGAAAAGGCATTCCACTCTGAACAACCAAGCACTGCACTTCTTGGATAAGAGGATGAATAAATGGATCTTTCCCCATGCTTTTTTTCCTACTGTGATGTGGAAGTTGAAAATACTTCTGAAATTATTTCTCTAGACTAAAACTCCTAGAAGATGGTTGTTCTTGAGCTGGAGAGAATCAAAATGAAAAGAACAGAAATAATCTCCATTTTGGGGACTCTCTTGGTGAAAGAGTGGAAAGTGTAAAGAATTGATACCACCTTATGTCAACAAAACGTCAATTAAGACTTTCAGTCAAGTACTGTTGAATTCAAGTATTTCTCACATGTATATGGGATGTGGGACTGGCATGATTGTTCTACTCATCCTAGAAACCTCTGTGGACTAATGAGTGAAACTCTCAACATGTTAAGAGGATTCATTATGTTACATAAAACCCTGCCATGGAACGGCTGATTATGAAAGAGTTCTGGAAATGTTTGGTGTTTTTGTCATTTTAATATGAAACTTAGGGCTTCCCTTCCTAAATAAGCCCAGCAACTCATTTACAAAAACCAAACACTCTCCCTGCATAGGAGACAGCTTAAATACTCTCTATGCAGAACCTATTTATGCAACCAAGTTAATTTTTTGAACATGAGTTTACCACAGAAGTAATAAATTTAAAACAAACCAAAGGAAATTATTTTTACCTGTAGGTTTCACCACTACGGGATGTTGCTTCTGCTGATGCAATGTCCCGGAGGACAAATTCATAAAAACAAGTCCCTCAGGAACTGTGAAACTTTGTAACATAAATCCAAACTCTGACTTTGGAAGCACCTTAGAGACAGACCAATGGAAGGCACAGTGGAAAAGCACAAGTATCTGGCTTGCCATGTGTTGGTCAAAGTGTCTCCTCCTGAACACTGGCAAAAACATGATACTTGGATAAGGAGTTGCATCTGAGTTGCATTGAAGAACTTATTGTTTGGAAAGGGAGCACAGTGTCTCCCTGCAGTCCAGGTGCTGTTTTCCTCAATACATTTGTCTAGTGTTTCCTTTTTTTTTTTCTAGTTAATTATGCTGTTTTCCACCCTGGGCAGGTATCTCTCACATTCAATTTAGAAAGAATACTACCCATCTTCCCTCTCTGCATCCACCTGCACTTTTCTGTAGCACACTAATACTCCACTTTTCCCTTGCCTGTTAAGAAAGGAAGAGCTCCCAAGGAAAGGGATGCACACTGGACACAGGTTTGACAGTTATGGTGGTGCACTCGGTTATGACACACATCAATATTGCTTTGGCTCCACTGAGTACAATACCAGGAACGAAGCCCTACTGGTCACTGGTGTCCCTGATTGAAGACAAGACTTGGGGTGATGGCTGAAGTGAAGTGAAAAGTGTTTCCTTCATCTGACTTGGTATCAATGTGCATCTTGAGTGTGAAGAGGGAGTTCAAGATCTCCACAAGGTTTACATAATGCAAATGGAAGAGTGACATCTCCTTCCTCTGTATGGAGTTACTCCCTCTTCTTGGAGTTGCTCCGTCCTCTTGGAGTTACTCCAGGCCAGAGCAGGAGGGAAGGATGTGTACACTGGTGTGCTAGAAGAGTGGGCTGAGCTCTGCAACAAACTGTCTGTGCAACATCACCAATTTGAGGTTGATAAACCAGAGCACTGGACATTCTGCCTTCTGTCAGCTTAAGTTTTAGGAGGCTATTTTGCTGTCCAGCTCAAAATTCTGTGGCACGACAGGAGGATCAAGAACATTTTTCCTCCCAAATTTGTTTTCCTGAGAATTAGGGTGGTTATTTTGCATTCATACGGCAACAAGCCATAAGAGGTAAGTAACCATTACAAAACTATTTCTAAATTAAATCCTGCAATGTTAAAAAAATGGATTTTTACATAAAAATCAGTGTGTCCAAGGGAGACAGAGGAAGAAGGAATGTTCATAACATCAGGATGTATAGGAAGTGTCCCCTTCCACTGACCTGTTGGAAAGAACCTCTGAAGTCCTCTAACCCAACCTCCTCTTTCAAACAGGACCAATTTCTAAGCTAGAGCAGGTTGTTCACACCTCATCCTGTCCAGTTTTGAATGTTTCCAAGGGTGGAGGTTCCAAGGACCTTCTGCTCAACCCCTTTCAGTGCTGGACATCTTTCACAGTGAATCATTTTTTTCCTTACATCCAGCTGGAATTTCCCTTGTTCCTTGCTTCAACATGTGCTCATTGATCCTTGTCCTTCCTTTGTGCACCTCCAAGAAGAGTCTGTCTTCACTATAACCCTTCCTTATATCACTGACAACTGTGCTTAAACCCACTGCTCCTTAACCTTCTTTTCCCTAGGATGAGCAAACCCATGGTGATAGAACAGCTAGATTACAAACCTTGCATGGAGCCAGCAACTCTGGCTCAATACCAAGGTATCACAACCACTTGTGTTACAGAGATGGCTGACATCCTTGGGGTGCAGTCTGAAGGCAGAGCAGGCATACACCAGCCTGCAGTCCAGGAAAAGCCCTAAGGATGCTACTGAGTTTCTACTGAATATTTAATCTGGTGGCACTCACTAGAACAGAGTAATAACTAATTTTATCAGCTGAGCAGCATTAGCAGGGAGTTAGAGTCTAAACTGCTGGAACTGAGCCCAGACACTCAGCTCCAGTAATGCTGCTGCAGTTTAAAGGATCTACAATGAATCTTCATAACACTGGAGGAAACAAAGAATCCTTTATTATTACAGATCTGTATTCCTGTAGCAGTTGGATCCCCTCCATTTTAGGTAAAGACCAAGCAAGCACAGAAAAGGCTCATCCCTGACCAAACACCTTGCAAGTACTGTATATTCTAAAAGATATTGTTATAGTTAAGAACCAAAAAAGAAAATATTTCTAATTCCTTGGAGAAAAGGGTCAACACATTATAAAACATTGAAACCGACGTGCCACGAGTACCTTGACAACATTGCAAAACAAGTATGTGCTTTGCTCCTAGTCACATGTACTCCATCACAAGCCTGTGAATGTATAACTTCCTTCAGATTTGTCCTTTTGTCTAGGTAGATTTTAAGGTTATTTTTTAAAGAATTAGCTTTGATATCTTCTCAGACAGTCCAACAGTTATAATACCAGTATCCACTAAATGGAGGGAATTTTTGTAGGGACTATATATAACAAAGCACTGAGATGTGAAAGAGCTGTATAAATAGCTGACAGAAGTAATTTTACTCAATTTACAAATAATCACTTATTGACATTAAGGAAAGGGATTTGTTATTTCAAATTTCCTTATTTATTCTGGGGCAAAAAATAGAAGCCCAGTCATCAAAGAATCATGGAGAAGACAGCCTTGGAGGTTGCTGCTTTAAACCTAATAACAAAAAGGAAGGAGACAGTTTGTGAGGACATGGTAAAGACTGAAATCAATCATTGGGTGCCCATGGTCATGCACAGTTTAGTCATATAATGGATCAGTCACATGTTAAAACTGGAGAGTGTTATTCATTAAAGCAAAGGTGAGTTTGTGCAAGCTTGACAAATACTTCACAGGTATACTAGAAGTTTTACTTTATACCTGAGATAACATGCAGACTCCATTACACAGAACAGAACTTTAGGGGTGGTTTGTTGAGGGTTTTTTTAATCTTATAAGAAATCTGATGGGGAAAAAGACAAAGGAAAAAAACAGGAGGAAAATAAGCTTTCACACAAAATACCGCCATACTTTTACTCTGTTAGCTAGATCAAAGAAATTGCAGTTTTGAAAAGTTTAGTGTGCCAAACTGACTTTGCTCTGATCCCTTGGTCTCATCAAGAATCCAAGATGAAAGAAAGGGGAAAGAGAGTTGTTTGCACTTTCCTTTTCTTTTTCTGCTTGGTATAGTTGAATGAAATCCTACATAGCAAACCATCCCATGTATAACCTTCCAACTCACTTGCAAGCATTCTGATTAGTTAGGAAAGATTCAGGCAAAGACCTGCCTATTTTTCTCAAATATGTTTTTGCTAAGTCACTCCACCTCACTGTTAAGAGTGTTTCAGGACTGCTTACTCAGGGCAGCTTAGTAAAATTTCTTTTCTCATGAAATGAACAGCCTCGAATCAACCTGAACAACTCATTTCCTCTTCAGCATTCGTATCATTGAACTTTGTTAAATCATGGGCAGGATATACAAAATAAATTCTGCCTTGCCCCTGAGAATTTACTCTCTCCTATTTCCTTACATGACCCATTGTGGTACTATGATAGATTATGCTATTCTTCTCACAGTAAAAGTTGTGGTATAGAAGAAGAATTAGACAGTACACAACCACTCATTTTTCACAAATTCTGTAACATTCATATGGGACATGGTAAAGAATAAAATGCATCTGTATTTAGTTTGATAACTCTCTTGCCTGTGAAAGGCTCCCTTTGTATCTGAGTTTTAGAACTTGTATCTGTGCACTGTATCTGCTTGTTATGCTTCTAGTAGAGTCTGAGTCCTAAAATTTCTTACCCCCTGAAAAGGGCAATGAGACTTTAACTGATTATTCAGTTCAGCTTGTACATCAGAACTCTCAAACAAAGGCACAGTGCAATTAACCAAATGGAAATAAGATTTGCTGTATTCCTTGGCAGTTATGACTGTTTTGAAAGATTCCAATTAGATTTTCTACAGCTGCTTATTTTTTAAATCAGAGTACCTTATGGAGAAGTGTCAACTTTGATTAACTTCAAGGTTAAAAGTCAGGCAGGTTACCAACAAAAAAAGGGCTTTCCAGACATCTTTTGTACTCTACCTTCTTTCCTGCCAATGTACTTCTCAGGGTAATGAATTATTGAGAGACTGAAAGCTTTCTGATCTTATAATTCCAGGTAAACCAAGCAATGAACTGCCTTGGACCTGAAGCCCTCATAATTTTCTAGTCCCCAACTCCAGGGAAAATGAGCAATTTTATTTCACTGAGAATTACAGTTATTAGGAATGCAGTCTAGAAAACCAACACGAAGGGAAATTAGCATCCTACTTGTACCACCTTTCATCTCTAAGATGAGTATCAGTTCTTGAATAAGCCATCTGCAGGCCTATGCACTGAGTTTGTATGACCAGGGTTTAGTAGCAGGGAAGCTACAGGTGTGGATTCAGTGAGATGCTGCTAGAAGCTTTCTTCTTTTCCAACAGGGCCAATGCCAGCTGGCTCCAAACCACACCCGCTGCTGGACAAGTTCAAGCCCATTAGCAATGGAGGTATCACCCAGGGGATAACAGAGTTTAGGGCAACAAAACTGTGCAGTTGCAGTCAGAGAGGAGTGAGAACAGAGAGAGGAACACCTCTGTATTCACCAAGGTCAGGGGAGAAGGAGAGGGAGGAGGTGCTCCAGGTGCCAGAGCAGAGGTTCCCCTGCAGCCCATGATGAAGACCGTGGTGACGCAGCTGTGCCCCTGCAGCCCAAGGAGAGCCACAGTGGAGGAGAGATCTACCTACAGCCCATGGAGAACCCCACACCAGAGCAAGTGGACACCCAAAGGAGACTGTGTTTCCATGGGAGGGCCATGCTGGAGCAGGCTCCTGGTAGGTCCTGTGGAGACAGGAGCCCAGGCAGGAGCAGGTTTGCTGACAGGACTTGTGACCTTATGAGAGACACACTTGGTAGCAGCCTATGCCTGACAGACTGCACCAGGTGGAAGGGATCCACGCTGCAGCAGTTTATGAAGAACTGTATCCCATAGGAAGGACTCACACTGGAGCAGTTCATGGAGAACTGTCCCTGGTGGGAGGGACCCTACCCTGGAGCAGGGCAAGAGTGTGAGGAATCTTCCCCCTGAGGAGGAAGGAGCCACAGAGACAATGTGTGATGAACTGAATGCAGTTCCCATTCCCTGTCACCCTGTGCAACTCAGGGTAGGAGGTGGTAAAGAAAATCAGGAATAAAGTTAAGCTTGGGAAGAAGGGAGGGGTGGTGGGAAGGTGTTTTGAGGTTTGTTTTTATTCCTCATTATCCTACTGATTTGACTAGTAATAAATTTAAGTCAATTTCCCCAAACTGAGTCTCTTTTGCCTGTGATAGTGACTTCTGAAGAGTGTCTCCCTGTCCTTAACTCAACCCATGAGCCTTTCATTGTCTTTTCTCTTCCCTGTCCAGCTAAGGAGAGGAGTGATAGAGCAGCTTTGGTGGGAACCTGATGTCCAGCCAGGGCTAACCCACCATATCCTCTTACTTATTAATGTTAAGTATCAAGCTATGAGCTATTTCGAACTACCTAACAGAATGCTAAAGAGATGGAAAGGTTATTTTCATTATATCAATAAAAGTAAGATGGTTGGAATAAAAAAAAAAAATTAAATAAAACCCAAGAGAAAACCCATATAAAAGTGCTTTTGTTTGATGAGCAGTCCATTAAAACCATGCTATAAGGGATCAGTGACCATAAGGAGAAAGAAGCATAATTGGCCAAAAACAATTAGAACAAAACTCAGTTCAGACTGATTGATATGCAAATGTCCTGAACTGGAGACTACATTCATGTCCACTGACCTTTTGAATAAATTAAGTTTTAGTGGATATGAAAGAATCTGTGTTTCATTCTCTGGGGAAATGAAAAAAAAAAAAAAAAGTGCTATTGAATTAATGAGTGGCCTCTAGATTTAGCTGCAATGTTTTAGAATTGTAACACGCATAATTTTATAAGGATAATGAGACCATTTAGCTGGCGAAGAACATCTCCTGCAGGTGGCATGATACCAATTTGCTCTTTTTTTCAGAGTTCAGAAGAGTCACAAACTCAGTGAACATCTCCACAGAGCTAATAGCTTTCCCAACACCTTGTCATCTGTAACTCTTACACAACCTGGATATATTTGAAATGTGAAAATATTTTGACAGGTCTCTCCATATTTGAAATACCTTCACATATGGACAAAAATTCACCACTGGTCTTTGAGAGCTATATTCTTTCATATATTGATTGTAAGTTTTGGTGGATATCTTGTTTTATATGTACTGCCTGCTCTTAATAATGTCTCTTTTGAGAATGTCCTGAAAGACTGCCAAGGAAGTCAGGGTCCATCAGTCACCTTTTTCTGGTTCACCAGGCCAGACACCTTGTCAGGAAATTAGATTGTTTTATTATGGTCAGTACTGAACAAACTTATTTTATCATCTTGTAAATCAAGATTAATAAAATGTGCAGAATTTTTCCAGTTGTTATCTAAGTTCTGGAAAAAATAACAGAAATCTCTGGACCTTCTGCCTTTCAAAAATGCATAATGTTGATTATTTTCCAGTCTTTCAAGACCTTCCTTGTCCTCTATTAAATCTCCAGATAAGTGCTAGTGCTTCACAAACTACACTGGCTGCTTCTTTTTTTCCCCTTATAAGATGCTTTTTAATATTACTTTGCCAAGAAACTGTAGCATATCTCCATTAGCTAAATGTTCTTGAGTCTGCCTCTTGTGAACTTATTCCCCTCTCTATAGATATTTAAATTATTCAATTGTCTTAAATTTTTGTGAAGATTGAAGCAAAGAAAAAATTGAATTCTTCAACAATCTTTGCTTACCTTCTTATCTTATGCCACCTTTTGGGGCCTGCCCCAGTTCGTGTTGCAGGCGTGGCTGCAGTGCCACGTTTGTGTCATTCGGTGGCAGAGAGGACAAGGGGAGGTCTTCCCCTGGTGCTCTGACCCACGTGGGCTCCCAGGATCTCTCAACAGCCTGACATTATTGCTTTGCTGTTTGTATGTTACACTTGAGAGGCGGCGGGCGTTGGCCGAGTGGCGTAGGCCCCCGCCTGTGGAGCCGGCTCCTCCTCTGAGGACGCCGGTTTGAATCCTGGAGGAACTCGCTGTCGCCGTCCGAGCTGCTCGGCCGTGGCAAGATGAACCTCAGGAGTAAAGGGAGTGGGGCCAGTTCTGTGCACCCTGTGCCTCACTTAAAAAATCCATTGCGCAGGCTTATCCCAAGATCTTTGTTCGCGAAGTCCAGCCAACATACATACCTTCTTATCTATTCTTTTCTTTTCTTTTTTAAAAGGCCCAGTACTTCCTTTGCTTCTTTTTCATTTCTAACAAAATCTGTTCTTGGCATTCTTAAATTATTCCTTCATAAACACAATTTATTTTCACTTCTGATATGATATCCTTTTGGGTTTTAGGTTTGCCAAGTTCAGATATCCAAAACCTTCTCTCTCTGCCAGCATCATGGGTTTGTTGATTTTTTTGAAACCCACTCCCCTTAGTCTATTGCTATTCCTGTGTAAAATCTTGTTAAAAAAAAAATAAAAATTCACAGTCTTTAACCTACACTTCCTTCCATTGTGATACTTAAATCAATTCCTTCCTATTATTCAAGACCACACAGAATATATCTGAACCTCATTACAATACCATCTGTAGTTTGGACAAGACTTCATCATAGAATCATATCATGGTTTGGGTTTGGAAAAGACCTTAAAGATCACCTAGTTCAACCACCCTGCCATGGGCAGGGACACCTTAAACTAGACCAGGTTTGAAGATGTGCCATATGTTTTCAAAATAATTTGGTTTCTTTAAATGTTGGCCAACCTAAAAGGCAACCCTCCCTTTCTGTGCTAAGCAGATCCTGATGTCATAGACTGGACCATTCCTATGTACCATAATAAAGGATTGTGACTGAGCCCCCTCTTCCACTCTACTGTCAGGGACATTGTGGTGGGCTAAAGCCTGTACAACATAATAGAATAAAGGTCCCTTCTCTTCTGTTGATTCTAATACATCAACATATCCTTTGCACTCTTGTGGAAACAAAAATAGCATTTCTAATGACTTTCACTTCAGCCTCTTTGGATTTCCTGCAGTATAACCCACAATTAAAATTTGTGATAGGCAGAATGATGTGGAAAATACGGTTCTGCAAAAGTCTGAACTGTGTGGGTGATTTAACCTCCAATGAGTCCATGATAACCTTCAAAATCTCCAGTGTGATTGAAGTCACTCCATACCTAACACCTATCACATACCAAAGAACCACACACCAAATCCACACTTATTTGAGGCAGTAGCCTGAACTAGTCACTCCATGCAGAGGTAACCATTTCAGGAACATGTCTCAGAGGCAAGGTAATTGTACAGGCATAAAGATGCCCATAAACATTACAGCTCTCCTTTGCACTGCCTGACACTTGGGAAGAGAACAACATAGTCCTCTCCTCTGCCCCTGAAATGAACTTGTCAAGTCTTCTAGTCATCCCAGCAAAGTCTTCTAGTCTTCTCAACAAGCAAGTACTGGGATTTTCTAGGCACTTAAAACCCCCAGACTTTCAAATTGGAAACAGTTTCTTAAAGATTCAACAAAGACAAGAATTGAATCAAGCTTTTGCGGCAAACCATACAGGTAGAGGACTTTTGTCCTCATCTTAGGCAATCTGCTGTCCTTACGAAAACAAAATTCCTATTGATCTCCTTGCAGATCTCATGCATTCATTTTTTGTACATGACAACCCACCTAACAGAATGGAGGTTTTAAATTCTCTATCCATGCCAAAAGAAAAGACATTATCTTCACTTCTCTAAAAAACACTGAATAATGAATTGTATTTCCAATGGGATTTCCTGAGGGAAAACAAGTTCTTTGACCTTTTAAGACTAGATAAATAGTGAATACATAACTAAAACAGTTTTCCTTCTTTCAGTCTTGTTGCAGTTTTCAGTGTCAGTGCAGTTTAGATCACTCAGTAGCTCTACATTTTGCATCACTTTTCTAAACAGCTGTCACCACACTCATACATCATAGCCTATGCAACTTTGTTAAATTAGATGGCAATTTTCTTCACTATGGAAACATTTGAAGGATGCACCATGTTACAACAAAGGGAAATAACAGTTTCGTAACATAATCCATAATGAGTCTGTCCTATGTCAAGCAGTACAGTCTGTACATTGAGAACATCTTTCCTCTATTTGAATGTTGTTTTTCTTTTTTTTTTTATATACTGAATTCAAAAAATACTGATACCGGAAAGCTGGCACCAATTACTGCATTTGGACCAACATAGTAATCTGCCAGTGCAGCGTGAGTTGCAAGAGCAAGACCACAGATTATAGAATCATTTATGTTAGAAAAGGAGCATGAGGTCATTGAGTCCAATCATTAACCCAGCACTGCCAAATTCACCACTAAACCGTGTCTCTAAGTGCCATACCTATATGCTCTTTAGATGCCTCCAGGAATGATGACTCCACCACTTCCCTAGATAGCCTGTTCCAATGGTTTGACCACTCTTTCAGTGAAGAAAGTTTTCCTAATACCCAATCTAAACCTCCCCTGTGCACTTGGAGGCCATATTCTCTCATGCTGTAACTTGTTACCTGGGAGAACAGGCCAGCCCCCACCTCACTACAACTTGCTTTCAGGTAGTTGTAGAGAGCTATAAGGTCTCCCCTGAGCCTCCCTCTCTCCAGGCTAAACAACGCCAGTTACCTCTGCTATTCCTCATAAGACTTGTGCTCCAGACCCTCCACCAGCTTTGCTGACCTTCTCTGGATATGCTCTAAGTAGGGAGCAGATATTTGAAAAAAAGCAAAACAAAATCACCTCCGATTCAGATGAACTGGGCAAGGACCAGACTGAAAAATAAATAAGTTGGGCCTAATAGTGTACCTTTTGGGAAATCTCTCTGCCTTATGGTGTGTTTAACAGGTTGGTTTCATTGATCCAGTCTAATTGGGTTTAGCTGTGAGTGCTGTTTGTTTGAAAAGCTAAGCAGCCACTGCTCTTTCATCTTTCAGCTTTCTGGCCCTGCCTCTCTCCTGGAGGTGCAGCCAGGACATACTCAAGGGACCTCCTCCCAAGGTAATGAGGCTATTTGGGGCTGGCCTGGTGTAGGAAGATATTTAAACCCCAAATCTGGTTAGTTGCAATGGGGACACCATGGAGTGGGACAGTAATGAAAAATGAAGTATTTTTAAGCTGTGAGTTTAGCTAGTATTTTAAAACAGCATAGTTACTGCTATTGCACACCTCTGTACATCAGAGAGTACACTGACTGTGAGCACAGTCCATAGAGAAGCTGCCTATGTTCATGCATGTAGAACTGGAAAAGTTGCCTGTAGAAAAAAAATGTCATTTTCCCCGAGCAGGTAACCAGCACTCAGCAACAGCCTTGTCTTGGCACGAAGCCTGATAGGAAGCAGAGTGCCATGGCAGAGAAATAAGATAATTGAAAAGAAAAATGTTTCAGTGCTCAGGGTGACTTCTTCCAGTCTCTCTGAACTAAATCTCAACAACTGACTGGCAGACAGTGTCTGACAGTGTCTCTCTGTCAATGGAATAGGCTGGCTCTGACCCTCTTCAGAAATTGAGACACATCAAACAAAAGACAACAAGACTCATCCTCATTTCAGCTCACAGCTATTAATTTTATGGTGTGACTCCTCCAAATAACACATGCGTAGCCAGAGCTGTGCCCAAATTTCAAGTGATGGGAGACCAATTTCCACCACCTTGGCTCCTCTAATTGCACTGACAAGCCTCCTGAAATCTCTGCTGTGGTTCTTCGTCTGAAACAAAAATACAGATGATACTCAATAGTGTCTGTTGAGCTGAGAGGAATGAGAGGATTAATTAGTTGCAGTTCATAAAACAATAAGATGATAATCCATGAGTAACTGCAAAGTGTAATTGGCAATAATGATGCAATCACCACCGTGCGAGAAGGACAGGATTGGTCCCAGGTATTTTACATCTGGAACAAAATACACAGCTTGCACTGACTGGACCAGGGAGAAGTCCAGACCACCACCTGGCTTTTCCACTTTGTTGGCTTGGGCAGCTGCCTGCTCCTCCACCAGGCTGCAGTGCTGACAGAGAAGCAATTCTTCAGCAGAGGAGCATCTCTTCTACATCTCCAGGAGCCAAATGGTCTCCACAGGTCTTACCAAAGGACTTCACCAGGACATCATCCTTCAGCTGGTTGACAAGGGCTGTGACTAGCTCTGGTCTCAGGGTCAGTGAGGTGCCCTGTGGAGGAGGGGTTGTGCAGCAGTTTTAAGTCTTCCCCTACCAGCCCCTCTCCCCTACCCTGGCCCCAGGTGTGGTGCAGGCTGCTGTCCTCTGGATGGTGGGACAGCCACACGGCAGCCCCTGCCACCCTTCCAGGCACTCTTGACTATCAAGCATCACCCAAGGACAAAGGGTTTGCCACCTTCTAAATTATACCAAAACATCTCCATGATTCTAGACTGAGAAAACTGAAGTCTTTCACTTCAAAATTGCTGTATTGAACAGTTTTGACATTTCTAACAGGCTTTTTCCCCTACACCCAAAACCATTCAATGCTCTCAGCTATCTCACTGCAAAATATACCCCACACATTATGGTCTGGTTTTTTGGGTGAATAAAGTGTCCTTCTGTCTCATTGTTGCACTGCCTGCACTGCACTGAGCACGTGGAAGCAGTCCAAAGTACAACTCTCCTTGTTTATGCCAAGGATTGCACTACACTTGTAGCATAATAATCATAGATTTCCTGTCCAGAGAGCCTCTCTTCTTGGCTCTTCCCTCCAGATGTTCTTTACCCATGACATGACAGGAGATTTGACATTGCACACAGAAACTGGATTGTTTTCAGTTTTTTACTGCGTGTAATGAGAGTGCCAAGTGCCTACTGCAGAGCTTCCTGGGGGTGCTCCAAGTGATGGGCAGGAGGGGAAGAAATATGGAGAAAAGAAAAAGCTCAAAAGAAAGAGGAGAGAGAAAGGAGAGAGCACAGCAGAAAAGGACACACTGTAAGGGAGGAAAAGTACCAGAGGAGGAGCAAGAAGATAGCAGAAAAAATTATGAAGAGCTATTTCCATCTCTTCTGTCTGAGGCGAGCCAGCTAGTTCACTTGCTTTCTATAACCTATGACAGATTTTTTTAAAGAAAGACTTTTAAATTGCAGTAATACTTTAACTCTTTCATCAGACCCTAAACCATGATGTTTCCACAGTCAATGGTACTTGATTTATACACTTGTTAGCAGTAATTTATGACTAACTTTGATGAAAAAGAGAAGGGAAAATCAAAAAACTGGCATGTCTGAAAGTATCTCTTTGTGGAGAACTCCACACTAGAGCATGTGGATGACTGAAGGAGGCTGTGACCCCATCAGAAAGCTGCACTGGAGCAGGTTTGCTGGCAAGATTTGTGACTCTGGTGGGGGAGTAGGAGGTACACACTGAAGCAGCCTGTTCCTGAAGGACTGCACTCCATGGAAGGGACTCATGCAGGAGAAATTTGTGAAAGACCATCTTCGGAGTCCCAAGACTAGAACAGGGGAAGGGTGTGAGAAATTCTCCCCGCTGAGGAGGAAGAAGCATCACAAACAGCAAGTGCTGGACTGACCACAGCCCCCATGCCCCATCCCCACTGTGCTGCCAAGGCAAGGAGGTAGAAAAATCAAGAGTAAAGTTAATCCTAGTACAAAAGGGGGAGTGGTGGGAAGGTGTTTCAAGATTTGGTTCTACTTCCCATTTTCCTAGTCTGATTATACTGGTAATAAACCATGGTCATTTCCTCAAATTGAGTCTGTTTTGCCAATGACAGTAATTGGTGAGTGATCTCTCTCTGCCTTTATCTCAATCTTCAAGCCTTTCTTTTGTTCTATTTTTCTCTCCCCTATCCATCTGAGGAGGGGAGTGATAGACCAGCTTTGGTGGGCATCCAACCAGTATTAGCCCATCACAGATGTGTATTACAGCTGAAATCTCAAACATCTGTATGGGAAATGGGCAATGTAAATTGCCTCTGTACAATGTAAATTAGAATTTTTCATCTTTTGATAGCATGACATTTTTTGGGTTTGAAAAGATAAAGCCAATTAAAACCCCCAAACATATGTCTTTGTCAGTGAGTTCTCCAGAGATTTACTAACATCCTCAGCTTTGTGCACTGACGTCAATGGGACTTGGAGCAGGAAGGACCAGACACCCTCTCTATTTCTACTCCTAGTTTTCAATGAATCACTATCCAAAAAAGTCAGCTTTGCCTAAAGGGCCTCAAAGCCTGATCCCACCTCATCAGAAGTCAGAGACAGCAGTCAGAGGAACTGCAGCCCTGCAGAACTCAGGTCCTGTTTTTGCTGCATCGCTGACTCAAGTACCTTGGGAAGTCTTGGAGCAAAAACACACTGAAAGGACTTTCTGAGCATTCAGAGTCCAGCTGTGCTCTCTGATTACTTTTTCAAAGGTCCTGAAGAAACACAGCATATTTCACCTTTCAGGGTGTGTCTTTTCTGTAATGCCCTGTACATTTTGGACTCTTCCTTAGGTCATGCATTTTAAACATTTTTGTATCTGGAAATTGAATAAAGTGTATCTTAATTATTGTTCATATGAAAAAAATTTTGACAAAAAAAGGAAGTCTGGGAGTATATTGTGGTAAGAAAAGTTTTAAAACAGGACAGAAAACTAAAAGCAGGCTCTGTGGCAAATAATATGCCTAGGTCCTCTAGGATCACATTAAGAAGAAATGGACATCAGGATCAATCGGTGCATTTTGCAGGTGGCTGATTTATGGTTGCAATTAGACTTTGGGATTGAGGTAGGCTTCCTATGAAAAGGCATTTGGCACATATTTTCAAGGAGCTCACAGTCAACTTCTTGAACTGTCACTACAGTTTCTAGATCAAGAAGGGGATTAATCTTGCACGACTTGAGCTATTTTATGCTAAATATAAGCCAGTCTAGGTTCTTTATAACGTTAAAGGAAATAGACACATACCTCCTGAAAGTAATTGGTATCATTCAAAGAACTATGTCTAAAACAGATGTGACAGTTTGTTCTCAGGTCTTTGTAACTCACAATTTGGAGGATGTACTTAAGACAACCAACATTTAGTGGAGCAAATATAGGAAAAAGAAACACCCTTTGAGAAACTTAAGCATGTCAACTGTACATATATGTACATGAATATAGAAAGAGACTTAGTTGTTATTATTATCTCAAAAGGACTTAAAACCTGCTGCCTCTGATAAGTTTCAAACCAGGTGCTTAATAACATACCTCCATCTCCTTAAGATCAATAAAATGATCAAAAATTATAGGTATGAGGAGTGGGCTAATCAGGGATGTCACACAAGATGGAAAAGAGCATCAAGAGTTTCACATGCACAATAAAAAAGGAGAATCTTAATGGTGCAGATAAAGGGCAATTTTGTGAAAGATCACTAGAAGTCCACCAAAGGGACAAACCAAAGCACATCTTTTCATTTTTGTGGTCAGACAAGAAATACAGCAGAACTGTACAAGGACAACAAATGAGGGAACTTGGCAAAGGCACACTATTCCTTCAAAGGCATGTCCTTCAGCGTACATCCTTGTGGATATGGTGTATTTGTATAACTGTATCTTAGTTACCTCTGGAAAACATTGCACATGCTAGTTGCAGTGGTCAGTTTTCCTAAAGTAATCAGAAAAAGAAAATAGAGATGCAACAAAGCATAATGAGTAAGTCATGATAAGGCATTTCAGTTACCTACATATGAATCAGTCAAATACAATACAAGAAAAGTTTTGAAAGCAATTTTTTTTTTTCACAAACTCTTTCACTGTAAGGGTTGAAGTACTGATGAGTGAACATTACTTTATTCCCATTGGTTCATAATTCAACTTTGTCAATGTCTTCCAAAAAACTTTCTTAATTCAATGCACAATAGAGCAGAAAAACATCTGAAGATATAAGTAGCAGGATAGAAACAGAGTGACATTTTTTAATTCAGGTCTCAGTGACCAAGTAGAATTCTGTGACTATGTCAGGGAAAAAATTTACTTCCGTCTCAGGCAGGTTATTTGCACTGAGTTCATTTTACCCCAGAAAACAATCTTGAAAATAACTGATCTGTACATTTGTTCTTTTTATTTCATTTCACTAACTCACAAAGGCCACATATCAGCTATGTACACCAAGGAGAACTGTTCATAAGTGAATGTGACTTTCACACTTTGAGATGGGTCAATGACCCAGTTTCCTGACATTGCTGTGACTGATTCAATTACCACAGAATCATAGAAGCATTGAATCATAGAATGTTTTGGGTTGGAATGGACCCTAAATACCACCTAGTTTCAACCTCCCGCAATGGCAGGGATACCATCCACTAGGTCAGGTTACCATCTTTCCTGGCATCAAGAACTTCCAGGTATGGAGTGTCTGTAACTTCCCTGGGGAACACTTTGAGTATCTCACTACCTTCTGAATAAAGAATTTCATCCTAACATCTAATCTAAATCTCTCCTCTTTTAGTTTAAAAGCACTGTTCTATCACTATCTACCCATGTAAACAGTGGTGTAAAGGTTTATGTTGTACTGGATGGACAGATGTCATTCTGACCTTTGATTTTTCTCCTGTGAAGGTGATACTCCATGAGATGGCAATTTCCTGTGCATCACTACACAATGAGACACAGGGAGGACAACAGGCATGCTGGACTGCAGCCAAGATGCCTTATAATCTCACCCTAGATATAAGACCAGCATCTCTCATTAAAGCAAAGAAGAGACATATTGACTAACTTCAGGCTCAGCCTATAGTACACAGCTGCTAAGACTGAAATAGTAGCAAACCGAGCCTTTACAGAACACAAAGAAACCTGGCATAAAATTGTGTAGCTGATTTAAGAACAATGTAATGATATGACTTAGAAAAATATGTGCAGGACTCATAAAAAGGCATACAAAATTCAGTTGTTACGGAAACTATTACAAAAGGCATTAATTCATTACAGTTTGTAGCAAGTGAAAACAAAGGTTTAGAATCAATAATCCCTTAGTGTTAATAAAAAGATTATTTTAGTGAACTATAATGGACTCTCTGTAATGTCTTTACCATAGAAATGGAAAGAAAAACAAGTTCTGCTCTGTGAGTTCAATCTTTTCATAATTGGACATATCCATGGAAATGTCTAACATCTTTTCTTATCAAAGGAACCCCAAGCGTCCTGATGCTGATCTGCAGTATGAATAAAAGGCAATGCCTCCTTTCTGTATCTTGCAAGCAAGCCCAACTTTTATTTTAATTATTTGCATTTCCACTCACAGATCTCACTGATCAGAAGAATCCCTGTGATCCTGTTCGTCTTAGAGGCATGTAAGAAAAGCACAATTACAGTACACATAGCATCCCCTATACACCCAGTACTTGTTGTGACTGGGAAGGTTGACATAACTTACACAGTTTCCCAAGTATAAATCATTACATAAGACTGAAACATTCATATAAATGGAGGCATATAGCAATACAACAATTTCCCAAGGTAAGGCAAGAAGTGAGTCACCCTTGCTCTGCCTCTGAGCCTAGACAGGACTCTACCATACATTGTGAATAATATCATTTGGCAGAGAGAAGTTTTCAAACGCCTTTTAAATTTTCCATTTGTATGTAGGCAAATATTCTATGCAAAAACCTTCATAAAAGTATCTCAGGGAGAAGCAAATAAAAATGAAAAAAAAATATTTTTGTCTGTAAATCAGGCACATATCAAATATAATGGTAGGTGACACTGCTCAGAAATTCACTGGCAAAAATCTCTCTTGGGGGATTATGATTGAGGGGAGATGGGGAAAATATTGTGATTTATAAGAAAAAGCAGAAGTTACAGATAGCATGTTTTACATTACGGGTAAATAGAAAAAGAAAGTAAACTTTCTACATTTGCAGCATTAAGTCAACTTTATAGCTGGTGTATGTCAGTTCACTCCTTGAGACTGGAACAAACCCTGGCAGTTGGTACAAGTTGATTCAGCTGTTTCAAACTAGACATTTATTGGAACATGTATTGAATAAGACAGGGTGAATTCACCTTGTTGACACATTTAAGTCAATGATGGTTTATAGGACTGAACTACTGATGAGAATATCCCTGATGCAGTGATGCTCATCCAGTCACGCAGGCATAGAGAGGCAGCAGTACCTAGAAACAAAAGCATATTGCTTGTTCCCATGAAATAAGTGCATGTTAAAATCTTTCCCAGCTTCCGTCTTAGGATTACAGTAAGTTTCTTTAGTAAGAAGGCTCAGTGCTTGGAAAAGATCCTGACTGACAGTAAGTGAAAGATTCAATCAAATCATCAATTTTTGAAACTAACTGAAAAGCATGAACCCCTTAATCACAATGTTTTTAATTCAAAAATTATTACAACAGAGGTGTCTTATTTGAATCATTGTTGACAGACTTCTAACTTTTAAATGTCTAACTTTTAGAGTTTCACACGTTGGAAATAATTACTCATTTCCACATGCAAAAGTATATATGGCATTGTGTACATGCATTTTCAAATTAGGCATCTATATCCTGTAACTGTACATGAAACACCTTCTAGAGTACTGTAGCATTCCATCCTTAATGGGAAGGCATTTGTAGGTGCCCAGGTCAAAAAGGAACGAAAAGGAACCTATAGCTTTTGTCAGCTCTGACAGCAATTCATCTTGTGCAAGCCAGAAGTACCTCTTAGCTGGAGAAGCATCTCAAGTGAAGAGACAAAAGCTCTTAGCATGAAATTCATTCACTCCAGCCCCTGTCCTCTCAGTCCTTCTTAGTATTTCATGCATTCATAGCATCTTGACTTTTTTGGAGGGGAAGATGTGCTCCAGTGTTGTGCTGCAGCTGAGACCATGTGTCTCTGAACATATCCCCAGAGCAACAACTTAGCAGCTGAGATAGAAGAGAGTGGAAAAGAACCAAAGTTTGCTTTCCACAGTTCAGTCCTTTCAAAAAAGGTTGAATGTCACAGATTCTCAGGTCTCACTTGCTGTTTATCTATGTCTGATTAGAGGCAGATCAATTGCCCAATTGCCAGGGCAGCAAGGAAAAAAAAAGGAGAGGACCTATTTTCCTTGGAGTTCACTTTTTTCCCCCATTAAATATGAGAGTGAAATAGAGAAGGATGAAATCAAGGCCTTCTCGCCATCCTTTATTGTCTTTCCAAGGAGCTATGCCTTTATTTTTATTTACTCCGGTTTTGCTGTTGCCTAAAATACTAGGAAAAAGCCTTTTGAGACACTACTATTTGGGTAAAGTAGAGAAAATTCTTTTACTACAGGATTTTTGGGGTACAGAGTATAAAGGAGTATAAAAAAAAAACAACAAACAAAAAGAACATACAACTCGTGATGACAAGTGACAGGCAGACTAGGACTTGAACTTGTGGCCTCAGGAACACCATGCAAACTCCTTCTCCCAGCATCATCATATACCACCACTTTAGACACGGACAGAGCATCTAAAGAGAAACCCTCCCTCACGAGGAGATGCGATGCTAAGCTCTTTGCTTTTGATCTTCTGAACTTGAGCTGCTGCCGCATGAAGGTCATCATGGATAAGTGGGGTCTTCCTGATTTTATAACACTACTCAATTATCATATCTAAAGGTTGCTTCCAATCTAAGAATTGTCCACACCCAGAAACTCCCCTGGGTCCGCCCCATGGCATGCCTCTCCTAGAATTGAGTTGGAAGTCTTAAGACCTCTTACTTCACCCTTTATCATCTTCACACCACTTTCAGCTTCTCCAAGGTTGCTGGGCATCCTTTCTTTTGACTATCATGGTATCTAATTATCTTAGCTCTGATGCATGTGTCCTAGGAATTGTGTCCTAGCTGCTATCTGACTCCTAAGAAAGAAAATCCAGGAATCTAGCACAGGAGTTAGAACCTGCTAGGTACTCTAAATGTAAGAAACTACATAGCTGTATAAAAATCTACAAATACATAAAAATCCTAAGGTATCATCGCAAAGCAAGAAGTCACATAGCCTGCCAATGTTACAAGCATGATTATGGCATAGTATACAATTCCCAAATAGAAGTGCATCTCCCAGAAAACTTAAATCCTGTTTTCAAAGCTAATGCACAAACCTGGAAACTGTTCTGACTTCCTGACTCCAGCAACTGGCCTCCAAAATATCACCAGTCTCTGAATTGCACTTTGAAACTAACACTTTCAAAGAAACTGGATTTCTTAAGAAACTGTGTAACTTTATTGATGCTTTTCACCTGAACAATTATTAGTCAGGAAATTCAAATTGGTTTGCACTGATTGAAGCGAAGCAATACTTGGATGGAATGCAAAGAGGGAATACCAGGAACACTGAAAGTCACTCCCTTCCTGTTTCTTAATGTACGCTTCACTTTTTGAAGTTCTGCCCCAAATCTCCCTGCCTCAGATTTATGTCTGGACCACAATACAAATACTCAACCTTCAGTAATACTTAGGTTTGTTTTGCCAGTTTCATTTTGCTTTTGTAGAAGACAGCTGTCCGAAGCAGCAATTTTAGAGAGTTTTGTGATTATTCATCACAGCCTTCTGACCTCCAGCCTAATATCCTTTAAAGCAGCCTACAGGATAATACAGATTTAATCTCAAAAACAAACAAAAAATAATAATAAAACCCCACAAACAAACAAACCACCACCAACAAAAAACCTAGAAAAGGACACAAGTCAAACGTATGCAAGTAGATTAGTTCCTGAAAAGCTCTATCAGCATTTTCCTCCTGTTTTGCCAGAAATGGCTACCAGCACCTATCTGCCTCTACTGGTCTTTCTTGATATTTCTTCAGGAATCTAAGGGAGAGGGGAGCCAAGGCTTTTATGCTTTTCTCTTTTTCCAAAGTAGAGGAATAATGGTTATATTTATTCTTGTTCCATTCTTATAATGAACTGATAACAGGAAATTTCAATTAGTAAACCCCTACAACTTTTCAAATACCATTTTCCACCCTTTTCCCTTCCTCATGTGCAACAACTGCTCAGAGTTCTCTTTTATGCTATCACTTTGCCTTAGATCCAGTACCAGGACAGAATAAATATAGTTGGGGTTAGGTATTTATTTGGAATTCTCCCCCTCCCCCCTCAGAACCTTTTTAGCTGCCTAGTCACTTTTTAGCTGTCACTAGACTATCCTGCTCTCACCTAGGATAGAGCTCATTTTTTCTTAGTAGCTGGTCCAGTGCTGTGTTTTGGATGTAGAATGAGAATATGGACCTGGGGATCTTCATCCTCACTCCTGAAGAAATTCAAACTTCAAGCAACTTCATAGACACAGACACTCTATTAATCAGTGGAGTCCCACAACAAACCACAGTAGTGTGTCAAACAGTTGGTGTTGTACTATCAATGAGTAAAAGCAGCATTTTGAAATGGAGGCATTGACTTTTTTCTCCTCAGTCAGGACCCAGTGCCTACTGAGGTGCTGCCAGTGGTGTTATTTCTCATTTCTGTGTTGTTGGAAATGCTACACTGATCAATGCATCCATCATACAGCTACTGTATAAATAACACCATACCTGACTGTATAATGTATAAGCAGTCATACCTGACTAAACACCCCTGACAAGAATAATTGACTATTTAACTAACAAACTTAACTGTCTACAGCAGCATATAGGATTTTTTACTAAAATACTTGATGCAGGGCATTCATAACGAGCAGAACCAACTAAACTTGCAGCAGATAATTCTATTTGGTATCTGGCAAACTGCTCTAAATAAGAATGCAGAGAGAACAGTCCCCTCTTCATTTGCCACCAGGGTAGGAATACAGCTCTTTAAGCAAGCAGGAGTTTTTGGACTGCTGTCTCATCTGCTCCTGAGGATGCTAAAGAAGGTGTATTGGTTCCACAACTCACTCTGGAATTGTTTCACATGGTCTGCAAAAGAGCAGATCCTCAAGCCCCTGTTTCCACACTCTTCCAGAGCTGCCTGGCACAGCAGAGCTTTCTACTGCACCTCCCCTCGCTCACACTGAGATACAGAGCACTGACAGCTCAGGCAGAGCATCAGCTCTCATATAGGCTGTTAGCTTTAAAGCTACATGCTTAGAAGTTTAAGTTTTCATTGTAAAGATTCCAGTCAGCCCTCCCGCCCAAAAAAAAAAAACAAAACAAAACCAAACCAACAAACAAACAAAAAAAACCCAACAAACAAAAAAAAACACAAAAAAACCAAACAAACAAACAAACAAACAAAAAAAAAAAAAACAACAAAAAAAAACCCGAAAAAAAACCCAGCAACAGAGCTGGACATTCACAACTGCTCCTCATTTCCACCAATACCTAGCAGCCAAAGTGAGGAAGATGGCAGCCCAGTGAAGAAGGCTTCCATTACATAGCTGCCTTTCCACTGTCATCCCAATGCATACGTTCTTGTTTGTCTTGTGTAACAGAGGCGTACCACTATGCAAAGACCTTCACTGAAAAGGGTTTAAACATCCCATTTTTAACTCAAATTTCTCAATGCTAAGAAAGTAAGCGCATTTTCACGGCAACCTTTGTCAATGTAAGGTTCCAAACACTCAGAAATTATATTGTAAAATGCTAAAAATACCTACCAACTCTGCAGAAAAATTCTAGTCCATAGCCAGTTTCATAGCATACTGAAAATTACAGTATTGCTTTAGACAGAAGAAAACTTTTCTGAGGAGTATGTTCAACATCCCCTCACGTCTTCTGAACTCTGGCTTGTAGAGAAAAGAAAAAATCTTAGCTGGTAGGAAAAAAATGTGGTGACAAGCAACAATAAATTATCCCCTATCTCCTTGTTATCTTTTACAGCTCTGTTATTGAATAAGTTTTATTACTCTAAAAAAATACATACATCTCTAAGTGACATTTCAAAAAGTTGAAGAAAGATTCTGCTCTAATTTGCATCTATAATAGAATAATTTAATAGTGTTTTCAGTGCAGCTGAGGATACAATTAATCCAGAACACTTAGGGCTCATGTGACCTACAGATAAAGAGAGTGGATTTGAAAAGCAGCCAGAAACAGAACGTGAACCTCTAAGGCAGTGACATCTCCCCTCTGTGGTCTGGAGAATAAAAACTGTGATCCTTGAGGACAGATGTTAAAATGAAAAATAGTATTAGCTGTGATTCCTGAGCCTCATCCCCTTTACTTGACTGATGTGTTCAATCAGTTCTGTCACAGCAGGAAAACTTACTGGGTTAGTCATCCCTCATAAGCCTCCCACTGCTCCACCCAAGCAGAGACAGAAGTTCTCCGAGCTGCCACTGCCCTTTCCTCTCTCCAGCAGCATCCTTCAGTTGCCCATGGCACTACAATAGAGAGTACAAAACAATGGGGTTTTTTTGTTTACTTTTAAACTTGTCTTACAGCTGCAGAACTTTTCCTACAACCAAATCACATTTTCAAGTATTTCCCTAACATCATGGGAACAAGCAGTGCATACTACAAAAAAAAAAAAAAATAAATTGGTATTTTTAAAGTGACTCCTGTGTCCAAGAGCTCAGTCTTCAGCTGCAACTAACACAAAATACCACTAGTACAGCCCTGGCATAAGCAACTACAAGAAGAAGAGTTCATTTCCCTAGCATATTTTTTTCTCTCCCTCTGGCACACCCTCAACAATAACATCTGTAGTGAGGTGGGGGGAAAAGCTGGATATATCACTGATGGCATCTTCACTTGGATAGGAAGAAATATTCGGCCTGTGAATTTCAAGAAGTTTTGGGTTTGTTTTTGCCAGAAGTGGTTGTTACTTTCTCTACAAACTCCTCAACATACAGAAGTAACTCCTTCATCCTCGGGCTTCAAAATACCTGGGGGTCATGAGGTAGCTGTTTAAAGATAACAAAGGTATTTTGGTCAGTAAGTAAAAATTTATAGTTACATGCCTTTTTTTTTTAGCAGAATTTTCATCACCCTGGAAAAAACAGGGTAAGGAACTATGCTACAATGATCAGGAGAACACCACATCTATTCTAACTTACAAACAGGAAAACTCCGAGGAATAACGCTTGCAAGCATCAGCTGAACGGCTTTATTCACTGCTACAGTCTATAAGCAACGGGTTTGAAACTCCGTTAATTTTTTCACTACTTCAGCTACCACTAAAGAAATTAGCAGAACTCATTAGCCAAGTGACATTTTACAAATTAATGATTTACTCCTGTAAACTGATAGGAATGTGCAGTAAATAAATCTTGAGCTAAACAGGATGAGGAAATCACTCAGTCCTAGAATGTGTTTCTTCAGCATTCATGGTTTCAAAAACAGAAATGTTGAGAAAATTATTATCTTTGGTTTCAGTCTAGCTTCTACTTTATAGAAGTAACTTTTTTCATAAAATTAATCAAGGGTAATTTTGAATAGACAGCAAACATTAAGATTTCAAGGGACTGAAATAATGGCAATGTGCATATGAAGAAAGGTTGAAGTTCCCTCATTGCATTTCCGTTACTGCAGGCATCTTTATATTCTAGTATACTCAGAAATAATCCCTTATCTCACAGGAATAAGAGTGTAATAAGAAAAAAAAACATGCAGGAGTCTCTGCTGCACCCATTCCAGTTCAGAGACCTGACTTTTGATACAGCTGCGCTAGGTGACACTTCAGTGTAGACAGCTCTGTGCCACAGCAGATACTGAATTAGAAGATGATTTTTAAAATTAAAAATTCTGTCCCCATTAATCCGATTGTGGTCATTGTTGTACCACGATTCCATTCAGACAGTCTCAGCAGCAGGGTGATTGCCAAAGGGCTGTTACTTTGAAGCTCTCTAGTCCATTAAGCTTGGCAAAACCCTATACCAAAAGTGAAATCAAAGTGTGGTTGAGTTTATGTTTCAGAAACAGTATCACTTCCTAATACTAAGAACTTTTCCCAAACATCAAGAAATTGTATTTAGAGCTTAGGGACCTTCCCTAAGTGAAGATATATAACTTCAGGGGAGTCCAAAGTTATTTAGTAAACAAAACCAGGACTAAAGTTTCTAAAAGCTTATTAACCAAGGAATAAACAATCATTAGGGAAAAGTCAATGTTTTGAGGCACAGGTCACTAGAGCAATTGCATCAGAACAAAAACTAGTTACAGTCAAATCTGAAAATGAATAGGTGCTCATTTCCTCTGTTACCTTCAAGGCTTGAATCTTAGGAGTCAGTAATAATTATCAATGACCTATGAGATGAGGGATAATCAAGGATACTATTTGGCTTACTGCATATGGACGCAGCGAGAGAGAACTAGATCTCATACACTTCTATTGGTAAGTTCCTAAATACAGAACCGAGTTCTGAGTTGTTTTTCCCCCTGCTATTTTTTACCAGAATCTTTGAATAATACTGAAATGTTGTTACGAGTTGTTAAACCTATGCTTTGTCAAGTGTCAGCTTCTTGATGGAGATAAAAATAAGTTCATTTTCTCTTCCTATGATAGTCTGTATCTTGAAAGCCATTGTGGTGTATACATTTTAAGTTATTGCAATTTAGGCAAAACCTTCTCACTATATATCTGTGGTGCTTTTCCAAGAAACTACTAACATCTTGGGCATCACTGACAGTCTTTCTGATTTTACTTTTTATTTTTCACAATACCCCCTATCTAATTTATCACTGTAAAAGTATATGACAACGTTAAAATATTTTGACTGGAATTTCTGAAAGTGTCTGGGAAATCTAACTAGAGAAATTCCCTTTTGGTTAAGAAAAAAATCCTGTCATAAAAATGCAATGGAAAAACTAGTTCAATACCCTTTTTTAGAGTAGAAAGTTAATATTTTATTTTGAAATTAAAAAAAATCATTTTACCTTTTTTTTTTCCTCCCCTCATCTTTCATTAAATTTTTCCATGACCCCACGTGGGCACTCCTACTTGTTTCACTATAGAGACAGTCTTTCCAGTACAAGTGAGTGATTTCAGAAACTTGTCAGCTTCTAAATTTTAGGAAACCACTTTTAAATTAAGGGAGTTTAGAGGATGTTTTTTACTAGTCATTATCAAGCCAGGCTGTGTGACAAAGAGCAATTATCTCAAAACTTCTGAACTTGAAGCTGCAACCAGCTCCTGCACGGTGCAGAGCTTTTCACTCATGCTGAATATCAGAATATTACCTGTCTTAAACCATTGTATGGACAGACTTTTTATGTAATTAGCTAGATATTTTTTTAATAAGACAGCAATAATCAATTAAAATTACACCAACCACAAGAGTAACGAAACAGTCATTTTGTTTATAAGTTAGACAACAATACTCCTTTTGCTACAAACGTTTAGGAATTTATTGCTGGGTAAATCATTATTTCATTATTCAACATTTAGACAGGATTGAAATAATGCAGTTTCAGATAGAGACATTAAATGAGTTCCTGTCATAAATAATTTAAGTTTTTTTTAAAGCTATGATTATTTTTCCAGTTTTGGCGTATAGCAAAGTTCAGTATACAACTTAAGACAAATCAACAAGTTTAAAAAACCCCACAGCTTTATCAGCGTAACAAGTCCTTTTAGAAACTTTTTAAAATAAAGTGGCGTCCTAATTTTGGCCAGGAGAAGCATACAAGTCAAGAGGAATACTCCATTTAGTATGATTTCTATTATATTTGAGATCAATGGGAACTGCTCCTTGAGAAAAAGCACAAGATCTTGCTATATTATCAGTCAACTCCTGTAACATTCACAACTATGACTGACTTTATAAAACCTTATCACTCCAGATCTGCATTTCATAAAATAGTAACCTGTCAATGCAGCACTTCAGCCATTTCTGGCAAAGCAGCCTAGAACCACAAGAATTCCTCTGACACAGGATGGAGTAACACATGCCAAGAAGTATGAAAGGTATGGCAGAATTCACCTCATTTCTGGAACAAGTTTGCTGGGGACACAGCTCTGATTAAAACCTTTATGTCTGCTAATATAGGGAATTATTTCTGTATTTTATATAGTACAAGAGCAAATTGTTCCCAAATTCACCACTATGCCCAGATTGAAACAGGGCATTTTAGTTCTCATCAAAACCTCCAGCATGGCAAGTTTCATGTTACAAAGGTAATAAAACACAAAAATTTAATAGATTCTGAACACAACAAAGTTCCCCTGGATCCACCATTTTTGAGAGCTTTCTCTAGCTATCTCAAAGATGTGGTATTGTGATCTACTCTGAGCCGTAACACTGCTGCAACAGATTCATTAGTATGGTTCTGTGCCTTATGGCAGGTTCATGCAGTTCTTCTGAGTATTGTTAGGCAAGTAGCAAAGCATCAGCCTTTGCAGAGATACTTATTTGCTCCACAGCAAGACAAGATTAATTTTCAATAGAACTTGTTTTTCATTTTCACCAGGAATCTAAAGAGCAAAGTGTTTTCCATGTGATAACCCATTAAGGAGCCAGGTTTAATTCTATCTCCATGATAGCTCCTCTCCTAAGCAATCACACAGTAAAACTGTTCTACTCTGAAATTAATATGTAGCCCAAAGTACCCACAGTATCACCCTACTTTCTGGACCATTCACCACAAGTCAGAAGATGCCTCTTACCACGCTGTAATGCTTTGTGGAGCTCAAAGGAACAACCCAAAGCCACACTTGCAATTTTTCAAGAAACACCAGGAGAGACAAAGAGCGTTTCTCCGGCAAGCAATTGTTACTGCAATTCCCTGAGAAAGAAAAAGCTCCACTGTTACACTTGAGATCCACAAAAGCAGGTTGCCAAGGACCTTCCTCTGCCAACCACCCACACCACTCACTGGCTCTGAGCTTCACTGAAGCATCACCAACTGCGCAGAGACAGGTAGGTGAGCGTAAGAGCTCACACATCTGGATGTGGAACACTGAGAACCTGCAGCAGCTGCTTTGTCTGCATAATTTCCTCTTTTTCATTCAGAGGGATTTGAAAATCCTCACCTGCTTTACCTGCCAGCTACTGCTCTATGGGCAGACCTCACTGTCCATTGCCGTTTGGACCATCTCCAGCCTCCACCCAATAAGCCTAGTTCCCTCTACATGATCCCTCCTCTTTTCATCCATAAATGGGATTTTCTTGATCCTGGAGCTCCCTCTGGACAGTCTTAAACATATAGCAACTATGACTTAGAGCACTGTGGCCTACAGATGCATAGCTGAGTGCCACCTCTTCCCCAAATGGGTGTCGAGACAGAAGGTGGACTGATGACACACCCTAAGGCTACAATGCCGACAATCTTTTAGATTATTAAATTTTCCAATCTATCCAACAGCAGAACTCAACTCCTGAAGCAACATGTTCATTGTTAGAGAACTCTATCTATTCTATCAGTATTGTACTGATTTATCAACATGATCCACAATCCTATTAAGTACAACTACAAAAGGTCACAGGAGCGGGTTACATGGGCTGTAAGACTTTCAGGAAGTCTAAAGTCCTGGAGACAGTTATACAGTAGTACCAAATACGAGAAAAGCTGCAAGCCTTACCTAAAAAGAATAAAATACATCAGAAAGTAGATGTACTGTTTCATATACCAGGCTTCATATACCTATGAAGAAACTTCGTTCACAAAACAGCAGACTGTCAGAAGTCTTTAGGGGCTCCATTTTCCTGGTACTCAGCTAACCCATCTCAAACACAAACTCCTAACTCATAGTTGGTTTTGCTGCTCTTGTCTCACACAGCCTTCCCTACCCTCAGTAGCTGTTACCCAGATTAAAAATCTCCCCCATAGAGCAAGTAATTGAGATCTCCCAGAGAGCTGAATTCTGTGTTGTACCTGGGAACACTGGCTAAGAATTAAAAAAAAAAAAAAGACAAAAAGCAGCCACTACAATGGCTTCAAAGGCTTTTCAATGTACACCAAGGCTACAAATGGCAACAAGACAGGATGCCACAACAAAGACAATACACAATATATACAAACACACATGGTATCAGCACTCATGGATTGCTACAGCTGTATACGAGGGAAAGCAAAAAGGCCACTAGTCCATACAGTGAATATGGTGTATGTTTTATTCTATTTACAGTACATTTGTTATAAATATAATACATTTCTTGAAAATCTTGAGTAGATTTTTTTTAAAACAGATCAGTTGTTATAGTTACATAATAAAGTAAGTGACAATTTAAATGACAATCTCATGGTTGTGAAATAGTGCATTCTGTGTTGAGATGAATGAGTAAATACTCAAACTGGTTCAAGAAATTATTTTTTTTAAACACCTTAGGTGGGACTTTTATGTAAACCTTGAAAGGTCACCAGTTTCCATAAATATGAAAACAAAACTTTAAAGAACTGAGAATCAGAAATGAATTTGAGAGACCTTATTGAACTTCACAGTAAGGTTGGGATTTATCATAACTAATGGCTTCAAACAGGAAAAAGCCAATGAGGTTTTCTTCCTGAACCATATCCTAATACAGCCACAAATAATAAACACACCATGCTGGAAGTTGTAACAGCTGTCAAGCTGCAATTTTTAACAGGGCACTGGACATACAAGTATGTTCAGATCTGGAGTATTTTGTGTTATATCTTAATTACCAGAGAAGAAATACATTATAAAAGGATAAACGTATTTTCAGTCCAACGTGCATTGCATCGAGAAACAAACTGACAAGTCACCTGAATATTTTGCTATTTTCTTTTCTACACGATCTTTAGTAACAAGTTAGATGTTTGAGGTGCTATTTCAAAAAAAACTGCAGCAAAATGTCAACCAGCAATATAAGAAAAGAATCCCGTTTATTTTGTCTTTTAGTGCGTTTTTTCTCAGGAAGTGGTCAGATATTATTGATAATAATCAGTGCAGGCATGGAGTTCTGCTGACTCGTTTCAAACAAAGTAACTTGGTCCACTAGCTTGGCAAATACTCTGGGGGTCCCAAGATTATAGACACCTGTATGAACAAAGCAAGCCTTGAGCTGCAAGCTATAGACCTCCTGGCTTTTAAGTTGAAGCTTGTACTGCGTTTGCCCAAGCCACGTGAAAGATCCATGTATTTCTAGTCCTTCAGAGCTGAAAAAGAAGGTAAAAACATTACTCTCTGAATCCGAAGCATCTATTACCAATTTACATGATTCCCTCCAACCTCAAGTTTTCCCAAGATACAGAATGCACTGGGTACATCACCAGTCCCTTACAAAGATACGCTTATTTATACTTTCTGAAGACTTTTCTTCTCAAAGTTTTCTTGGGACCTTAAGTTACTATTCTGGCCACCTTTGGATGTGAGAGTGCCCATTGCCATTCCTCTTTGATGTCCTGGAATTTGCTGAGTCTTTTGAACTATGTGCCTACAACCACTGCCCTTAAATCACTGCCTTTCCCAAGTGCATGCTGCTTTCCTTGTTTCACATACCCTACTTTTCTTTAAGAGACTCAAGTTTTTCTAGTAAGACAAAGCTAGACTTTGCAAGGGTAACAGTTGTGACCATAGCTACAGAGAGAACTGCACTTAACATTTTATCAAAATACTAAATGTAGCTTAAAAAAAAAAAAGCATCATGTCTGTCTGTCCTCTTTCCTACTACATCCATATCCACACACACACAAACCCCACAAATCTGTACACACGCAGAGAGAGTCCCTAAGATACACTTTGGTATATTTATGGATGCCTATTTCCATCTATCAGCTCACTTTTACTCTAGGTCCTTATTTCTTACCAAATACTTTTTAATGTTCTCTGGCTCACACTTACAACTCTCTAGAGTGGCTCTCCCCTTAGCTCAGATGAATTATTACAAATCTTTAAGGCATTTCTTTGGTTCCTAATATACTGTACACTATATACAGAACATTAATTATACATATACATATATAATGATGGATTCCAGGGTATTCTCAGTTTTCAACACAACCAGCATTTAAGACTAACAATAGATGTAGCAACAAGATCAAAACTGTCACAATATAAGGAATTCCTACTTAAGGCATTCTTAGGCCTGTCTCATGAGCTAGAGTTAAATCAGACTGCATGTCACAAAGTTTCAAGGTGCATGAGTGCACAATTCTTCCAAAAATGCCTCACAATGTGACAAAACACGGCCATCTTGCAAAAAAGCAACAGATCAGTGAATAGCTCCCTAACTGTAACTGAAAAGTAAACCACGCTTCAGTCTTCTGTCCTGCATTTCTAAACTTGTGTATCAGGCTCCAGGCTTTTAATTTCTTACTTGCCTGCATGGACTGTTGGCAAGAAGCCAATATTCCCCCAAGACCAAGCCTGCTTCAATGTCTTCCCAGTCTTTCTTAACCCCTTGGTGGTAAGCAGGCCAGGTAGTATTATGTCTAAGGGGGCAGAAGGGAGGAAGCAGGGGTGTCACCTGAATTACACAAGTTGAAGATGCCTTGTTTTAACAGAAAGGGCAGAATTACAGTGGTGCATTGTATGTTCCAATGTTATATCATGGTACCGAACTCCCTGTCCCACAAAAATTCTTAGTAAAATTTTCAGAAGCAATTCACAAACATTTCCTCAATGCTAATATTTTCACACCTAATATTACAGTTCAAAGCCAAAAGGCAGTCATATGAAATGCTGCTAAACCTGGAGGAAGTCTTAAAAATATCCAAGGTTCTGTGAAACTTTATGCTAAACCAAACTGCAGAAGCAAGTACTTGTTTAAACTTCCAATGTTGTTTTCTACAAATTACTCAGTATTTTAAAAATGAAAACCCAAAAACATATGTTTAATAAAGTAAGGTTGCTGAAGCTACTATTTCACTAGTTGAAAAGGATTTCCACTTTTGTAGAATAGATCTGCAGAGTTTTGACTATTCAAGAGTCACAATTCAAGGTCCTGTCTTAGTAAAGTAAAATAGGGCACTGAGGACCCTTTATCAACTTCCATTCTTTCAAAGCCACTGTTGAAAAAATCCTAGATATTCAATACAGTTAAAGTGTTACGAGGAAGCATTCTCAAAAAATATTTGCACATTACCTCGTTGTTTTATGCCGCAAATCAATCATCACATCTACAACAGCCTGGGAACAATTGGAAAGTAGGAGAGTGACAGGTACCAGGCAGAGGCTGCAGAGAGAAAAAGTTTCATAGTAAAGGAAAAGTGTCTTACTTTGGATACTCTTAAGTAGTCAGAATAAATTTCCAGTAACACAGAATTAACATGCAGCTGCCAATTATGCAACAGTCAGACAGTGTATGTAGCAATATAATCATTTATGTTGACCAGAGCTACTTATAAAAGCTGTCAGTTAAGGAAAAGAGCACTGGTTCATTTGAATCAAATGAAGTTACTATCTCCCTTCATCCAGCTGAGAAAGGCTAGCAAAAAGATAAATACCGTCCCAGTTTACAGGAAATCTTTTATGACAAAAGAAATTTCAGAATGCAGTAACACGGTCCAGCACGCTTTCGTCTGGATCACTGGTTGGAACATTTTGACTGGATACTTTTCGACTGCCTCCTGTAGAGCAATTGCTGGCATAGGGCTGAAGTTGTAGCCTGAACAGTCCCCAGACAGAACAGACAGCACATGCACATTTAGTCTTAATGCAAGCCTTTATCCTCAATAACACTAATACAGTTTTGATACTGGCAGAAGAACTGATATTCTGCTTGTTCACAATTAGTATTATTGTTTTTATAAACAGTGCAGGAAGGAAAACCTCAAGATACAGACAGACACAGAAACTACAACTAAAACAGCTCTATATATTAAGTGATCTGTGTCACTGGAATTTCTTCTCATTGCGTAACAGTTCAAATATTCTAAACTTGACCTATAAGCAAAGAACAATTAGCAACTATAACCCATAAGAGGTAAATGTCTTAAGGGAATGATGCATGCTTATTAATTGTCTTTAAAATATTGCACCTTATAAAAAACATTTAAATGCTGTATTTTAGAATAAAAGAAATCCCTTTTTTTTGGCAACGTATATTAACTGAAATGTTAGAAAAACTACAACACTTGAGTTTTCAGATAAACCAACACAATGTAAATAGGCATCTTCATGTTTCAAGTACAGTTCATTTAATGCTTAGAAATGAAAGCAGGGGGCTTTGTTCATGTTGTAATTTTGAAAGACCTGTGGGTTTCACAGGCACCAACTGATTCACTCCAGCAGTATGCTTCTGACAGAGGTTAATTCTGACATTCTTTCAGGAGACAAGCCGCAGTGGCCTGAACTGGTACCATGTTTCCTTCTGACATAAATCAGAACTATGTGCAGCTAATCTTGACAAGTCAGATGCTGTAGTCGTAACAGTTCTTTTGACCTAAAAGTACCTCTCTCTACTTTCTGTATGGGTTCTCAAAGAAATCACACTGTATGCTCTGACAACAAAAACAAACACAAAGGGAACAGACTATTTTTCTTTCAGTAAGTATGGTAACATTATTAGTTAACATTGATACTGCAAGCTGTGGTAATACAGCTTCCATTTGTTGGTTTTTTTTTTTTAAACACAGAACTTTCATTTTACCTATAAAACTGTGAAGCAGTGAGTTTAAAAACTGAGCAAGATTCCATCCTTGCCTACCAGACTTTTATCTATTGTATCATAACCCACATAGCATCTCAAAAGGATTTATATTCAATTAAGAATATTTCTAAAGTTTCTGAAGGAGATGTTCCACTAACCTTTTTTGATGAAAAGAATGATTGAAAGACTCTGGATAATGAAGACTAGTCTTAATAAGATTAGCAAGCTGCTCTGGTGTTGGTCTTGCAGGTACTAGTGTGCTTTCTGGTCGAAAAAACTTTAAGAGAACTGTTTCTGGTAGTTCCTGAAACACAAATTCAGAAGAACATTCAAAATAGTGACGTAAGGTACAAGAAATCCAGTCACAGATGCTACGATTTTCCATTATGAACTATAGCTCATAAGGGAAATGAGTCTGCAGCATCACAAAGCTTACATTTTTTCCCAAGGTGCTTTGTATTTAAGCATGCTAGATGAGGACCTGCTATAATTTATCTATTACCTTCTCTTGAGACAGATTTCACAGCTCTCTCACATGTCAAAATGCTGCCTGTGCAGGGTTCACAAAAGCATGCTATTGTTGCAGTGGTTTGTTAGTGTTTGGTTTTGTTTCTAAAAAATAGGGACAACATTTACACAGTTCCCTATTCAGCAGCTGTACCTAACAACAACAATAAAATTCATCACCTGCCCACCTGCCCTGGGAAGTTCACAACAGGAAGGGCAATGCACAAGTTTCCCAGAATGGATCCAAAATAAAGCAAACAAAAATTTTTAGGACAAGTTAATGCTGAAAGAAGAATTTAGTAATATAGAGTCTCCTAAAAATTGCACAATAAGCACTTGCGGATATGTAATTCACCTTTGACCCCAGTTAAAAACCCAAGACAAGCACTGGCACACTACTTAGAATTTACCCTAACCCTGTGGGCAGAATCAGCCTCTGAAGCAGATTAAGCAATACAGAAAGCATCAACACCAAATGGGGCAACCAGGCTGCATTTGGTGCAGCATTTCTGTCCAACATCATCTCATCTGTTTTGTGAGCAAGATTTATTCAGGAAGGAGCTGCCTTTTAGTATTCCCTTATGAATCTATTCTACAAAAAGCAGTCTACAAAAAGCCATCAGTAAGTTCAGTGTAATAAAGAAATACTTTTTATTAAGAGGTGATGGACTGTACCTTCTAGGTAGAAAACAAACACTACAGACAAAGCCTGACTTAAAATCAGACACACTGGGCATTCTGCAATGTGTATGAACATCTTAGTCATAGCTTGTCTGTGCTAGTAATACTAGGAAGACATCCGCTCTTTTATCAGGTTTCCCATTCTTTCCTTCAGAAGAGTAGTTTTCTTAAAAAGTAATTTCAAATGAAAAAAAGGTATTTCACAGTAACAATGTATTTTAAGCATTGAATGAATTTGGCATTTCCACTCTACCCTATGGGTATTTAATGACAAAAAGTGACAGCATAAACACAACAGAAATTATACGTTTTCATTTAAATTGATCCTTCCCCTCAAACTACAGTCCAACCCATTTCTCAAAGCTGTCTTCAACCACATATCAATATCCTGCATACTACAGTTTGCCCTAGAGTCAATTACCTGTTCCAAGTCCTCCCAATCAGAATTCCCGAGTATTTTTTTAAAACCCTACAAAAGACAAATACGAATATTTATCTCTACAAATAGACAAGAACATAATGAAATGCAGCAGGAACATTTAATGGTGAAAGTGCAGAGTGCCATTAATATTTCGAACCTTTAGTTTTAACATTACACCTCTGTCAAAAGACTGGAACGTAGAGAGATTAACCATTCACCATCACAGCTAAAACTTAATTCCAGCCAACCTCTGGAAGTCAGAGTCACAAAAAATGTCTATCTCTCCAAGTTCAACTGCTCAAAGTCTAAGTTTTTTGTGATTGTGTACCTAGAAAAAAGACTAAGATCCAACATTAAGTACATCATTCTCTTACCCAGTGGTTCAGGAAAGAATTACGCACTTCCAAATCATAGCCAAGAAGATGTGCATACGGATCAGGGAGCTACTTAGGGACAGCTAATAATGCTAAGTTTAAGGATGAATTAAACTTCTGCCCTACCCTGGAGCTTGTGAGATTGGATCAAAGCTACAAAAAAACTTCCCTGGGCACCTGTACCCTCCCTTGAACAATACATGCCAAGAAGTAACAGCCTCAAGACATTTGGTTATTTGTACTTAGAAACAAAGCAAAGAACCCCAAAGAACCAAACAAGTGATATTGTCTTGCTGAACTCATAGAAATCAGCACAAACAAGTACTGCTACTGTCTTTTAAAAAGAGAAGGGGAAAAAAAAAAAAAAAGAAGCAAGTTCTGACATCTGAAATCTGCTTGCTGACCCACTGTGGTTCCTTTCAAAGCCTCCAGAAGTGTCATAAGCACCACACACTGCATACAACAAGGCTACATCAATCATTAAGATGTTCCCTTGTGAAAAAAAAAATAGCCAAGGTGTAATTTGAGTGTGTCATCCATAGAATACTGGTAGAGTTATAGAGACTTAACTGGAAAAAGGGTATGAATTTAGATTCCATAGGTGCACTTTAAGCTTTTTCGGTTTTGACTAGGAACACAAAAGAGACATTAATGCCAGGACCACAGTGCTCCTGAGTGACCTTTCAAGAGCTACAAACTGCATAACTGGTGCTAGGAAAGATGGTTCTACTTTTAATAAGCTTCTTGATGCCCAAAGCCATTTACAAAGGCCAACTTCAAACAAGTACACAAACCTTGACCCAAATTTGCTGTTTCAAGCAGAATAATCTCAACATTCTCACTTACTTGGTAGACACTTTCAGTGTCTGATGTTTTGCTACTTTGAAATAGTTACAGATCATCCCTACACACACTTCTAGAATTGCATTTTAGTTATTCACTCTGCTTTCAGATCTCTCCAGCAACTATACTAAGCTAAAAGTTGAAAAGGTAACACACCATTCAAAGCATCTTTTGATAGATGTAATAGATAGATGTATCCATAACACATGCTTTAATCTCTCACAATGCACTTTCAAATTGAAAAGATCTTCCTTTCCCTCAGATGGATTAAAGTGACAGTACCTTCACATGCAGTCATATAAAAAGCTTTTTATTCTAGATAATATTAGACAACTTAAAGTATTCACTTTCAAAAACAGTATCCCCAAAGATTGTGTTAATGAGCTCTTAAACACACTGGAAAAAGTCCAAGTTGTATGGAAAAATCAGCATATTTGCCCCATAGATCTCGAGTCATATAGAGCCAAAAAGTTTATTAACATGCCCAGTCAAGAGTAAGGAGCCAATCCACACAGCACAGAAGAAAATCTAAATAGGAAACACTTGAATGAAGCTAAACATAAGTAAAAGCAGAACACAGGAAAACAACAGAATAAAAGCAAAAAAAAGTGAGATCCTAAGTGATGTGTTCTTCTCCCTTTCCCACTTTAGATCTGAGAACTTCCATTTTAAAACCTCCATTTTAAGTTGCTTTCTTCAATATGTGACTCATCTACATTCCTTCCAGCTCTTAAGTGCTAGAAATGACAACTTCAGGAACAGTATTTTGCTGACATCACTAATAATACATTTGAAAACAAATACCATCAGCTCTGCAGTCTATCAATGGCTAAAGTAGCAGATCAAATGTTTCAACTATTCGGAATACTTCACCCATGACCAAAATACAAGCCGGTCCTCACATGAAGTCGTACAGTATCTGCTACAGTAACTGACATAACCAAGTAAAAATTGTGCATTTCAGCATTTGATGTTTATTTACCCATAAGAACTTCACTTTCCTTCCACCAAACTGGTTTAAATGCATTCCAACAATCTGTGTTTGATTCAAGCATCCCTTCCATGTATTCTGTAAAAAAAATTCTGAACTAGCACAAGATGTCACTTCCAGGGAGTTATTTAAACCTTATCCTCTCCTACATTTCAAAAATTACTATTTCCAACCAAACTGTTGATGACTCACTAAGCTGCATCTATTTTAAGCAGTGTTACCAAAAATTATCCTCTTTGAAGTGAAACACTGCCAAAAGCCTGCATCTGAATGCATTTTATGGATATTACTTTGGTCTAGCTAGCACTGGTCTAATCCACAGGACCGCATGAGCAGCCCAGATGCACATCATGTGCAGTTCCGAAGCACACCTGGATTAATTCTGCCTGGAAGGTATCCACTTTCTACAAGACCACTTCACAATAAAAACAGAGGGATGAAAAAGGAACAGTACATTAAAAAACACAATTTAAAGCACACTCATAGACACTATCTCATCTAGGCCTCAGTAAAAACTAAGTTCACATTCACATGCTAATCTGTTTCAGAAGGATGGGTGCTATTGCAAACATGCTGACAGTCAAATGACAAGCCTCTAGACTGCCTCTCACCTTCCACCACCGTGAAGTCATTACAATTCAGAAGTATGGCAAATGCCCTAGTTCCACACTAGTACTTCTATCCCACCACATCACACTGCACTCTTCCTTTGGAATACTTTGGATTCAATTCATCAGATTAGAAAAAATAGGGAAAACCAGTAAGAAATAGTATTCATCAGCAGCCTTGACTCACTGGATGTTTAATGCATCTAAGTTTTTGTCCTTTCACTAAGTTAAGGTAGAGGTCAAGAACAAGTCAGAATAGCTGTATTTCAGATGGAATGATAAGCTGATACTCAGTTAAAACTGCCTGATTTCAAGAGGTAAATTTCAGAAGAGAAACAGAACCTACAGCAGTATCATTGCTAAAAAAACACACATTAAAAAAAACCAAAATAAAAACAAATTTTTATATTTTTTATATAAAAAACTAGCCAAATTAAAAATAAAATCCCACAAAAAAAACCAAACAAAACCACCGAAACAAAAACAAACACACAACAATACAACACAGCCATGAGTTGCAAATACCCAGCTCATTTTTATTATTGAGATCGTTACTGGACTGAAACAGATATATTTGTAACTGTTCACGTAACTTCCACCATATGTGATTTATTCTTTATGTATAATTGTCTGTGACCATCACATGTACCACTTTATGGCATCTTTGGTGTTTCTGATTCAAAGCAGCAAACAACAGTTAGCATTTTTCCCCTGCCTCTAGAAAAAAGACATTTTCTTTAAAAATGCAAATGAGAGAAAGCCTAGGAAGATAAATGTTTTCTGCATCATTCAGAAAGTTTCTATATGAAACAAGTAATATCAGCACTGTTAAAGCAGTTAAGCGTTTCTTCAGCATACTACATGATTCTGAACTTCTAGAACAAAGATGTAGGTAGTCCATCACATTACCTAGTAAGTCTACTGCATCTAGTAACTAGTACTCCAAAGTAGTGGTATTTAGTTAAACAAAAAAAGCCTTGAAGTCATAGTTATTTGTCTTGGTCAGAATGAAAAATTATTAGAATTCTTATTTCTACTTAGAATAGACATGGGAAGAAAGAGAAGCATGTGTATTTGAGCACCCAAGTTGTACAGCATTTTACTGCTACTTACCTTCTTTTTATGTGGGTACATGCAGAAGTCTAACCCAGAAAGAGATTCTAACCTTCCACCAAGCACCACTACAGTCAGAAGTTTTATCTTGATTTTATCAAACACTACAGCAAGTTATGCTACTGCAATACAGCAATAACTGCACTGTAGTGTCTGTTCCACATCCCTCTTGAACACTTTACAAGTCCCACAACCAACCATACCAGCCATCCTTGTATCTCGATCAGCAGTGTAACATCTTAGCTTACATACATGATACAGATGACTTTATACCAGTGCACCTCAGGACCAAATTACCAGCAACTGTTGGAACAACTTACACATAACAGTGTCAAAGAATATCAATCTCCCGTTTGTCATTACAGTGCTTTACTACAGCTTTATTTCCCAGAATAGTAGTAAAAAACTTTTAGAAATCTAAACTACATCTTTAGAAGCTGCCTAAAAATTAATCTGAGATATACCATACACAGCAGATGCCAACCAGTAGAGAATGTAACCAAAATATAAAGCAAGATATCTCAATTTGTTCAATGTAGTTACTTAATTCATTTAAGATTTGAGCAATTTCTCAGAAGACTAAACATAAAGGGGGTGCAGAGAGGAATCTTGTTCATGTTTCTTCTATGTCCATTCTGACACTGTTCTTGGTTGGGGATAGCTGTGTCTGTGTGACAGACACGAATTCCTTTGGCTGGATACAACAGCATGAACAGAAGATGTTCAAGTTAAGAAGAAAGCCAGTGTAGAGGAGCAATAAATAGAACTTGGACTCTCACATCATAGGTGATATCCTGTTCAGAATCTGCAAATAATTTTTTTTTCAGATCTGAGCAGCCCTCTATCGTTTCTGACCTCACAACCAACATGTGCTGGTAAAAAGCACGCATCTCCATCTCCCTCTGCTGTCAAGTCCTCAGAAAACAACCAACTTTGATACTGTCAGCACACAGGCATTCAGGAACAGTCTAGAGCAGAATTTCCAAACCTAATCAAGACTCAGGAGAATAAATACAGATTTATAAGACAAAACTATATACTGAAAAAGTTAAATCAGAAGTTTGAGTTCGGGATTTTCTACTCCCCAACTCTTCACTGCTTGTAATAGCAAGTAATTCAAAGACAGTAAGTAATTCTTAAGAGACTAAGTATATTATTTTCTCTACATACCTTCATTTAATCCTAGTTTGGGGATTGTCTAAATTCTGAAATGTGAACTGAATGAAGCAAACTGCTGCAAAGTCTCAAATCAGTTTGTTTGGCACACCTCACCTCCTACCTGAGAGCAGTTTATCTACTCTCCTCACAATATAAAATGTGGATTAGAAAAAAAACCGAAGTACATAAGCATATAAAATACATGAAATCTGGTTGGTCCTGAGATTACAAGCTCTTGTAATTCAAGATAAATCCAGGTGCTGGTTACTCTGAGAAAACAGAATTTACATGTTTATTAAAAACACCCACCACTGCTCTTCTACCACATTTCAACTGCATCACAATGAAGATGCTTTTTTGCTCCCAACCAAGGTACAGAATGCTTCAAAGAGAATACACTCCTTATGCTGAAGAAAGTGAATTCAACAGTCAAAACCAGAATTATTTGAATGTATTTGTAATAAAAAATTATGAGAAACAGATTCCAGAGAATGTTAATATAGTAGCATGTACTCCTCAAAAAGTAAATTGAAGGTACATCAAGTAAATTGAACCCTCCTCGGTGGTGGTAGGCTTAATTTCTTTTAGTTTGAAATAGAATCTGATGCAGAAAAAGAGAGTTCCAGTGCAGTCAACAAGAAATGAAAGTTTTTACCCATGGCCTGTTCAGTTTTTTATTTTAGGATGCAGGTAGGACTACTTTCTGTTTTCTCTTTCCATCCATTTGTGAGAACCAGACCTCAGTGAGATCGGAAATAGAAGTTCACAGTATTTTCCCTCCTAACTTCAAGTGTCTAGTGTGATCTACTGTTTTACATGCACCTTAAAACAGGAAAAGTAATACCAGAGGGGGTAAGCTGTCATTAGACTTGTATTGCTCTGCATAGCTTGAGCCCATGTGTACAAATTACTATTTGTTTCACAGCACAAAGCACTAAACAGAAAAAATCATCTTGATATACAAACACTTAAAGGCTTATAAACCAAAGCCTAGTGCCCAGCTTCAGAGTAATTCACTATTTGCACTATAGCATGATATTCATAGACACACTTTTTTACCTTTTTTTTTTACTGCTTCCTTGACAAAATTAACATATAGTACTATTTGCTGCACCTTTAAGTAAGAGCTTACTGAAAGCTGTATGTTTGCAATATTGGTAAAAATATAAGGAGAATGGTACCAAAACAAGAAGGAACAGTGACGTACTACTCAGGAGATAAAAAATACGTCTTGTACTTTTTGATTTTGGACATTAGCTTTCACCCACATAAACTGAATTTAGCATAGATGTTTTCACAGAAACTTATCTACAGCTTCCATAGTTGTTACCAATTCATATAACAGAAGACATCCACCAGTTTCTTACAGATGCTGTTTTCTTTCATCAATCAAAATGGCTGTAAAACTTCATTTTACTATTAACTTTGTTATGAAATAATCATTACCTTCAATATTAATAAGCCTCTAGGTCTACCCAGAAATACCACAGAACAATTTAGTCCAACAACTGCACAGCAGTATACTTACTTGTATATTGCTTTTCTCATCTTTAAACTGAGCCTAACTATTTCAATACAGATGACTGATCAAACCTGAAGTCAGTTAGTCTGAATTATTTAGTAATATCATGTATCTGATGCCAGATTCTACAAAAGCTTCCCTTTAAATACAAGAGAATTCACTAAGTCCATTTTGAGAAAGCAGCAATTGTAAAGGAAAATTCCACAATAGATTACCTGCTTCTGAGGAAATGAAAAGGCCTCCTTCCCAACTGTGTTAAGGGCAACATGATGCTGGCCCTCCAAAATAAGCTGCTTGTTGTCTTCAACAACATATGCCTACAGAACATAATACATTTTCAGACTGGGAACTATCATAAGCTTCATAACACAGAACTACTGACTTGGCCCTAACTTGAGTGGAACATGCTGTAGTGTTCAAAACCCAGAGACAAGCATGACATATTTATGCCAATTTCCACTACTTAGTATTTGCATTCTGGTAAATAAGATCCTTTTTTCTAAGCAGAGTGGGTCACTCTTACAGTAAGAAAAAGGATTAACAAACATCTTGGTTTAAGATTTCACAACCTTCTCTTTTAAAAGATTACTTATAAGAACTGGGTGCATCCAGAGTAATGTAAAACCATCTGGGGATACTTATTACAGTAACACATACTAAGACTGTCTTTGCTTATTGCACCATTTTAGCTCATTTGCCTGTTTTCAGAAAAATACTCATCCATAAGTTTCATATGCACACAACTGAAAGTTTGGGATACAATATTAAATTATTTTCAACAGTAATGTTTCATGTCTGAATTATCATAAAGGCCACAACCATACATACCTTCCACAGTACTACAATGTTCAAATCGACTTCACTGCATCTTTGTAACAATTTAACTGTCTCATCAAACGATTGTTTTGCTGCCCTTTGGGATGCATGAGTATGAGATTGCACATGTGTTCTTTTAAATTCGGAGGATAAGCTTTGGAAAAAAAAGTCTGCACAAGGACTGGCTGAACTTATTATCTACAAGGAAAAAAAAAAAAAAAGGGCAAAAAAGCATTCAGAACAGGGTGCAAGCTGGCTCAAGTTGATCTAACAAAGCTCATCACTGTTGTATTTCAGTTCCATGATCTCACTTTGCAAACCTACTGGATGTCAGACACTGTGGTTTCCATGCTTGACCTGGTAGAGATCAGCCCTATCTAAAGTGCTATGTAAGGTACCATAGCGAAACAGAGCTAAAACTTAATGGTTTAAAACAACAAATATCAAACTTGGAAATAAGGGATTTGATTACCACCACAAAGCAGCCTACTGTGGTATATATGAAGTGTGGTAGACAATGTAGAAACATCCAACTAACTCCATGCAAGTCAGTTTCGCTTATTAATATTTTCCTCAGGTTAGACAGAATTATTTATCTAAGTTAGAAACACAATGCTAGCAATAGCACACATACTAGACTGCACAGCATATCCCCAGTGTATAAATGCCACAAACAGAAGCACTTGTGCTGTTTGTCACCAGTTGTGCCAAGCTCTTCCAACACGAGAAGTCTGGTAAGAAAACTGGTTTCTAAGAGCAACAGCAATGATGCTCTCATCTCTTGGAGACCACAGGATAAGCAAAAAACTTCAGCTTCCCAACCCCTTCCTTTCAAAAACGATACCTTTTCCAGAATATGCTGTTGCAGAGCTGCTGATTATTGCATTAGCAGAGCACAAATACCCAACGAGACAATCTGCTTCTGGAGCAAATACCCAGAATGGAGGGCCCTCTCCCCACAATCTCCACTGTAATAAAATATTCTCTAGGAAAGCAAAAGTTCATGCATCTTAGATTCCAACTTTCCAAATGTAAAAAGGGATCATCTACCTCAGATTTTCAGTCCTAACTTCAATTTATATGCCTATGAAATGAAATGGCAGCAAATTTGTTTTCTTTGGCTTTTAAAAGCTTGAACACATATGGGAAAAATGTATGCTCAGCATAAAATAAGCAATCTGACATCCAGCTAAGTAAATTTACTATGTAGATTTCTGATTTGATGCAAGTAGCCTACTTTCCTCAGGTTTTGGAAAAGCATTTGCTAAAAGGATTATTCTAGACAAAACCCATATGCTTAAAAAAGACTAGAAGAGCATGGTAATCTAGAACCTTAAAATTCAAGAAAAATCAAATAAACAGACTCCTTGAACTGACTGCAATGTGTATTAGTAATTTTGAAATTCTGGTACCAACACCTATTACAGGTTTCCAGTTTTCCAAATAAGTTGTAATTACAATTTTTAATTTGTCTTAGAAAAAATATAATTAGGAACAAGAATCTGACATCCACAGACCTCTAAGAGGAAACTAGAGGGCAGGGCTGGGATGTATTTAAAATAATTGTTCTGAACAGCTGAAAAGGAAGTAAAAGCATCAGCAAGAAAGCTAGCACTGCAATGTGATCCCACAGTAGTTCAACTGTGGAGCTTGGATCTTAATTCCTGACTGTACATTAGCCTATGTTACCCTGCAAAAAAAAAGAAAAAATAGAGATGACTGAAGAGACAAAGTTTTTGATGTGCAAAATTCAACCTTCCAACTGCTCCCATTTTAAATTTAAAAACAAACAAAAAACACCCAAATTTCACTGAGATACTTTCACATGACAGGCATACCTCACACAAGACAAAATATGTAGTTGCGCTCATTCACCTACCTGTTCATTTCCAAAGACAATGTCTGCAAATGTGTAATTTTCTAAGGGATAAAAAGAGAAGTCATTGTTTTAGAGTCATGAGAAGTCATAAGTACAGCATATAGTATCCAAAGAGTATTTTCTTCAAACGGTTACCACATTCAGGCAAGAACTTACCTTCTGAGTTTTTGCATCTGACTGCTTTAAAACATAACTTCGCTCGCTCTCTGCTAGCAAGCTTAGTATCTGAAAGAAAAAGGTTGCAAGAATTTTTTTTCACCCTCTGCATAATCAAGAGTCCCTTAGACAAGTCAGCCTTGAACATTCACAAACACACCAATGATACCCAACAAGGATAACTGATCAGGCATAGCAATGGCATGGTAGTACAGAAGATGCATCTTCTGCTGACCACTTGCATCTACTTCTAGAGCAGGAAGTGAAGCATAATACATAAAGGAGATGCAGAGAGAGAAGGAAGGAACAGAAGACAAAATACTCAGTTTGTCATGACTGGTTCACCTCCAACATTCATACAAGAAGATTTTTTGCATGAGCTGATGCCTGATGCAGCACTAGCAATTCTGGTATATTTCTAATAACTGAATAGAGCTCTTGCCAAATATTAGGTTGATCAGTAAAATTCAACACTGACATAATTAACTGAAAGTAAAGGGACACTGAAATGTGTTTCTTATGAGCTATTTACCTGTAAAATAAGCTCATTTTTAAAAATCAACAAAGTATGAAAAAGTTGTTTGTCAATATACATCTCCTGACATACTAACAAAAGAAAAGTACTAGTTTTTGGAAACTAATTATTCTGAAAGCTAAATTCAGCTCCTCATAAGATTCTTTTAACTCTACTTATCTGGCAGAAGCTAAATTTGCCATAATTTTGTTCATAAAGATACATACCTTTGTCTCCAGAGATGTTAACAGATTTTTGAAGCTTCCAGTGCTTACTATTACTTGAAACTTGCACTATATGAAATTCCTTAACGCCAGTCTCACTCTAAGGAAGAGACAAAAGCTATGTCAAATAAGACCACTCGCAACTGTGCCACATTCCACAGTAAGTGGTTACTGCAAGGTGGCACTCTTAAAGCCTTAATTTAATTCATTATTTATATCATCCATAACACAGTACTAAAAGACAAGGAGATTTAAGACCCTCTGTAATGTGATACAGCAGTCCCAGCTCACAGCAACTTCCAATTCCAGTAAACAACACCACACAGAGGAAATAAAGATCCCCAGAAAAATGCCTGCAAGCTAGTGCTTTAGAGTTAGACAACTTCAACCAAAACTAAGCTTTTTTAGCTCCAATGAAGAACACAGTCCACAAGGACACTTAGTTTCTTTAGAGACATTGCTAGGTCATAAATCCTAGAAATTCAAGATTTATTTCTTTATTTTGGCTTTACATATATACAAACAATGAGAGGTAGCTTTCAGAGTTGGTTTCCTATCCTGTAAAGAGTGAGGTGCTAGTGGAAGCCTCCCACTATTAACATGGTAAGTGCTTTTATAAAAACATTCCTTCCTCCTTAAAGGAGGAGTGGACAATATTCCCTTTAGTAACTGAGGAAAAAACAGAGTGTACAGACATTTAAAAGAAAATGAAACATCAGCTCAGCAACTCCACTACCAGCTAAGTGTGTCTAGGAACACTATGAACAGAGAATTCAATTACCTTGCTTTGTGATTGAAAAAAATGGGAGCAGCTTTACAATAAAATGAGTAAATTTAAATTATCATGGTATGAAAAACTGCAATATTTTCATCTGCTTTACAAAGATCACAACAGACATAACAGTATTTGAATTGCATTAGAAAAAATATCTTTAGAGTTTGGTGATAAATGTAAACACAGAAACTTCCTTCATGTTGGGAGCTCAAATTTTGACTTTGACAATGCCATTAAAACTACCATAGTTTCCACTGAAAGGCTGAAGAGGGCACAGATTGTCTCACTCAGAACTATTTTGGAAGTTGCAATCATCAAGAACATTCATCAATCTGGAATAAATCTTTCTAAAAAAGATTTCAAACTATAGTCCTGAAACTTGACTAGGATATCAGACTTCAGGAGAGTTGAGACGTAACAATGTTTATACTCATTCCAACAGCGACTGGAATGATCAAATATGTAAGTTCATTTAGTGTTTGCAAAGTTACTGTTAAAAAAACTTTTTACTTGAGTCTTGGTTCCAGTGGTGACACATCTGCTGCGCTTTAGATCATCATCACTATTATTATTATTGAGTAGCTTACAGTATTGCTATTTTCTACATCCACAAACACCAGCATGTTGTCCCCTCTGCCTTCCTCATCTCCAAGCGCATTACTTCTGCAGACAGTAGCTCGAATGTGCAGAGATCGGCTGGTACAAATAACCGCAGTGTGCCTCAATACTCTATGACTAGAAAAGACGGAGAGGGGAGAAGGAAGGGAAGGAAAAAAAAAGACAACATTCTAAATGACCAGGACTGCCGCCCAAAACACCACATCAAGAAATTCAGCTTTTTTGTTTGTCAATATTAAGGCCATTAGACAATTTATTATTTTCAAACACCAAAGACACTTTTTCTTTTTAGCTCTGTATCAAAACTGTATTATTTTTTAAAACCATGCTGCATTGGTAGGTGATGTTCAAACATAGTCTCTTTGCCAGTATGGAAACACCAGAGAAAAATGCTCACCTGTTACCACAAAAATATATCAGAAATATTCCAGGGAACTGGCACAGTGAAAGCAAACAGGCATACATCGGCACAGGGATATCATTAAGCTCCTCAATGACATCACATGCTTTGGAAAATAGTTTATGAGTAAATAAGCCATAGAAAACTCACTAGTTAGTCACATCTCTTGCATAAGCACTTACTAAAAAAGCACTTAGAATACCACTGCATTCAACATATCCCCCTGAACAGAGAATCTTCTAGAACCAAACCATTGCTACTCTGCTTTTTCTCCAAGCACGCTCAACCTTCAGGACAAAAGGTCCTTTGTAAAAGTTATCTTCTTGTTTTTCCAAAGAGGAGCAAAGTTCCATTCTTAGATATCATGAAAACACATGAGCTTTTCCCATGTAGAAGCGTCTAGGTTACCACAACTTCCATGTGGAAACATTTTAGAAGCATGTAAAAATTTGATATGTATTACCTACAACATATGCTGAAGCATCATGTGACACTTGTTTTAGAAGGGAAAAAAAAAATCTGTGACTAAGCTCTACTTCACACAAGGTCACAGACTACAACATAAACATAACGGTTTTGCAGTTAATACTCAGATATATAGATGACTGTATAGCTTTCAGGTGGCACAAATTAAATAATTTTTGAACATTTAAAAGTTATGCTCAGTCTACATGTTAAACCAGAGCCCTTAAGATCCCCTCAAAACTTCAATGTAGTAGGGAACATGTATATTCCCCAAACCGCTCTCTCTCAAATACCTCTGTTTGCGATTATGAGGAGAAATTAGATTAGTTCTGCACTGTAGGGGAATGAATTGCCTATTCCTACAGACTACCTTAAAGCCAAATGAAAAGTTAACTTTGGTATTACAGAAGCTAAATAAAAGTCTAAGCAAAGGGTGCATTTGCATGACTTTAGCTTTAAAAAAATGCTGCTGATCCACCCTCTTAACCATCTTGAACTTACTCAGCTTTGGTTTACATTACACACCTGTCTCACAGTCCATGAACTTTCTCTCAGAACTAGCCTGGAAAACAGGCTTCAGCCCAAGACATCTGGTCCATGTTACTAGAGATCCTCTGAAATAACCTGGCTCCCCACCATCGTCCTGAATATGGATAGTACAGGGCACCGGGTGTGCTGGTTTGGGATGGGATAGAGTTAATTTTCTTCACAGGAGCTGGTAAGTGGCTATGCTTTGAATTATGCTGTAAACAGCGTTGATAACATGTGAATGCTTTTGTTATTGTTGAGCATGCTTACACAGAGCCAGGGCCCTTTCTGCTCCTCACCCTACCAGGGAGGAGGCCAGAGGTGCGCAAGAAGGTGTAGGACCACAGCTGGGAACAGCCGACCCCATGTGACCAAAGAGATATTCCACAGCATATGGTGTCAGCAATAAAACTGAGGAGGAGAAAGGGGTGACACATTTGGCCTCATGGCATGTGTCCTCCCAAGTAACCATTACACATGATGGAGCCCTGCTTTCCTGAAAACCTGCCAGCCCATGCAAACAGGTGAATGAATTCTTTTTTTTCTTTCGCCTGTGTGCACAGCTTTTGCTTTACCTAATGAACCGTCTTTATCTCATAAGTTCTCACTTTTACTCCTCCAGTTCCTCCCTCATACCACAGAGGGGGCAGTGAAAGAGGAACTGTCCAGGAAGCGGCTGCATGTGGAGTTAAACCACACCACTAGGTCCACTCCTCACAGCCTGCGCTGCTTCTTAAGGTAGGCAGAGACATCCTCCAGACAAACCCAGGACACACAGCTTTATAATAAATTTCTTTCCCAGAAAATTAAACAGTAATATGTACAAGGTCTGCGGCCATTATTCTTAGTGGGACAGAGTAGATAAAGTCTGTTGCAACTTTTTATCAGCTCTAGCTATGAGCTCTAACAGCTCTAACGCAAAATAAGAACAGTATTTGCAAAACAGTGAAAGAGGTGTAAAAAGAGACAGCCTTCATTTCTGAAATTGGCTGTTCCATACGTTTCTACAATAAGGCACCCAGAGGGCTGGTATCTTCACTTTCTGAACCGAGGCCTTCAAAGAACATGTTTGTCAAAAAGATTACCTTCTTAGCTTCAGACATACGTGGGACTTGAGAATAAGCAACACGAAAACTCAACTACTTGCTATCTTCCAAGTACAGTTCAAAGAACGCATTATTTGTTAGCTTGTGGTGTCAAACCTCACTGTTCACTCTCTCAAGACAGTCCAAAAAGGAAGATACAAGTCAAACTTGGTATTTAACCCCTCCAAATAAAAACTTTCATCACAACATAATTACTAACCTCATTTTAACTAAGAACAAAATCTTTTATTCAAAGCAGACAAGATTTTGATTTATAAAATGCAGAAACAAATTGTCATGTTTTTTCACCCTATGTCTCAGAACAATGTGCTTTCAGAGAAAATAGATACAAAGTCTGCAATAACAGAACTCCAGTAATCATCCTTGTATAAAATTATTTTAATAATTACTACTTCAATGGAATCATCGTAGGGTATATAATTTCATATGGAAGTTAGATTATAGAGTAGAAAAAATGCTGCTTAAAATGGCAGGTAACAGGCCATTTTTACAACATCACAGCAATTGAGAAAAAATTGTGTGAAATCTATGGGTTTTTTTTAATAATATGTCTAACAAATATGACAAAAAAGGTAGACAAAAACCAAAAAAACAACAAAAAACAAACAAAACCCCCACCAAACAAACAAACAAACTTACCACAGTTTTGAGTGTCTTTTAATACTTTCGTAGTAAAACAAGAAGTTAATTTCATGAACCCCTTCTTCATCTGGTCCCCGTAACCACATTGGCAGCTGCACTGAAGCTCCAGGAAGAAGAACAGCATCGGGAAGTGGAACCTGTATTACTTCAGGTGAACCTCCAGTGCCAACCCCAAAGTCTGCAGAAGAAGCTGAAGACAGCAGTGCTGTTCGCACAGAGGTAGGATCTGTCACAACAGTCTTGTAAGCACTACAGTTCTCGGAAGCTGAAGGACTTAGTGGTGTTAGAACAGCAGTATTTCCACCAAAAGTGAAAAATTCTGGATGCTTGGACACAACTTTCAGTGCAGTAAGAGGACACTTGCTTACGTTCACAAATTCTACATACGCTTTTCTGATTTCTCCACAAAGAAGTCCTGTAGGAAAGTTTATAAAGAATACCTGTATGGGAGAGAAAAGGAGAAAATAAAGGGCTGAACATAGAAAAAAGTTATGAATGTCCCTGAAAACAACCACCAACATATTCAAAGTATACTACTGCTTAGAGCTTCCTGAGGAGTAAAGGTGGAGAGGGGAGCATGGATCCCTTCTCCCTAAAATTCAGTGACTGGACACATGGGAATGGCTTAAAGATGCACCAGAGGAGGTTCAAACTGGACATAAGAATGTATTTCTTTACCAAGGGGGTGGTCAAACACTGGAACAGGCTTCCAAGAGAGGTGGTTGATGCCCCAAGCCTGTCAGTGTTTAAGAGGCATTTGGACAACACCCTCAACATACTGTAATAACTTGGCCAGGCAGCTAACCCAGACTAGATGATTTGATGATCACTGTATGTCCCTTCTAGCTAAACTATCCCACTCTATAAAGTGTTGCCATTAACCAGTTAGTCTGACGATTTTAATACCTTAGTAAGGACAAGAAATGTATTCTAATTAACCAACTGGAATAACTGTTCTAGATGAATGGCAAACAAAGAGGAAAAAAGCTTCTTTGCCTGTTACCCCCTCACCTTGAAATCTGGTTACAAAAGCTGTTGTCCACAAAGGTTCTAAACAGAATATAGCAATTTCAGAAGGATATTAATTTTGAGATTTCAAATTTTACTAGGTAAAAATACAAATTTCTCACTAACATCAGAAATCACATGGGAAGATTTAGGCATTCACGAAGTCCAAGACTTCATTGTTAGAATTACACGTATAAACAAACCGCCAATATAAAGCAGCTACATACCTCCAACAAAGGCATTTCTTCTGTAATAATGGGATCTAAACGTCGATCGGGTCCATATTTAATCGACGTTTTTTCCTCTTTTGTGTTATTAAGGCGAGGTCCTTGGATTTCTAAATCTTGTCGTCCTCGTACAGATAACCCATTGGAAACAAACTTTCCTGAAAAACATTTTAAAACTTTTGACTTTTCTTTTTTGTAATTCCTAACTTTTTTCTGAGCAGTGATCCAAAGCTTCCTACCCAATCTCGAAAGTCATTCTGATTTTTCTGTTATTTGGCACATGCAGTGTTTATTGATTAAGCAGCATCACTGACAAAGAACTATTCAAAGCTTACTGTCATACATCGCACATGGCTGTGAATTCAAACGGTCAGTTATCCATTATGGTCTTATTCTGCCTTCAACAGTTTGCCTACAACTAGAGGGGGAGCAGCAGACATGGTGCATGAAGGTGATGCATTTACTTCCCTTCCCAATTTCCACTAAGCTGTAAAAGTCACCTAAAGGATTATTTCTTTCAAAGACAGCCACTTGTTCAAGTGCTTTTTATTCAAAAGGTTTCCAGTCTGTAGATAAACAAACTTCATTATTTCTTTCACACTTGCAAACACGTGTTTTAATCCCCTTGTCATCTAACAACCAAGTTTGCCCTGTTTCAGACGAATGACTCAACAAAACAGATCAAGTAGCATGCAATTTATAAGCCATTTGTGTATTAATATAAAGGAAAAAGAAGACACTAAAAAATGGAATTGTATCAGTCAAATTTAAATTTGGGAATCTATGAAAAAAACTTCAGCGCAAAATTTAGACAAAAGTTAACACAGTAAAACGACCCAGAAGAAAAATGAATGGCAAGAGCATCACTGAAAGATATTATAGATTCAACATGGCACAGACAGAATATTTTCATTTTGATTTATTACTGGTTTCAGAATTTCCACAGATTTAAAAGGAGCAACAGAGTATGCGTTTTGCATCCCTCCTCATGGGACTCCTACAGGTGCCAATTCACTCTTTTCCCATTTCAGTTGTTTCCCTTGTTTCTACATCCCTACTTGATGGAAGGCACTGTGTCATGGTAGTCAAACATTACTAGAATTTAGTTCTAATGCAGAAGCCACGTCTCTCCCTTTTAGAGACACACAACTTCAGGTAGTGATGCACTTACCTGTCTGTAATCCAATAGAAGGATCTATCCCATCTAATGTCACAGCACCTTGAACAGTGCCAAGATTATAAACGACTCCCAGAATATGTAGCTCCCCTGTTTGATGGGGAAAGAGCTTTAGTCTTGCCTGTGGAGATATGTTAAATTTTTGTTGTTGTTGCTACTAGAAGGAAGTATTGTTACATTTAAATGTCCAATTGCTAAACACATTCACATCTACATTTATTGGTGTGTCAGACATAACAGCAACAGTAAGTACAGATCGTTTACTGGATTCAAAATTTCATATACACAGAATTTACCAAAACAGTTCCCAGTTGAGAAACGTTCATTAGGAAAAAATCCTAAATTTTTATTGCAATAAAAATTCTGCAAGAGGCAGAATCACTGAATGGTTGAAACTGAAATAGACCTCCAGAGGTCATTTGTCCAACTTGCCTGCTCAGTTAGGGCCACTTATAGGCAGCTGCCCAGGACCACATCCAAACAGCTTTCAACATCTCCAAGGATGGAGACTCCACAATCTCTGTGGGCAGCCTGTGCCAAGTGCTCATGCACTATTCACAAATAAAAAATAAACTAAATGTTTTCTGATGTTCAGATGGAGCCTCTTCTGCCCACTGCCACTGATCTTGCCACATCCTCCCTTTAGATATTTATACACATACTGAAATTTCTGAATCACGTCTTATGTAAGTTTAGCATTAAGTTCAAATCATAACAAGTCTGAATTCCATTCTAAGCTTCAACACTGAAAAGGTTAATTTTAAGCAGGGTACAGTACTTACCACTTTTGTCTCCTCACTATTAATTAAAAATTCTGCTATTGCTTCAGTTCCTACCATATCTTCAATACACATTCCCTGAAAAGAAGAAACAGCTTTTTAGATACTATTACTCCTAAGCAGAAAAGGTGCCATAAATAATACTTCCCACACCTTTCCTAAAGTGTTCAAGGGGAAAAAAGCATGTAAGGTTTGAACTGCAGACAGTTAGGATGAGCAGGTGCTGCATGCCAAATTTCTGAAGATTTCTGAACTAAAAAAGCAGCTTGAGAGCTCAGTAAACACTTATTTAAGAGACATTTAAGATTCAGTACTACAAATTGGAACCATTCCCTGTCAATTTCACTGATATTCATAGAAGCATTTAACATACCATTAAAGTTGCAGTTCAGATGAGAAGGGAAAGTGTACCATAAGCCTTGAGGCTTAGTTATGTGAAACCATTTTTATAACTGACAAGCACTTACAACACCTTTACAGATCACCATGTTCCAAATGATTTTGACCACAAAAACTAAATATTTAGGAGTTTACTGTAATATTCAGTACTAGAATATGCTAAAACCTTTAAACATGGACATGAAACAGTCTTTCAGAGGTTCGGGCAGCATTAGTTGAAACAGTAAGTTAAATAGTAATAAATTGTTCATCTAAAGTATTCAAAACATTAATTTTTAATACAATAAATTTTCATTTTTCTTCTAATTGACATACCAAGATGTTCCTATGTGACATGAGCAGTTTTCCAAACACATATTTAATATGGACAGTAGCTCAAATAAGAAAAAGGTAATTGATAATCTACCTATTGATACTGCAAGTTATTTTTGCTGCTTGAGGCCAATGCAACTCAAAAGAGACGCACAATGAAATTGAAGTACTCTGTTTTGCATTCAGCTTTACAATACATTTCACAGTATATTTGTTAAGTTGGCTGCTTTGTTCCCCATGGAGTTAGAAAAATCTAAACAATGCATTAAAAAATTTCAGTAGCTACTTTTTTCTTTTAAATTTACACTTAATGTTTAATGCTTAACTTTAGCTGTTTTGTTTGGGTTGAAAAAGCATGAAGTTTTCCTTACCTGCTCTTTTGTTTCTCCATCATGCTTTGCATTGAAGTCTTTAGGTTGAAACTTCCACAGCAATGAAAGGTCAGTCAAAAGAAGTGGAACTTTCAGAGGGTTTCGAAAGGACACTTCCACAGTTATCGGTTCTATTAAAAAACAGCAAGAAAACAATGGCAACAGGCTTTCTCCATCATAACCTGAGGATCCACTTATTTCAAAGCACTCATGTGCAAACAACTTGCACAAGAATGTTCGTTCAAATCTACAACAGGACAAGAAATACTATATAAATGTATCTAACTTTATTTCTGAAGCGTAAAAATCTTAACTTTACCTTCTACCACAGCAAGTGGAAATTTGGAGTTATCTGAGTAGCGATTTAAACAGAACTGTGTTGGTTGAAAGTTTGAAGGTATTGTTCCTTTATTTATCACAGACACAATCTGCTCCTCAAGTTCCTTCCACTGTTGTGATGATTCTGAGTCATATTCCTGATCCAGACTTATGTGTGTAGCTGCTTGCTTTTCACCTGGTGTGAGTAAGATAGTCTTAGAAGACGAGAACAGCTGCAACACAGGGCTGCTCTCGCAGTTTGGTAAATATGATTAAAATATTTTAACTTCTGAGTCACTACCATTTTTACGTTACAACTGATTTAAGACCATGAATTATAAGACATCTTGAAATACACACCTGGGAGACTATACAGAGAATAATTTGAATTGTATTTGGAAATTGTGGAATTCCAAGACTTTAGCATGCTACAGGGTATACTCAGATTGCAAATGACTGACTACAGCCCCATGGTACAGCCCTGGTTTATATATGAATTTCCACTCAGCTTTCTTTACATTCAAGAATCACAGTGTTTCAAACATTTCATCCAAGAGAAAGTTAACTGTAAGGCTAGTTTCTGCCACTGCCACTAGCACCTGTTAAAGCATTAATAATCATATGGTTCATTAGAGATGTGCATTGAAGCTTTCCAGGTATGAAAAACAATGGTAGTTAGCACAACCACATACACAGATTTCATATTTACACAGAAAGTCTGAATACATCTAGCAAGTATAAGCTTTTCTTTTGAAATATTTAAGAAGTTACCTTGTCGTATTAGACAGAATTTTTTAAAATGACATTAACCGTTGCATATATTTTGGTTCCCTAAATAAGGGACTTCAATCTGTTCACATAAAATTTTCTAACCTTCTGCTGGTCTTCGATCATGCCCAAAGAAAACACGGGTTGCTGAGCTATTAATATATGGTAAAGGAAGCTGTGGTAAGGGACCATCAGGTGATAGCTGTGTTGCATTCTGGAGCAAACAAGGAAAAAAACAGAGTCATGCTATTATGCAAATACAAGGATGTCCATGCTGCATATTACCAATGGCTGAATGACAAGGAAGCCAAGTCAAAAACACTCAATGTTTGAACAGGAAGTATTTTTAGAATAGTATAATTTCAACTAATTGTTCTGACAGTCCTAAGGAGAATTTTTTTTCTTCAATAAGAGTTTAAAATTTGTGAAATCTTTATGGAAAAAGGACATTATTTTAATTCAGCACTCTAATCACTACTGCGGTTGCATGGCTATCACAAGCTTTATTTTATCCCCACAGCTAAGCAGTGGACTCAAAAACCAGTCTTGTGCAAGGTCTATCATAACTTATCAAACACCACAGAAATTCTGTTCATAAGCTTTAAAATACAGTAAGTATCTACATGGCTGCAAGTTGAACGGTGATATCAGCAGTAAACACCTCATAATGTATAGGGTATTCTGCAGTCCAGAATCACTCATGAACTTTCAGGCAATTCAGTGAGTCACTCAATCTATAAATACACATAATAAAGAATGAAATTTACTGTGATATGGATGGAGACAGAACTACCTAGTTTTTAACAATCATTATCAAAAGCCTCAAAAATCATTATAAATTGATCAAAATTAAACAGGTCCACTTCCTCTAAAAAACTACTGAGTCATCACAAGCTGCAATTCAGCCATGACCCTGAAAAAGGTTTCATTTTATTGTAATAAAAGCACATACATTATGTTGTTGTAATAATAACAGATACCAACACCCATCAGTGAAAGTACCCTTACTACACATATGAGATGCCGCGTAGGTGGTGTTTGTGAAGTATGAAGTAAAAAATGAACACATCAACCAGATAATAAAATAACCATGGGACAAAGCAGGTAAGACGGGAAGTTATTTAATGACTTAACAGAAAACTGCTGGTAATAAACTCAAGGAACAAAGACAATGAAGTAATTTACCTTATAAACATAAAGATATTCTCTCAAAAAAGCTCCTTGCTGAGCTGGAGGTTGTTTACTGTCATTGATCAAAATATGCCTGAAGGCAGAGACAGCATTGTCCAGCTGACGAAGTGTAAAGGACTGACGACCAATAGTGAAGTTAATATGGTCTTCTGCAAGAGACCAGCCTTTCCCCTTGTAAACCTGCATGGCTTGACAGTAGCAACGTAAGGCATGTTTTTTCTGCAAGAAAATCCAAGTTAATTTCTCAAATAATCCCATTATCCATTGTTCATAATAACATACATCAGCGCTTGGGCATTCATTCCCAAGTCTAGGTGTTGAATAGCTGCACAGGCATTCATTGTAAAGCTGTGTTTCAGCTTCTAAGAAATGGGAACAGCATTCCCTTATTTACAGGAGTAATGGGGAAAAAAATCCTAAGATATGTTCAAACTGGTATGGTGATGACAGCAGAGTACAAAGAGTAAATCCTTAACATCAGTACATACTACTGCCATCCCTAAAAATAAGTTATTTTAGTATGCAGCTAAGCACCCTTGCTAGCTTCAGTAACGTTTTATATTTTGGTGCCTTTAAGGATATGAAAAGGAAAAGAAACCACCTATGCTTCCTGTAACACTGAAAAAGCATTTCTTGGAAACCAGAATCCCTACAAATACTAGACACAAACAACAAGAGAGCTGTTACATCAAGTCAAAACTTCACAAAATGCGTGCACTTTTCCAGGCAAAGGAGAAAGATATAAAATTAAAAATAAATTTAAAAAACGCTGATCTATAGCTCCCTGTCAGTACTGTACTGTCCTAAAACAGGGAAACTACTGTATGAAGAAAACCCAGGAGTGGGGGATGTATTCCTACTATTCTTCACATTACAGAAGCGAAGTATACAACAATATTTTTTAGGCTTTACCAGGGCAATGAAACAGATTGTGTGGAGTGGGGGGGAAACACAACCAAACAAAAAGCCAAAACAAACAAAAAGCCAAAACAAACAAAAAGCCAAAACAAACAAAAAGCCAAAACAAACAAAAAGCCAAAACAAACAAAAAGCCAAAANTAGGACTTTGCTTCAGACACAATTTTCATGCCTGGGTTCTCCTGTACTTTTTGCAGTAACAATCCTGGCAAGAATCAAGCACAAGCTATCTTGAAAACGTATCCCACAGCTGAGGCAGAAACAAAGTGCACACGTTCTATCCAACAAACTGTACATTTACTAACCACAGTAAGAGCTGCCTGCAAAGGAATGTAAATGGAAGTAAAACCAATCTGTTATGTATTGGTTTAGTGGCTGCTAAAGTTTAGGCAACCATAAAGACATAGTTTATCTTGTAGTAACTGCTCACACATCTGCACACCCAGTACAAAGAGTGTGTATTTAAGGCACCAGGGAAAACGTATCTAAATTTGCTATTATTCTATTAAACTGAGTTTAACAAATATTCAACTCCTGCATTTCACTAAGGAGCAAAAATACTCTTTTACTCAAATGTCTTGTATTTTACTCTGTACAAAATGAGACCTAGAAATGACACATCATTTATGTTTGAAGTCCGTTATATTCAGCCTTACCTCAAATACAAAAGTAAAATACTAAGGTGATCACTGAAAAAGTCATTTTCAGAAGACCACAGAGCTGAATATTGCTGACACACAGCCTAATGACACACTCAACATGTTTTTTCAAAGCAAGTATCAAATACCGGGCATATTGTGCACGTGGAAAGATTATACTTACCTGGCCTGCTTTACTAAACCTGTGGCCAGCCAATATCATATGAAATGCGAACTTTCTAACCATGGGACTTTTCATATTTATAAAACAGTGGGCTGCCTGCTCCAACAAGAGTGCACTGCGAAGATCTGAATCCTATTTAAAAGAAAATAGGAGAATTAGACCTCAGAGTTGAATAAAAGCAAATATAACAGTGGCCTAGTTTTAATGCTAAGGGGGACAGTAAGTTGCAACAGTGAAGTTGAAGATTCTTTTATATACAAGCATATGCATATGTGAGCATATAAAAAATAAAACAAGAAGTATTTTTCACTGATATATCTATAGTGTTCAACACCATTATGTTCATATTTTTTTCCAGTAGACAGATTTATATACAAACCTGTTTCAGTATGAGTGACAAAAACGCCCTATTTTCTGCTTTTTCAGTCACACAGGCTACCGTTTCTAACACATACCCTTGCCTCTGAAGCACTCTGCTACTTCTTCCCCTCCCTCCCTCTGCAGATATTAAGCCTAGAAACAAAAAGTAAGACCTTTGACAGGATGAAGGAAAAATAAACGGAGCAATGGAATTTGGTGAATTTGTACCAGAAGAACCTGAATCATTTCTTAATAAAGCATAATTTCTTATTATTACCCCATTCTATTTGCCTGTCAAGACATAGCTGTACTATTTTAACTCATCAGAACAGATTTACTTGATTTTACCACAACTGAACTCCATGCTATCAGTGATGTCCAAGTATGTATCTGAACTACAAATATACTCCTGGACAGTTATATAATATCATGTACTATCCTAAGAAGATTTTCCTTGCAACTACCAAAAGGCACCACAGGCACACTACATGTAATTTTAAGTTGTAACATGATTACGAAGACCCAATAGCATTAAAATTCTTTAAATAGTCATAAATGCTGATAGTAAGCTTAAGTTGAAAGGGCAAGAATGAAGCCACAAAAAATTTATTCCATGCTCTATCTATTCCAGAAAAGCCTCAGAGGCATCAAATTTGGTGCAGCGAACCATGAAGTCAGAACGAACTGCCAGTTCCTTTCCTCTAAGCTACAAAAGAAATACTATACTATTACTGGTATTACATTTTGCTTCACTCTTTTTCAAGCAAGACAGTATCTGGGTTAGAAGCTAATTCCATGCTTAATTTCCACCAATTAATATTACAGCTTCCTTTTACACAATAAGATTCTAATGGTTCATAACAGCTGAGCTACAGTAATGCCTTAGTTACTTAAACGATAAACAACTTCTGATTATTTGTAAAATACTATCCATTATGGCTCTGGCAAGCCATGCTAATACTTTTAACACACAAGTTCTTAAATGGGAAGTACACTATCCAAGAGCTAAGCATATGTCAAAGAAAATCAGTTATAAACCCAAAGATAACACATTTAGCATGGTTAAAGAATTCAAACAAGTTGTTTGACCAGAAAGGAAAAAAATAACTGTACTAGTTCCTTCACTTACACTGTAAACAGTTTTCTTCACTTCATGCTTTATACCTGTTCATTTGCTACCTTTGGCTAGAAAATATTGTAGGACAAGAATCAGAATGTAACCTAGAAGAGCTTGGGTAAGAAAACAAACAGGGAGAAGGGTAAGAGTGGAAAAAGCTACCAAGTTTTACCTCACTGGTTAAACGAATCAGAAGAGCAGCTGCCTCTGAATATTTGCTTTGACTTTTTAAGATTTCAGCACTAAGCAGTACACAGCGTTCAGCCAGAACCATGTTCCTAAAGTAAAAACATACATGTATTAATAAATATTTATCAAAATAAACCATAGAAAACTTTTCACTTCAAATTTTTCTAATTTTCTCCACATGACATCAGACTGAGGTTCTATTGCTTATCCTTCTTTTAGTAAAGTATCTGAAAGTTCATTCCCTGCAAAACAACCACATACAGATTGACAGAGTAAGTGTCCTATCCTACCATAACAGGGGCTTTCTGAAAGTCAAAGCTAGACATGATTTTTTAGGACAGTACTGCATTTATAAAAATAACAACTAAAATGATCTGATAAACAAGAATTACAACAGCTAGAAGCAGGTTGTACTGGCTTGACCTTGGTGGGTACCAGGCACCCACCAAGCTGCTGTATGATACTCCCAGCTCAGCAAGACAAGAAGATAAGGTTAAAAACCTCATATGCTGAAATTGTAACTGGTGAGTGACAGGCAAACCAGATTTGGTTCAGCAGAAGATTAATTTATTGTCAATTAGTAACAAAACAGTGATAAAAAAAGAACTAAAACTCTCCCTTGACAGCTCCTTTCCAGGCCCAACTGAACTCCCAACTCTTTCACCTCCTCCTCCCCGCAAGCAGGGCAGGTGAACAGGGAAAAGTAGTTTTGGTCACTTCATAACACTTCTCCCCTGCTGCTTCTTTCTCCACATCATCTTTCCCTGTTACAGTGGGAGGTGCCTCCAACAAACAGTTCTTCAAGAACTGCTCCAGTGTGGATCCTTTCTGCAGTGTACAGTCCTTCAGCAACTGACTGTTCTGGTGTGGTTTCCCCAGGGGTCACAGTTTCTGCCAGGAACCTGCTGTGGCACAGGTTCCGTACAGGCTACAGCCACCTTCAGGGTACATTCACCTGCTCTGGCATTGGGACCTCCATGGGCTGCAGGTGGAAAATCTGCTTCACCGTGGTCTTTGCCACACACTGCAGGGAAACCAACCTTCCCCCCTGACCCCAGTGGCTGCAGGGCTGTTTCACTCATTTTCTCACTCCTTTCTCACAGCTGCTGCACAGCTATTTTTACCCTTTCCTAGATATGTTATCACAGAGGCAACACCAGCGCTGCCAACAGGCTCAGCTTTGGACAGCAGCAGGTCCATTTCAGAGCTGAGAAAAAAAAAGACTGACACAGGAATAGTTCCTGTTGTCTTTTCACAGAAATGCTCCCTGGAGCCACCCACTAACAAAAATCTACCATGTGAATTCAATACTCAAGTTTAATAAGTTCTCTGCCAAGGACAGCACAGACGTCCTTTCATGCTATCCTAGATAAATTAACATACCTTACTCTTTCAAAAGTTACCCTCATTCTGTGATGTCATCTGGCACTCTCAGTGCCTTACAACTTTCACTGGATCAGTACAAAAGCAAACAACATACTTGCAGATATCTCGATAGGTCTGAATTGCTGTTTCCATATAATGAGCAGGATACGGTCTAGGAGCCCCAGGCTGAAGAAAAGCTGATACTGCTGCCATTTCCTACAAGGGAAATTCAGTTACTGTCACTAAAATTTTTTCAACAAAATGTAAACCTCAAAATGCTGAAGGAAGTATTTCAACAGCTACTAGTTCAAGCTCATCTAGTCAGGTACTGGCATACAGAAGTGTAGCTAACACACTGTACCTGATAAAAGGTTTAATACAATAGTCTATTTATGGCTCTGCTTGTAATTAGTCAGATAGCAGCAAGAGCTACACACAGAAGCGTCTGCAGTTGACAGCACCCTCAACATTATGCAGAAGCATTGATTCAGTACTGTTTTACAAATCTGAAGATAATTCCCGAATGCAGGAACAATCTTTCTGATAAAGTAGCACTGCCATGTATTTTCAGATGAGGATGGTTTTCTGAGTTTCGTTTAAATAACATTATCAGCCTCCAAGGAAACTCTAGTAAACATGCACTCTGAAATGTTACTTCTTTCCTCACAGAGTGAAGACATGATAACAAAATTTTTCTGTAGAAAGTAAAGACTAAGACCAGTAGGTTGCAAAAAATTCGTAATAAAACTGCTACAAACCATTCCTTCAGAAATTAACATAACTTTTCAGATTAGCCAAATACAGAGCAACTGTCTGTACTGTAAAAATGCAGATGTAGAAGTTTTACATCAACATAGGAGAGTGTACAAGAATGTTTACAGAGTTCTGTGAAGTAAAATTTTTCAGTTAACCAGACTAAAAGTCTACAAAACATAGCTTCTAAAAACTGTTAAAATGAGCTTTTTTTTCCCCAGTATCTTGTTGAAAATGATTATATCAATTCAATTTATTCAATCTCAGGAGGAATAATGAGCAGATAGGTGTTTACAGTGAAATTCAGTAGTGATATACTCTAACTATACCCCTCAAGTCTTAAGTCCTGGCAAAATAGGTACAATACCATATTCACAGTGACCTAGCCTTTGACACTCTGGCAAATAACTATTTTGCCAAAGTCTAAGAGAGATACTATAGAACTGTTTTATATCTGGTTTTAAACAGACAACTCAAAGATCCATTTTCTGGAGGTTGCATTCTAAGTTTCTTCCTATCTGTATCTCACTTTTTAAGAATTAACTTCAATTTTTAGTCACACCTTTATTTCCTTCATGTCACAGTAGAAAACACATTTTAAAACACTTCAAAATTTGCTAAAGATACGCAGCAAATTTGGAGAGACCCTCATAAATCTGGAAGTTGAGATTTTGTTACCCTCAGACAAGTATCAGAAATTACTAGAAAAAGTTCACAGAAAGTTTATGTTACGTGAAGTACCAACCAGTGCTCCAGCTGCATAAAGCATTGCCTGATCATTTAAGAAGTCTTTCTTTGCTGTATGGTAACAGCTATATGCAAGTTCATAGTGTTGCACCAAAAAGCACAAGTCTGCCATTTTCCGGATTTGAAGCTCTGGTGCTTCTGGTGGATACCTATAAATACAAATATTTAAATTCAAAGTCATCATTTTCATCAATAGAGCAAGACATGCTCTATAAAGACTTCCTCTCTCATCTTAGCATCCATTCACAAAGTACGAATAAAAACTGCATCGCTTTGATCTTACAAAAAAAACCAGCTAAGACAAGTGAAACTGTTTCCTTTCTGCCATGTGTAAGTCAGTTTCACACTCTACTTTCTGATTAACAAGATTCACTGTTCCAGTAACATTCAAAGCAGTCATTCCTCTTAGCCAAAAAATACTCAAGAAATACTGAATAAAGTATACAACTATCACTGAAACTGTCCAGTAAGATAAGCTACTGGAGCTAAGCAGAGCTTCATGAGAGCAGGGGGTAGAGGGAAGACAAAGAAAGAAAAAAGACTGACTTGCTCATCTGGCTGCAAGCTATTATTTCTACTCCTTTCTCTTGAAAGAAATAAATCCACTACAACACTGTGCTTTCTGCTGAAACACTCCACAAGTTCCTGTCCTCTACAAGCCTCAGTCTAACTTTTGATTAGTCCAATACATATGACTCGGGTGATAATCAAATATACTTTCACAAACACTTGGTCAAACTTCATAGGAAGCAAACTAAACTTAAAAGTTCGATACAGAATGCTGAAATTAGCAACATTTTTATTACAAATCCAAAGATAGCCAACACAGAAATTTGAAGGTGTATGAGCATGTCACGGACATCAACTTTGACTAGCTAATGCGCAAGAATTCTTTAGAATTCTGTGGTTAAAACAGTTGGAGAGTGATTTTCATGACTATACATCCTCATTCACAATGGGAAATGACAAAAAACACACATAACTACTATCTGGTAACATTTAACACCTGGTTTTAGTGTAACAGAGAGTGCAAAAAGTAGGAAATTCCCTTTAACTCTTGAACACAATATAAAAGCAATATACTTCATAGTGTACTGCAATAAATTGCATAGTTACATGAGCAATACAATACCCCCATACAAGGGGTTTGGCTCAAACAACAGAAGAAAAAGCTTGTACAAATGAAAAAAAAAAAAAAAAACAAAAAACCCTCATGACAAACCATATCTTCTTTTTATTACTGCTCCAAAAATGTGTGTTCATTGTAACTTAGAAAGCTTCATTGTAAATATATCAGACAGATGACCCTGTAAGCAGTTTATTTTATTCCCTTTAAGTTCTGCTACTCCTTTATTGCACATGTTTAGGCATAGAACTTTTCAAGTCTGCAACTGAAGTCTTTCTCAACATTGCTCATTTAGTTCACCTTGCAGAACATCCTCAAATAAACTCAGGTTTTCCTTCCCCCCAAAAAAAGGTACATTTCAAGTAGATCAAAAAATAAGAACTCAGATTACTCACAGCAAACCAGAAGTATTCTTCAGTTCATTTATACTTTTCTCTGGAACCTTGCTGCCACTAAACCATTTTTTAGTAGCAGAAAACAGTGATCGACTCAAGCCTTTCCTGGATATTAGCTGCAAAAAGACACTGAATTTGAGTACTACATTGCACGAGAGATATAAGTTAAGCTAATATAAAAAAACCAAGCTTCATGGTTTCCAATAAAACAGAAATAAATGAAAACAATAAAATAACTAATAGCACACTCCTTTAGAATTAATCATTGACATCAAGAAGTTTCAATTCATATATTTATTTCAGACAGTTGAGGTTCACTACTCTTGCTGTAAACTGCAGACATCACTATCTTAAGAACTGAAACACTTCATGTATCTGTTTGGAATTTAATGGAACATCTAATTTGGGGTACTAGTCCAATTTAAGATACACAGTGCCTATTGGAAGAGAGAACCTTCTTCCCACCACCATCCATATAAAGCATTACTACATTGTGAACATCAATTTCAAGTGTCAAGGGTACAAGTCATACCTGCAAGCAAGACTATATAGCTTTTTTCTTTTAGATAATTTCCACTAACAAGGAAATTTCCACAGGGAATTCCCATTCCCAAGGTCTATACTTCTATCACATGATAGATATATTTCTATATATCTATTATATACTGATATCTGAGGCAAACTATATTCATTTTGAAATATGATTTTAGAAACTGTAACAACTCGCTCTCCTACCATGACTAGCAATGTATCACTGCATTCCTAGAAGTACGGCTACACTTTATGCATGCCCTTTTTTAAATGTTCCTTCATAAAACTTTCCAAGTGCAAACGTGGTCAGCATATACAAACTCCTAAAAGTCAATTCAGGGAGCGAACACTCCTTACTGGACACAATACTTAGTATGAAAACCTCTCATACATAAAACTGTAACTTGAACAGACAATTCAATCAAAATACAGAGGTCAGACAACAGACTGATATTTGGGTCCAAGTCCTAATGCTAAATACAGTAATTTGATTATGCTAAGGTAAGTTAATCCATCTCTGCAGCTGTTTAAGAGCATATAAAAGTGAAACACTTGCAAAAGAAAGGACTTCACTGTGATGAAAATAATTTTAATGCATATCCTTGATTAAACACGGGCATGATATTAACTACATTTCCAAAAAGGTCTAGTTTGACAAAAGTACATTCAGCTGTAAAAACTGTTGAGATCAACACTGTTGCCTAAACGAATCAACACAACTTCACGATTCAGGCTGCCTGTGCATTTCTCCCCAGTTAAGCAGGAACTGAAGTATGCAGCTTTTTTTGCAGAGGATTATTGAGGAAATATATTTCTTAAAGTTAGCTGTATATTCTGATGCTGAAACACAAAAAGTCCATGTTGTTCCCTGTGCCAGAATCCCTCAAAAGCACAGAATATTAAAATTTTAGGGACAAGGACATCTTTCCCTGATAACAATTCAGACAGGCTTTCACCAAGAAGCCACCTTGCACTGAAGCTGTTGATAGAAATTAGTTTGGGTTTTTTTTTTCCCCCAAAAGACTAACTGAGCAAAAATGGTAACTTCAGTTATTTCTTTTAAATTTACTTAGTTTTCAGAGAGACCACTGAATAATTAGATGCAGAAGGAAGCAATACTGTCAAAACAGATTTTTGGATAACTGGATTTACCCTCAATTGTTTTTCCTTCTTGTGGCACAAAGTGTTTTTAAGAGTAAACTGACCTGATCATTTAGTTGCCGAATTGTCTTCTCTATGTGTGGCAGAAGCCCTCGGAATGTGAATTCCTGTATGAACTGCCTAATTCGATCATGATCTGTGAGCGTTAAACAAGCACCGTGAGGAGTTCCAGAATTTGACTTCTTTGAGTCTTGCAATGATGCTGCAGCCTTCATGTAATCCGCGCTATCCAAACTGCCACTGGGATGGTCCAGTTGAAGGGGATGAGTCTTAAAGTTATTTGACAGGCCATCTATTGAAAGATTGAACCCAAAATCCACTGAAGTATGAAGTTAAACATTTCGGGGTTTAAAGCTCATTTTTATTAACCTACTTCAAAGTTTTTCTTACAAAGAACTCAGTAAAGAAAGGTTATTCACCAATTATTTGGCACTAGAACTAATGCTGAGTGGACAGCAGCAGAGCACTAGAGTATTGCATCACTCCTCAAATTCTTCAGGAAGTTCAGGGAATATCGAGAACTACAACAAAGCTAAACAGGTATGATTTTGGGTCTCAACTACAGTGAAAAAAATCTTCCACTATGCCAACTAATATCAACATCAAAGGAAAACTACAAAAACATTAAAATCAAAGTAAAACATTCAATGGACTTAAACGGTTCTCAGACTTATTTCTCTTTTATATAAGAAAACCAGCTTGTCCTATCCAGCACTGAGCAAAGATGACCTGTGAAAGCAAATCCTTGGATTTTACTCATGAAATATACAGTTGGGTAAGGAAAGTTGAATCAGCAGCTTGCAGACTACATCTGGGCTGTAAGGCCCTAGAAGGATGCTTTTACGGGCAACTGCAGGCTCTCCTACATATACAGGTCTCAGCACGGCTCTTAAGTCAAGTGTGAAAGACCTGGGCTGAGGCAGCCCAGACAAGGCAGGGTACCTCACTTCTTCCTTACTTCATGATGCTTCTCATCTGAATCTCACAGAGGTATCTTCAATTTTTTTTTAAAAAAAGCTCATGCATCAAATTTGCACTCCATTTCATTTACTATCCTCTCTCACCCATGAGCCAAGTTGCAACGAAAGTGCTTCCAAACAATTCACAAACTAAGTCACTATTCTGGCATTTGCAAATTTAATACCAAAAACAAAGACAAAAAAAACTTTCAGAAGCTCAGATTCCAAGTTATATCACAGCACATAAACCAAAACCTTTATTATTATGAAAGATAGCCATTTACTTCTATCTTACTTTTTACTAGTTGCCAGTTTGCCAACAATATGCTTAATCTTAGAAAATATGAGACAAATACATCATGAGCCATTTCATTAAAGATACACCTCCCAACTGCCACCAATCGAGTAGCTCAGTATCACAGCATTTTTTTTTGTGGACACTTGGAACATTTAGAAAACTACTACTTTGAATTCCCTAACAAATCACACAAGTGATTACAGTTCAAGATATGAGACAGTTGTGTAAATTCTGTAACATCAATGTTTTGATAAAGTTACAAAAATACCTTTAATTTCGCTGTCTAAGCCATCTGGTATCAAGTGATCAGTACTCTTGTTTGAAATAGCAGTATAATCTTCATAGCAATCCTGTCCAAAAAGGGGAAGAAAGTCAGAATTTTAAGACCACTCGACCACGTAAAAGTCAGTAAACGGTACTTGTTATCTTCAGTAACAGTTAACTGAATTATTACAAAAACACGTGTGTTCATATATATTAACTTCTCTAAGTAGTTTCTGAGGCTTTAAGAAACTGTCCTATTGTAAATTGAAAGTTATATTCACCAAATGAAACAAGTACCATCTGACTTGCTCAATTAGCTTCCCTGTGAACTCAATCAGGCAATTCCAGCTCTTACACAACAATGCCTACAGCAGCAAAACTAATACTCCCTAAAGCAGTTCCTGAACAGGCATAATTTAAAAAAATTAAAAAAAAAAAAAGTTTAAAATCTGTGCACAGTTGATATGGGACAGAAGAGAGAACGGTATCTAATTTGTTTATGTTAGAACATGACTTACTGGTCTTCTTAGCTTACAGAACATGAAATGCTTTGTGTGCCACCTAGATTTGGCGAAGAATCATGATTCCACAAATCAATCTTTAATAAGATGCGGTTATAACTGCAGGTCAATCAGAAGCAAACTCAGGAAAGAATATTTTTGGCTCTAAAGCCAAAAATATAGGTATTTATGGCAAACTGAACTCAAGAACACACTATCACTTGCAATCTTAGCAGACGGCACACCAGATTGGACCACAGGAAGTTATCAGAAAAACCACACGTACTCTCACAAAGCAACACACCCACACTATTTCGTGAAGTACCGAAAGTCCAGAAGATAAAAACCAATTTTTAAGAGTGAAGATGAATAACAATGAAGGTAGAAAAGTTACTATGAACAGGACCCATCTGAGGTTACTTCTGCTTGTCAGTACATAAAGCATGAGTCTATTATTTCAGGGCTCTTGCCAGTCTACTTCAGTCTAGTATATCAGTGCTCCTGTCAATTGTCATTGCCAATTGCATAGAGTTCTTAGACAGCACTCATCTTACACCCTCACAGAGGCACTGCTATGTCAGAAGTCCATTCTGCAGAAATACACACATAACATTTTGTAACTTTATCACAACTAAAATGGATTTTTGTGTGCACCTTATAAACTATTTTTAGCAGACTATAATACCTGGTTCTGGATAGTGTTTTTCTGAAGGTACTGACTCCAAGGATCTGGAATCTGTTCATCTGTTCCTCTATTAGACACTCGAGAATTTATTTTCAGCAAATAGCAACCCTGAGTTCCATATCTCTGCTTCATCTCTTCATAAATGGAGTCAGCTCTGAAAAAGTAAAACATTTATTGTGTCTTCATATCAAACTAACTTCATTTAAAGTGTGCATTGCAAGAACCTATTTTAGACTATTATCCATAGCAATTACAATGAAAATTCTATTTTTAAAGCCTTTAAGTCCTTTATGCAAGAGTGAAATTGAGAATCTTTGAGAATTACTTCAGCAAGCTAAGAAAGCACCTACCTCAAAACCTGGGACTGATTCTTTTCATGTAATGTAAACATAAGAAGTACATCTAAAACTAATACTTAAAGAAACCTGTCTTGACAATAGCATAATGGTTAATGGATCCTGCTGTATGTCTAATCCCAACAGAATTTATCAATGCAAACATTTCTGTCAAAGAGCTCATCTCAAAGTTCACTGAAGGCAGAAGACCTACCTTTGTTCGTCTCCTGCGCTTACATCATGCAGTAACACATAGTATTTGAGCGTGTTTGGTATAAACCACTTGGGATATGAGTATTCATTACTGTGCTGAATCCGATGCTGTTCTTGAGACAGCTTCAGAAACTGCTCCATAGGCTCTGACTCACTAGAAGAAACTACGAGCATACCTAAATTCATCGTTAAGGACATATACCAAGAGAACATGGAGACAACCACTGACAACAGAATAAAACACGAAGGGTATAAAATAAATTAGATGAGTACAATATTTAAGCCTGTAAAACACTATCACAGAAGTATGTGCAACTAGAATTTGGCCTCAGCCTCAATAAAAAACACTATTTAAACAATCAGTTAACTAATAGCTGTAACACGAGATGCAACAGGACTTTGCTCCCATTCTGATATTGAATCCAAGTTTAAGCCAATATATAACAGCTCATTTAAGATTTTAGATGGAGACCAAATGTTCACATAGGAAACATGCAACTGAAATTCATTCCCAATGTACTTTAGCTTTCAATTTCCATGGAGAGCTGGGACTTGAGGTAATCACCTGAGCAACAGCAATGACCACTATTCATAAGCACAGTAACATCATCTGAGTTAAAAGCAGAAGTGTTCAGATTTTTTAGCTCAGTGCAACTATACAATCATTAGTAAGGAAAATCCTGCTGTTACATCTGTACACCAAATCAAAAAGACATTAATTCAGAGAAGCCAAAAAGTAAAGTTGTATTCTAAATGTTACTAGAATTCAGAAGTCAGAGGCCAGAATAAATATCTTATCAAGTTATTTCTACTCAAATAGTTTTCTCTAATGGGCATACCTTTCCACCATACTGAAATGATAATGTACAGTAAAGAGTTAGGAACAGAGTAAGTGTCGTAAGACCTGCAGCATTATAATTATTGTAAGGCCAAACACCAGCTACATCACGAAACAGCGAGCATTTTAACTTTCCCTATAGACAAACAAATCAGGCTTAAGTTTTGGTAAAGAAATTAAAAAAAAAAAAAAAA
>VXAU01002817.1:99727-110377 GCA_013399695.1 Formicarius rufipectus
GGTGAAAGGATTCAGGCATCTTCCTAGACTTCTTTTCCAAAATACCTCAAAGTTCACCAGTGTTCCAAAGCATCCTCCCCAATCTTCCTCTCCCCACCTGCTTTACAAAAAGCAGATGTATCCCAAACACGAGTCCCTTTTGTAGAAAAGGGACACTCAACAGACACCTAAACAGCAACAGGAGAAAATGTTTTAGAAAGATGATGTTTAGTTTACAGGTTACTGGCTTTGAGTTCACTTTGATACTAAGAAGTCTGTGGAGAAGCAGGGAGGGGGAGTGGGGAACAAACAGTAAGAACAGCATAAAAAACCCTCAGACCAAACAATAACCACAAAGAAAATCATGACACCCTTATGAACCTAGCCTGTGTAGTCAAACATACTGAAAAGAGTTAGTGCAAAATTTCAGTGTCTCCTATGTGACATTTTTTAAGAGCCTTCATCGGAGCACTCCATAATACTCAAAGGATACATGCAACATAGTGGTTTAAGAATTCGTGATCTGATGCAGGCATGGACTGAAGAAAACACTCTCTGTAAGACTCAAACCAAGGAGTGGTAGCTGAAATACGCAACAAAATAGGACAAATTAGACTATTCAGTGAAACTTCTAGTTACTTATGAAAAGGAAGTATGAAAGATTACTACACCTAAAAGTGAAGCTTGCAAACTCTGACAAGGTTTGCACAGTAGGGGAAAGAAAGAGTAACAGTCCAAGGAGAAAGCATCTAAAATATACAGAAGTAGGAGAAACAGTAACACTTTAAATCAAATCCTGTGAAACTGAATGGCACAGTAAGCATCAAAATTACTCAACACTGTAGGTTCACAATCACTCACTACTCTTTCCCAGTCCTTTAAATACACACACATCTGGGAAAGAAAGAAAACAAAAAATTGTTCTAACAGTCATTGAATGCTGGGTTAACAATGTACAAATTGACCAAATTTTTGAGTAAGCAGAGGAGCTAAAGATTATCAAAACTCTATTCTGCCTGTTTGCCTAAAGCCTTTTTTCAAGTGTTTCAACTTGGCTTGACAGCAGTCCCGTTCCTACGCTTTGCTAAAATAAACAGCTCAGCTGTAGCTGGCAAAGCAAAGATCCAAGAAGGTAAAACCTCAGATCTGAGTTGTGCCATTAATGCCTTATAATTTTAACCTGCTATGTTCAAACATCCTTTTACAACAGGCATTTAATTTCCCTAAGAGTAACAAATACAGGAAAACCAAGGATGTCTGGGACATCCAAAAAAAATACATAAACCTTGTCAATTTCTTTCCACTCCAACTACCAGTCGAGCAAGGAATTAATACTTCTTCTCTCCAGTCTGTTTTAGGCCATCTCAATTCTCCAACTTCTTCCTTTAAGTAGAAAATAGACCCTAGACCAAAATCAATCCACTTCCAATAACCTGATTTCATTGAGGTAACTACAATTTAGTGTCAATTTACCTAGAGTGACAGCAACTATCAAACTACAAAACAGTAACTAGTACAGGAAATAAAAAAGGCATTAATAAGAAATCCTGAAGGTATTTATTTTCTGTATATGGCCCCAAAAAAACACATCGCTTGATTTAACTCCCATAAGAATTTCGAGTATTTTATAAACCTCTCAAGCACCCCCATGGAAGAAAGGGAAAACAAACAGCTACCTTGATTCCTTAAACTGACCTCAGGAAGCAGGTTCATTTTTATATTGGAATTACCTTCTAGTGCATTAAGTTAATGCATTTTGTTTAATCCTACATTGTCAAGCCATCTTATATCAGCTTCATGGACACAGAAGTCAGATACAGTCAACACTTCATAACTGAATGCAGTCCAGCAGTCAGCACAGCTCCCATAAAAAAGATCAGTATCAGATAGACAAACTTCTAGCTTCTGATGACAGCCTTTATAGCAACTGCTCTCTGAGCACACATCTAGGGTATAAAAAGCTCTTGGATTTACTTAGTTCCACGTGTAAATATGCCAACTATTTAAATTACAGAAAACACAGCTTGTTATTAAAAACAAACAATGAGAAAGTGAATCATATACATATTTTTCACAAGTATAACAAGCCTCACTGTAACTCAGGTTCAAAGCAAACAGTGTTAAACAACTTAAAGAAGAATTTTCAACTGCACTTCAGTTCCAAGTTTTCAAACTTGTTTTCAAATGCTTGCTTCTGTTCTATCACTGAATCACATTTTTTTTTTTAAATTTGACACAGCTAAAAACAGGGAAGTATTACTTTGTTTTGTGGGGTGGTTCTCCCCTTCCCACCTTTCATATTAGGCCCATTAAGAACCTTGGAAGTGGCCTCAAAGGCAACAGGATTCCCTCTACACAACTATAACATAAACAGGATTCACTTGACCATTTACAGGGCTGCAATCACTTATAGTAGATACTTAAAATAATAAACATGAATGATATTCAAAAAAAAGGACATGCTTGAAAAAAAATTTTGTAACACATTAGCAGTGCATACCAACACTGTGTCATTTAGGTACCCAGACCTGTACGTTTCGCATTTTTCCAGTAAGATGTTTCCAGTATGCCACACGAGTAGAACTGAAGTGTATGCAAAGTTGCTAATGTGCTCAGAAATTGTTATGGAAAAAAAACAGCAGTAATGCCTACACATAACAGCTTAAAAATGAGAAGACTATTTCATGAAGCTTTGTACTCTTCAGGCATTTAGCAGCATCTGAGCAGACACTATTGAAAGGATAGCTATTACTAACTGAAGGCATAAACTTTGTTAAAATCTAAAACTGAAAAAACATACAAATTTGGCTCTTACAGACCACAACAGCCTCATTGTAAGTTGAGAGGCCAATAACCAATACAGGTTTGTAGCAATAAGCCTTATAAACTAGGAGAAAATGTATTAGAAAGCTTTTTCTGTTATAAGAATCATACTCCAGAAAGGACATCAACATAGCAGAGGCATACATGCTCTAACCACAGTCAGCAGTTGAGTTCCAATTCAAAAAGTGTTACTTTCCCCTGAGAGAGAAGTTCTGCAGAAAAGCAGAAAGTACATTTGAAATACAACACAATAACAGTCTACAGTTCCATAGGATAAAACAATATAGTACTTCTACAGCATTAGGTAACTTCCCACCACCATTCTTACTGACTGCATGGAAAGACCAATGATTTTGATTAACAAGAGTAGAAATGTGACTAAAAGAAAATTAAAACAACCATCACCAGCAATTTTTCATTTAGGGGGAAAAAAAATGGAGGAACACACACCTACACCAAGAAGAGTGCTAAATAGTTACAGCAGATGGTAAGGAAAGGTGGATGGGGCACATGAAAAAGGAGTAAAGGGCAATTTGGCAAATCAGCACCAACCACAAAAAATACCTGAATAAAACGTGGATGTGTTCAGTTCCATCAGAGTCTCTTTCCAATTACTGTACCAAGGAACACTAGCTTTAACTGAGCGATCTGATAGAAAAAACATGGTATTATTACACTAAAAAGGGTCAGGTGCAAACAAACTTGGCTTTTACACTCTGGTAGCGTGAAGTGGAAAAATCTATACCATGCAGGCTGATCATGGGCATTGAAGACAGATGATTCCAGCTAACCTTAATCTTGAATATTTCAGACTCCTCAACATTTGACAATGTACTTTAATGGAAATCCATACTAATTACTAGTTCAGCCTGAATTCTAGGCTTGAACAAAAATGAAAACTCTTTAAAGTAGCAAAGATTTAAGTTATAGCTAGATATTATTTTTATTTTTCTAGTTGGAAGATACTCTAAGGCATCAACTTCTAAGATTTCTCAGCCTGTAGTACTAGTTAAAAGTAAGTGAACATATTAGGTGCTGAAAGTGGTTGCCCCGACATTCTCCCTCATGCCTATCATATTCCTGGCATTGCTTCATGCCAGCATTAACACCATGCAGCCCTGAAAAAATATAGCCATGGAACTGATCCAGCTGAAAAAAAATTTTTCCTCTCTCATATATTTTAAGTTTCCAGTGGGACTTTTTGTTCACTTTCTACACGCACCAGTATACAGGAGAAGCAGGGGTGGCTGAACATAAGCAACCTTTCAAAACTCTACCAGTATAAGATTATGGAAGTATGGGACTATTAAACAACAATTCTAACAAAGGATTACAAACAATTAAATCAGTACACCACAGCAGTTCCAAGACTTTTCTGAAAAAAAAAGAGCAGGATGACAATGCCAGTGCCAGAAATACTACTACCTCAGCTTCTTAAACAACACTTGTGTCTTTCTTCAAAACAGACTGCACTTGATCATTTTAAAGATTACAGAAATATGGTTTAATACAGTTAAAGAATTGATTAGAGTATTGCACATTTCATGCCAAATGACTATATTCTGTTTTGAAGAACGACAGTTTCCACTGGTTTCAATAAAATACTCTAAGAAAGGTAAAGAAAAAAAAAGTTTCTTAGCATATATGGTTTTCTAAGCAGAAACAGAACTCTACTGACAAGTAAGGTACTTCCTCACATCCTCCTGCAATGTAATGGGACATAAGTTTCTCCATCAAGAATGCTGCCAGTGTTGTACGCTAAACCCCTGAAACAGAATGCTACAACATTGTTACATCATTTTGTCCTTCTGTATGATCTTGAACAGCTTATACATCTCTCCTCCTGTCAAACAATCTGAATGGAAATGTGAACCTAATCAGTGAGAGAGACAAGACAGTCAAATATGACCATTTGTATATATGAGGCTCCAGCAGCAAACATGAAAAAAAAGGAGAGTCATTTGCTTCTACAACAACAATTACAAAGCATGGCTTGATAAAACCACTATTTTATTTCGCTTCTTCCAATACCTCACTTCTGAATTGAGATCATTAGAAATCTTATGGAATAGTCTCTTTACTAAAACCATTCTGCTATCTTAGGGCCTTCCAATCTCCCAAACTGAAGTAAACATTCCATCAAAAAAGAAGTCACAAAAAAATGGCAATTCACCACTTTGACAAATAAACATGGGCACAGAAACTTAAAAAAGTGTGCAGTTTTCAACAGCTCTCAAAAACTACAGGTTCCAGGTTCAAGTCTTCTTTTTTTACCAATATTTCACATCAAGTTGATCATGTTCCTGCCTAAATTAGATACCAAAGATGTAAGAATTATGCTATTTCCATCAGCAGCATAAGGTGGGGAGGGGGAAATCAATCTACTACAACAGCATCAGTTACTAATCCTCATGAAGTTGTAGCAGTCTCTTGCTATAGCAGAGCCAAATTTGTCACTGTAGGTTGAACTTTCAATACAAAAAGTTATGCATGTTTAAATAGGGCAATGCAGACACTCTTTGAACTAAGTCTGTACTCAAAGGTTTTAAGGGATTAGGGTCTTAATTGGGAGGAGTTTAATCTTCTCTGCTCCCAAGATCAAGTCTCAGTATTATTCACAATACCTCATCACTTGAAGATTTGGGAAAAAAATATTTTCAGAACATTCAAGCCATTTTGACAGTGAAACACAAAGCCCCATGTTTCATGGAGGGGGAAAAAAAGGCAAGACAAGGCATCACACATCCTTCCTCAAAATCTTTCTATGACAAGTTTATGAACTCCATGAAGTAAGTAAAAATAAAAACAGAAGCCAGGAGGACTAACTTCAACATAAAGATGTACATTAGTACCAACATTATAAATAAATCCTGGTATTTATTCAGCCAAGTGTAACAAGTCAATATAACAGTTCTGTAACAAGAAAATAACACAACGAATGAGTAATGTCTATGCGAAAATAATGATTTTATACAAGTTCAGGAGAATTACAACATTAGGAAACATTAAAGTTATTAAGTTCATCTATTCTTTTATCATATAAACCCAAACCTATTTGATAAGTCTACAGTTTCAGTAAAAACAATGACTTAAAACTGATCATCTCTGAGTAATTTTAACACACGCTATAAAGCTGAAATTAAGGTTAGAAACCTTACAGCAAATTTCAGTTTAAGTTATGAAAAATACAATATCATTACATACCACTAATGTTGAGATCATAATCTCCAGCTGTGATCACATTAGCTACTAGTCCTTCAGCAGGTTGACTGACAGACACAACATCATTCAGAAGTTTCCGAATGGCACCAGGCTGAGGTGGGTGAGTAACAATGTTGTTGACAGCAATCTTCAAATTTTTGATTATGTGAAGCTGATTATTAGGATCTCTCATGTGAACTGAAAAAGAAAAGCAAAAGCTTTGTTGAGGAGCACAACATAACAGTTAAAAGAGCTGTCATAAATAAGTCTTTTTACAACGATTTTTTTCTTTTAAGATTACTTCACTAAACTTCATCAATTTTAGATCACAGCCCCTAACACCTATCAAAAATGGACTGGGGTGAAGACAGTAACAGAAAATTACTTCATATTCAACATTAGGCCCATCCAGGCAGACTGATTAAAACATAGCATAGGATTTTAGTTTGTAAGAAAATCCACTACAACTAACAAAGTCCTCAAAGTGCATCCCTACTCCACTGTACCCCCTTCTGTGTGGAACAAACTCAACTTTCACTGAAAGAGTATAAGAGCCACATATGGATTTCATACAATGTTTTATGTTTCAAGGCATCACCAGTTTCCAAGAAAACCACACCCCAGTACACAATAAACAGCATTTAAGAAACTTGACTGGGATAGCATAGTATTAATTCATCCAAAATGAATATATCCTATAAAGACAGGCTGAGAGAGTTAGGTTTGCTCAGCCTGGAGAAGGGAAGGCTACAGGGAGACCTTACATCAGCCTTCCAGTACCTAAAGGAGGCCTGCAAGAGAGCTGGGGAAATACGACAGCATATAGTAACTAGCAAGACAAGGGGGAATGGCTTAAAACTGCAAGAGGGTAGGTTTAGATTAGATACTGGGAAGAAATTTTTTATTGTGAGGGTGGTGAGGCACTGGAACAGTGCCCAGAGTAGTTGTGAATGCCACATCCCTGGAAGCGTTCAAGCCTGGACTGGGTGGAGCTTTGAGCAATCTGGTCTAGTGGAAAGCATTCCTGCCTGTGGCAGAGGAGTTGGTCCACTGCAGGAGGGGTTGGAACTAGATGTTCTTTAAGGCTCCTCTAAACTCAAACCACTCTATGATTTTTAATACTACAGCTTCCTTTGCAGACTCTTTGGGAAACTTGCTCCCTCAAGCCATCTGTTTTTTTAAAAAGTATTCATGACATTTTCAACACTCACTACAGTTCTTGGCCTGCTCTGATTTTTTCATGTAATTTTCCTCTATTTCAAACCACAAACACCACCAAGCAAGCAAGGTTGTAACTGCAGGTAGGACACACTGACAGTGGCTGCCTAAGCCAACTAGTGCCCCACATGCCCCACAGTACAGCCCTCAACTCTTCAGCATTTTATTTTCACAAATCCCCATATAGCATACAAAAGGTAGCACATATAAAAGGAACACTCTCTTTCTTCTCATCTTTCAGCTGACCACACAATTCACACCATGAAGGTCTGAAACCAAGTCTTCAACGCCCAAATAAACACAGCACTCCCATTATACCTTCTTACATCCTGCACATACTAAAGGTTTAGAATCAGATGAAATTATCAGAAGCTTTCCCTTTTTTTTTTTGTTTTTAAGGTAAAACACACTGGTTTAAGTCACCAAGGTTATCTTAAAGTAACACTTGCTAGCTGAAGTGTACACTACAATTCTCTCTCCCACCAGTAGTTATATAGTTCAGTATTAGTTCATATAGTACTTTTAAAGATTCTTAAAAAAAAAAAGGATGCTAAAGAAAATCCACCTATACAATACATACATTTGTTAAATTTGGCATCAACTGTTACTAACAAATGCAATAGTTAAGAAAGACTAAATAAGAAGGTATAAAATCCTCAATATACTTTTATTTCCCTTGAAAGTTTGGGGAGGGTCTTGGTTTCACTTTCTTCTAAAGCCAAGACTTAGTGCGACAGTAAAGCTGTTCTCTCACTTTTTTAACCATTTCTCTTTCAAAAAGTGACTTACTTACGGAAGTCAAGAAGCTAAAAATTATAGGAGAGAGCACTCTGAAACTGTGCTCAAGATTTCCTACCATCACAATTTGCTATACTGCAAGGGTATTTTGGCTACACCAAGATTAGCAAATTGCTCATAGGCCAAAGTTGATGATGAGCAGATTAAATAATTACTGCAGAGGGCATCCCCCTACACCTACACTACATCTCTTTGTGGGGTTCTACTTGACATCAGATATAATCTGGCCACCTTGGATGGAGCAACTTCTTCAGGCAGTGTAAAACCACACACTGCTTGAATCAAGTAGCATTCCAAGTCATCTCTGTTAACACATGTAGGATGACTGATAGATGCACAGTACAGAGCTCAGACAGTCTCTGTGTATCAAAACTGTTTTGCACATAAATCAGGAGATTCATTTCATAAACTGCACTGCTTCTCTAAGAAAAATTGGTGATGAACACACAGCAGTAATTTTTTCCTGGAAGTCAGAAGAGGAAGTCACAAAGAAGACGAACTGGAGTCAGGCACGCAGCCTATTGAATCAGAATACACACAGAGTAGAGCAGCAACAAAACCCGCTGTCCAATTTTTACTCGGATAAAGCTGAGGGTGACTGAGGTTTGCAAGTTTCTTAACTGTTGGAACAGTGGGAATAAAAATAGCTGCAACTAAGCAACTAATAAGAATTAAGTATTCTTCAAAGTGAATGTTTCATTTTGAATAGCCTGCCTGGTTTTGTACGACAGATCGCATTTTGTGAGCCTTTCACCAAAGAACCTAAAGAGATAATTAACTTCAGAACTCTGAAGGATGTGAGCATCTGCATTTATTATTTTTATCTCTGCTGCATTCTCACATAGCTCATGAGTGTTGCTAAACAAAATGAAAAACATAAACCGGTTTTAATAGGTTACTAAGACTCATTAAGGCAGATTTTTAACACATAGTAGATTTTAAGTTGGTGAATTTTTTTAAAGAAAAATGTGAAAACTCTAATGAGTGACAATACAAACTTCACTTTCTTGCACTGTTTCCTCAGCATATGACATGCAGAGGCCGAAGTATGAAAGAAGAGTCTGTCAGAAACCAAATCTGACAAATGTCACTGTATTACTATTCTGACAAGCAGTTCTATTCAAATTGCTGTCCTGCATACTATTTTGGTGAGCAGAACACTGAAGAACATACGTCATATTTAAATAAANCATCCATATGTTACAGAACACGAATCAAGAGGTTCAGAAGTACAAATTTAACTGAGAGGTTTAACTACAAATATGAAAGAGATTGATTACACTTGAATTAAAAAAAAGGAAAAAAAAAAAAGAAGAAAAAAAAAAGAAAAAAAAAAAAAAGAAGAAAAAAGCCAATTCCAGATATGAAGTTAAAGCATGATAGCACACCACAGCAGGATGTTTCACTCCAGTGGTCAATTTCTAGTTTTGCTTCTATTCACGTGGCATTTCACCGATGCCGCACAACCAGCTCCACTACCACCTCCTCTCTGCACAGGTCTTACTCACAGAAACATCAACAGGAAAGGTATATAGGATAAATCTACAGGCGAGAGAAAGACTAAAATGACACTGAACGTTTCTGAGAGACTGACCCCACTTTCAACGACTGGATACCGCAGGTGCGAAACCCACTAAGATACCAAGAGTCAGGTGCAAGTACTAGCCAGGTAACAGTTTAACGTCTTTCTTTAATGAAAGACAAAAACCCGTCTGCAACAGCTGGACTTACAGACACCTTCCTCTTCCGCCGCGTGGTGCCTCCAGGAGAAGCCCAACTTCCCTGGGTCCACAGACCGGAAGAAATTAAGCGGCCTTAGCAGCTGTCACCCGCGGCAGCCCCGGCAAACGTGTGTCCCCGCAAAGCCTGTCCCAGCTCCGGGTGACACCCAGCGGGGCGCCCACCGCCAGCAGGGCCGGGAAGGGGCCTTTTTCCTCGGGGCAAGGCGTCTCTCCCCACCGGGTGGAGGTCTCTCCCAGAGGCAGAGGGCTCTCCCCGGGAGGGGGGTCTCGCCCTCCAGGAACGAGGCCTCTCCCAGCCGGGGCGAGGGGGGCTCTCTCTCCTCCTCCCCCTCCCCGCGCCCGGGACAGGGGTCTCTCGCCCCAGGGCAGGGAGTCTCTCTCCCTCCTGGGACAGGGGTCTCTCACCGCCAGGCGCGGCCCCGGAGGCCGCGGGCGGAAGGGAGGGAGCGGCGCCGCCTCCCCCGCCCCGTGTAAACAACTCGCTCCGCTCCCAGCACCGACCTTCCGAGGTGAGGCGGCAGAAAGGCCTCATCAGCTCGGCGAAGCTGAGGTTGTTCCTCCGGGTGAGCCGCTCTGCCTCCTCGCTGCACAGCGCGGCCACCAAGGGCACGAACGAGTCCTGGATGAACTCCTGCACCGACTGCACGCACTGGGCCATCGCCAAACGCCGCCGCCCGGGGGCTGCCCGAGACGAGCCCGCCACCTCCCTGCGCAGTTCCGCGGCTGCCCTCCCTCCGTCCCTCCCGTCGCCGCCGCGGCCCGGCTCAGCGCCCGCCGAGCGCCGCCATGTTGCACCTCTGCCGAGCCCCTCGGGGAGCGCCCGCTCCCGGCGGCCCCCGCGCGCGCCCACGTGACCGGCCGGGAGGGGCAGGGCCGGGCAGGGGCAGGC
>VXAU01002817.1:116590-139207 GCA_013399695.1 Formicarius rufipectus
GATAGATAGATAGATAGATAGATAGATAGATAGATAGATAGATAGATAGAGTAGTTAAGAACTGTTATCCTTTCTATTATCATACCTTAATTAAATTTTGTTTTGAATTTAAAGGAGGCTTGTCTCCGTCTTTGGTTTCTAGTCCAAAAAATTTCTTAATTTCCTCTAAACTCAGACACCATACCATGCCATGTGTGAAAACAGACCTTCCTATAAGGCACTGTGTGGCAATCTGTGGGCATCCTCTATCAGCAGCAGCATGACAATGGGGTAGGATCCGGGCCTCATGCCAAGGCAGACCTGTTGCCTATGAATGCTGCCACTGCCAGCCAGGAACGATGCCACCCAGGACTGATGTCCCCCAGGACCCCAGGCCACTGCTGGCACAGGCAGCAGCAGAGAGGAACTGAGACACCGTCATATTCTTGAGTTACTTTTAACGCAGCGTAGTTGCGCCATGGTTTAACATCAGACACAGTATTTCTAACATAGGGAGTTTTGTAACTCATCTTCCCAGAGAAGCTACACATTTTCACATTACCTGTGCAAGCTGTTTTTTTAAAAAAAATCTGAGATATTGAATTTACAATTCCTTGCTATTCAGTTTGTTGTTGTTTTGAAGTCAAATGGCATGTGCTTAATGCAGAGGAAGTTGTCAATACTAAATTTTTCTCATCTTTTTCCTTAAAACAGAGTCATGGCACAGTATTGCGGTGTTCAACTGGATTTTTTCTGTTTTTCAGCATATTTAATAATTAGGAGACAGAGGAGAAGATGAAAATGAGGCAAACAGTAGATTTTCCCCTAGAAATCAGCATTTTCCTGGCTCACAGAGTATTCTTTGTGAGGTTTTTAACTACATAAATTAAGTGCTATGTAGTGCAAAGTCATACAATGATAATAAAATGCCTTGAGATGATAACATCAGACTTTTCCATTGTTCACCAGATATTACTCCAGGGGATAAAATCAATTTGAGATTTCCTGTGTTTCCTGTGATTAGAATTGCCTCTCTGTCTTTCCACAAACATACTTCTTTTACCACATTTCAGAGACCAAACAAATAAAGTCTAAGTAAACTCTTCCTTATCATTTAAAGAAATCTAGTCTTTGAATCAACAGTTCATATTTTCACTGCAAAAGGTATTTTGATGCATTGAAAACAAGTAAGTAGCTGTAGAACGGTGATTTTGAGCTTGCTAGAATTTAACAGTTGCAATAGTCAAGTAGATGAGATTCATCTGCAACACCACAGGCTGACTGAATATGAAGAAATTTTTAAAACTGCCTTCATTGTATGCTTAAAGTGCAAGAAGTAATGTTTCCAAACCAACAATTTCTTATTTGGGTTCTAATTTATAGAATTCACTGTATTCCTAGAAAGTGCCTTGTTTAGACTCTCTGTGACTGTAAATCATCAGTTTTGGTAAAAAAAAATAAATTGAAGAGCAGGAGAAAAGCAAAAGAGAAATACTACTCAAGAGATTTTTTTTTAACTAATGGCATGATCAGAAATTCTCTGGGGAAAGGTTCAAGTTACAAAATCCTTTTATTCTGTGCTTGGAGAGTTTAGAAAAGGTGGAACTGTCCAAATAACATCTAAAATCTATGAGGTTTATTCTGTTTAATAAATCTTTGAACCCTGGTGCTCGGTGAATAAAATCAGCAATAAAAATAACTACTGGGCGTTTCTGTTTATCTTAGGAGCCATCATGTAGATGTGTAATGAGGGAATAGTTCCATAAGTAATTGAAGCCAACTTAAGCCTCAACTACTGACAAAAGAAAAAACAAACAAAATAAACCAGCTAAATTAAGCAGAAGGCAGTTCCAGCCTTCTCAGTTGCTATTCACTTTGTATCTCCATAGGTCTTTCCCAAGTGGACACATAATCACCTAAAGCAATGAGTTTCATGAAATTTTCATGAAACTATTTTTCTATTTGAAAATGAAATTTTCAAATAAAACATTTGTAAATTAACCCTATTTTAAAAAAGTGATCCAGTTTACTTGGCTAAAGGAGCACAAACAGGAGAAAGGAACCATGGCAGGAGATGGGGTCAGTCCTTTCAAAGGAAGCCTAGGTTGTGAGTGACTGCTTTCTGCAAAACACCTTGGAGGGGATGAAACATTCCTTAGTGCAAACCAGACCTGCAGAGGCAATAGAGGGGATATAACTTCGGTGCTGTTTCTGTTGGGATGAGAAATCTGCTTGCTCACTGCACTTAGTGTTCCTGCAAAGGAATGGGTTTAGATGCAACTGAAAGAGAAAATACCTCCCATGGACATAGCTACTGCACTGAAGCTGCTAATGGGAGTCCAGGCCACAATATGAAAAGCTTCAGCTGTCACAGTCTACAAAATATGATCTTCTAAGGACATGCTACTTGCTAATGTAGCCACATGTTACCTTCTCTCCCCCATTCTGAGGGCAACTTCAATCATCTGGTAGTGTCTGCACTGAAAGCACCAGAGCTGCTTCCTCGGTAATGGTAAGGAAAAGGGCTGACAACCGGATAAATAACATGTAATTTTGTTTATTGAGATCGGGAAATAAAGAAGGAAAATGGAGGAAAGCAAGGAGTATAATAGATTAAGTATGACAGTGCTGGCTCCCAAATTGGAAAGCCCTGATGACAGAATATAATCTCTTTTTCTTCCATGTCATGTACCAGATTCCACCTAACTTTTTCTCCTTCCAAAATGCCAGTTGGTAGGAGATTTCAAAATGTCAATTTTGGTCCAGTTTAAGGGGGGAAAAAATTAATGAGGTCATTTTTTGAGGAACAGAAATTAACTGTTAGTTCTACACCTATTATACTTCATCTAAGTCATCATTTGCTCCTGAATTGAGAGTGGCAAAGAGGTGGAGTGCCTCTAACTTGAGTGTGATCCCTGTGGCTATACCCTTGTAAAGCAGTTTAAAATTTTTGTGATAGCTTGCTTTCTCTTTCTCTCCTACTCATAATATCCATGGGCCCTCTTTTCACTTTGGTTCACTTTCCAAAAGCCCAGCCTGGTGGATCACTCAAACTGTATAGGTGCATCAGCTTGCCACCAACCCAGTCATGCTGCTTCCTTTCCAGAAGTTTCTTCAGGGGGAAATGCAGAGTAGGTATAGCGCAAACTGAATGTTCACACAAGCAGGCATTCTCTCATGGAGAGAAATTATTTACTCATTACAAATAACCTCCACTTCAAACTGATCAGGAAAGCAATGAATGCTAGTGGTCAGGCAATACTAGATGTAAAAACAATAGACAAACCTAGGAAGCTAAGCCAGCAGATGTGGGTTGCTAACTTGCAAAGAAACATGAGTGGGGAAAAAAGCTACACCAGTGAACAAAGCTGACCTTGGAAGGACAATAGTGCAAGGAAAAAGTATTGGACTCAAATCTCAGTGAGATGGAGATGACAGAGCAATAGTCTGGGGCTAAGAGAAGAGTGGGTAGGAAGGAAGGTCCTTGTGACTGCAGTGGGACGATCAGAAGACACCACTACACCTCTACAGATGGAATTGGGAATTGGGAAATCAAAATACCAAAGGAAGTTTCAAAAGTTTTCCTACATGTTGATAACAAAAAATGAATTTCAGGCACTGTAATTTTTATTGCTGATTTTTCATTAAAGAAATAATTTCATAAAGTAACAGAAGGAAATTAAACCTTCTCTTCAAATCCTAACCATTAAAGATATCTATACTTATATGGCTTATCTTTTTAGCTGAATTCACAAGGGTTTTCCCTGAAAGAACTGTAGTTTCTCAAGGTACAAGCAGAAGTTAGAAATTACACCATGATTTTATAATTATTTTAAGCTTCACAGCAACACGTGCTCTCACCAGGCACCATATGTCCACTTCAGTTGACCTTACCTAATGACTTAATTTTATGACATTTTATGATTCACTCTAACAAAGGTTAAGACATTAAGGTTTTAGAAAGTTTCCACAAATAATATAATTGTCAGAGATTACTTTCTCATATAACAGTGTCATAGAATCAGGTAAATAGATGAAGGGTCATGATATAAGTGACCTCACTGAAATTAAAATTCACATTTCAAGGCAACAGCACTGCTGCCTGACATACGTGCATGCATAGCCTAGTGTCTCCCTTTTGGGAGTAGGAAATGCTTGCCTCTTTCTGACTTGCATAAATGACAGGAAACTCATACAAGGAAATCCTCTACAAATCTTAGCAGTTTCAACTAGGACAAGGGAACAAAGAGGAAAGGCAGCTTGGTGTGCTCCTTTTAGGTCAATCAACAAACATCCCTTGTTGTGCTTCAACATGTATCCTCACATGTAAAACCCGGGCTTATGCGTGGGTGGGAAAATGCCCTGCGGTTCAGCAGCAGTGTTCATTATATGCACGCTGAGGTTACGCCAGAAGAATGTACTCTGGAGCCTCTGCTTAGGAACCATTGCTCTGTTTCTCATTCAGTTATCCCTTTCTACTTGTGCAGATGATCTGTGGGCACAGGTTATTTGATATATGCTATGCCTTGATTGAAGAGACAGGGAAGGCACGTTAGTGGCCCAAGAAGAAAAATTATTACATGTTTTATCATGTTATGATGTTCCCAGCTCTATTCTCTCAAGGTTATGCTTGTATCCCTTCAGTGGAGACTGTTCTGTAAACATCACAGTTTTAGTAGCCCTTGCTGTTGTCAACAAAACTAACAAAACCAGATGACAGGCTGAGCTCAGCTTTAGAACCTTCTCATACTGTATTCTTCTTTCTTCCCTTGTGCCTGCCCCACCAACCAAAGACACTCTCCCCATGGGGAGTATTGGATGAGAACCCCTGGTCCCCAAGCCCCCAGGCTGCCTCAGCAATGGGTGCTGCCGGGACTCTGCACTGATGTTTGGAGCAGCTGCAGCAGCTCAGTGGTGACAAACAGGACTGGGACCATTTCTGGGTGAGAAACTGGACAAGGCTCAAGTCTCAACAGAGCAGCTTTCATTGAGTGGAGACTCTGGTAAGGGCAGCTGCCACCAGAGATTTATAGACACAGAGAAGATGATGATTGTTCAACTTATTTGGGGAATCAGTCTAAAAACTCATGAATGAGCATCACTGTCAGTCCAGAATTAGCAAGCCCCTTAAAGTTTTGTGACTCTCCAAAGTACTTAAAGATGCTCAACCCCCTCAAAAATAAGAAAATAAAGACCGGAAAAATATTTAAATTTTATGTCTGAGTACCGAGTACATGCAACAATAAATGTCCAACTTTGCCCTACTTGAAATGGTGCACTGCAGCTATTTCAAAACTCAGTAAAAAGTGCACAGCACTGAGTAAGCTACTAAGCTAAAGGAGTTAATTCTATTTTTTGGTTAAGAGAAAAACTTTTAGGCAAGTTGTACGAAGCAGAGGCTCCTTCACTTGTTCTGAATTTAGAGCAGTGAATCTAATGCAATAAATATCCTATTTTTCAGCTTTTACTGTCACTATTCCTATCAGAAGTCATTTGTCTTCACTGATAGCAATGCTATCAGGGAAGCACACACTGCTTCTCCACCCTGCTGCCCAGCTGTGCTCAGCAACTAGGCTCTTCCCAAAGTATAGTACACATTGTTTTGCCCTAAATGTATGAGATTGCACTTGACATTTTAGGATCCACTTTCTCTGAATGGGTCCAGTTTGTCCTGGAACCCGGATTGTGCTGTTTGATGTACTTTGTCATTGTGATTTATCACTGTATCTGTGCTTCTTGCATCTGCAAATACAGTTGCTTGGTGGTTTTATATTAGTTTCCAGACTGTTCATAAAAATATTACCTCAGGTCAGGTATGTATGTTTTTGATGCTACTTTATAAGATCTGTCATACAACATTTCTTATTTCCTGAGTGTCTCATTCATATTACATAATGTTAATTTATTTTAGTTTGAAGGCCTTGAAAGACTAAGTTAAATACCCTACCAAAGTGTATTACATCAGCACAGTTACAAAACTCGATTATAATCAGAATACAATCTGAATTCAGCTTGCCAAGGCCTGTTTCTAAAACCAAATTAGTGAGCATCAATATACTTCTATTGACTGTACATCATCTTTTACATTTTATAACTGATGAGGTCAACCATGTTCTTTGAGGCCAGCATTGGAAGACTTGCATTGACATGCTCAGAATTATTAACAGTGATTAACAGCAAGACAGAATACTGTTCAGCCACTTCTAGGATTACTGCATGAAAATTCTGCATTCTTTTTAAAATATTTATTTATTTACTTATAGAATATTTATTAGTTGTGGTTTAATACTTACATTTTCATTATGGCCTGGCACATTATCCAGTACCCTGATTAGGTGTAAATATATCCTTTTGCTCCTTACCAAATACTGTAGCTAACTGTGGAACACTGCTTTGGACCATTATCACTTTCCTATTAATCTGGCACCAAATCTTACCTGCTGTTTTACCTTCTTTTGTTTCTGCTTTAGATTTCCTTCTGTTTTCCTTCATTTTACTAAGCTTGAATTTTCTTTAGCTTTGTTTGGTAATTTTAATTGACATATTTATGATTGATATCTACTTCTCACTATTGTCTTTCTTTCTTTTTCAGAAAGGAGTTTTAATAAAACTGTTCATTTTAATATTTAAAGTATTGTGTAACACTTATCTTGCAATGAAGTCTTCTGATACACACCCTAATTTTCATTCATATTGTTAAGTTTCTCATCTAATATGGTCTCAGGTTATTTCTTAATTTTTTTTCTAGGAAACTAATCAGGCATATGTAGGCAATTTATTTGTATGTGTGTATCTCAGTAAACGCATACACATCTGTAAAAACCTACTCAGCCACAAACACATGCACATGTAACAGATCTTCCCCGTGTCTGTTCTCTCTGTGACCTCAGTTGATGTAATTGGTTTTGAACACTGTATCTTCAGGCCACCACAAGCTTCTAGCCTTGTGATCATTCCAACTCTTTCCACCACAATCAGGTCTCCGTGTGGGCCATCTATTGAGTACTGGAAAATTATTGTCAGTAATTCCTAAAATCTCGAACACAGTTTTACCACTGTCTTAATGAAACTTCCATTCTCCATGTCAACAATCACAATGACATTTTTATTTTCACATATTATTTACAGGCACTTAAAGGCTTACTTGTTGGATCTTTAGTGCCTTTAAAAAAATTAATTTTACTTTTTCCTTCATGATTTAATGTTTTCCATATATTATTCATACTTATATTAAGTCAGACTTTAAATGAGTGTGTGATTTACTGGAAGAAAAACCTCCACAGATTTAGTCCCACTGATTTTGTTTTTTTCATGATCCTAGCACTTAATTTTCTTACAGTGGCTAATGACCTTTTATCACATTATATTATTAATGCAACCATATGCAAAAAAAATAAATTTGAGTATAATTCAGATGTAAATCTTAACCGAGTCACACCAAATGTAATGCAGTAATAGACAAAATTAGAGTTCAGTCAGTGCCATGGTATTACTATTTTCCTCATGATATTATTATTTACTGTGATTGAATACTAAGGAAACCAGTAGCTGACAGAGGAAGTCCATTGATTTGATTCTGACTGACAGGACTTACATGTGCTGGAACATACTTCATTGCAGTTTCTATAACAATCCATGCTGCTATCCTGATTTTTGTGGATTTTACCTAAGATGAGATGTAATTCTTCTCAGGTCTGTTTTTATTATTCATCAGTGGGGTAGCATAGGAGTAAATAATAATTACAGGAAATATTGCTGTCCTGTTTGTCATCGCATATTTCATTTGGCAAGTTAATAACATGACTGCAGAAGCTGTTTATATGAGATAATAATCACTGCAAAGTTCGGGCCCAGGAAATGCTGATAACTCCTCCAAAACCATAACTGTGATGGAAATTTCCAAGAAAATCACTTGGACAGGAGATTACTAGTTTTACTGCAGGCCAGATGCAAACTGAAAGATATAGAACATGTTGATGCTTTCATCTTGGAGGTGTCGAATCTACTGCATTTCCCATTTTATTTCTTACTCAAAAGTAGGTCATACTTGACTTTGCTTCTGTAAAAATATCAAGCTGCAGAAAATACATCAGATACTGGAAAATATATACATAATCTGCGAGATATTAGGGGTTTTTTATGATTCTATATTCAAATTTCCTCAATAATAAGGAAAAAATAATATCCTGTCATAATAAGAAATACACTGCCCAAAAGATATTGACACCTATTCCAACTGTACTTAATAGAACAGATACAACTTTGACCAAATGAGGAAAACCTAGGCATATCCCAATTCACTTATATGCATACTAAATCTATCAAGTATTTTCCAGTACTTGTGATGTAAGTGGGAACTATATATATTCTTCGGGTGTTCGCATACATGGGGACACCTAGAATGAACCTGCTTTTCTTTTTATTCATTATAGGCAAAAATAACCAACCATTGCTTTGTTAGACTGCTTTGACAGCAGCATTGAGGTCACCGTGTGATGTTTGTACATGCACAACTCCTAGGATTTTCTCTTGGTTTCATCAGTCATTTACACTGCAGGCAGAGAAGCTCCATGCACAGGGATGCATGATGTGAGAGACTATGACAAGAAAAATCACAGCTTTGTTCCCACAGCTGAGTACTTGGGCAACTTAACTTCCACTAAAATTAACCTATATTTCTGTCCAGTGACAGGAGAAGGACATGTCTCATGTCTTACATTGCCCTGTGTTGTTGTTTGCCACAGACATTCCCATCACAGCTGTCATCAGTGTACTGGGCGTACTGGGAGAAGAAATAACAGGCTGACAATCAAAGTCTTCATAATCTCTACAAACAGAGAGAGTAAAATAAATTTCTCCAAAATACCTGTTGTCATTGTTTACAAATTTTAGCCCTTAAGTCTTTCCCTATTTATGGTAGCTGACCGTCCATCATGCTGGCACAATGAATGTAGGCCATTGCTGTCCAAGCCTGAGAAAATGCCATCTCCAGTGGTAATGGAAATTTGTTTTAAAAAGTAATTACTGACTGAATTATCAGCTTCAAGATAACCTACTGCTGCCTCTTACTATTTTAAGTGCCTTTTCACTTACATCTCTGCTCAACAGGCACACACCTTGGCAGGTAAAACAGCATCACCCTCAGCTTTCTATCTTCTCAGAAAAAGTATTAGCATTTTGTAGAGTAGTGTTATAGGGAGTCACAACAAATACACTGTTATTGCTTGATCACAGAATTCTCTAGGCTGTTAAAAAATCCAAGGTCACGCCTACTTCCCAGATATATTTCCTGGCCTCTATCCCCTCCCCTACTCACAGCACCCCTGCACCCAGGGAGGTAAAACTCTGGTGAACAAAGAGCGCTCCCTCCCTCCTTCCCTCTCTCCCTTTGTTGCTGTCCCCACGAAAGAGAGGGATGCTCCCGAGGCCGCAGTCCCAGCCGAGAGGTGGGATGGGATAGATGAAGTGCAATGGGGTTCCCTTTCAGTGCTGGGACGGTGCTCAGAGAATACCTGGAAATACATGTAGATTAATCTCAGATAAATCTGCTTGACAGTAAGATACGCCTGAAAATCAGGCTTGGCATAGCTGCTTTAGGATAAGGCCTGTTATTCTGGATCGCTTAAAAACTCAGTGCATAAAACCAGCTGTTCTAGAGTGAGTGTATACTTCTGGTTCGAATTTCAAGTATTTCTAGTAGTTGTCTTCATCACAAATTTAATGTGATCCGTAACTGAAGTGTTGCCCTAATCTGAATCTTGTCCAGATGCAAGCACAGCATAAAGATGTTATCTATAATCAGCACAGAGCAATGAATACAGGAGTAAAAATCAAGAAAAAATGTAAGGCATCTGCTAGTGGCTCCCTTCAGAAGCATGGCAACTTGGTTCAGGTATCCTGCTACTGATAATAGCAGGCACGAGTATCACTTAAGCCGATGTTTAGAAATAATTCTGAGGGGAAAAGAAATAAAAAGGAAAAAAAATGTAAAGGCTTCCTTGCATGTTTCTGAGCCCCTTTGTTTCCAGGATCAATCATTGGCCTCAGAAGCTTATAGTCACCTTTGCAGTGTTCCTTCCCAATAGTGATACAGCTAAGCAGCTGCACCTTTTCTCCAATTCACCTGGCGGGGCTTGTTTTTACTGTTTATTCCAGACTACAGATCATGAAAAATTATGTGCTTCTGAGCCGAGATGTACACATAGATGTATGTCTAAAAACGCAACTGCTTAGAGCAGCCTCAGTATCTTCAAGAGCTAATATTTAACTTTTGTTGGATTTGAGAAGTGTTGGCAGCCTCTGACTTGAGGCTCATGGCAATTGTTTGGAGGCTAAATGAAGTGGAAGAAAAATGTAGGGCTTTAGCAGTGTTCAGAGTCAATATCCTGAAATGCCTATGCTTTATTTTGTCTACCTGTACTGTGTTAAATTTTGTTTATTTGTTTTAGCTGTTTAGGTACGCCCGAGCAAATAAAGGAGAGTGATACATTGGGTTAAGGGTGGAGGGGTTTTTGTTGCTGAACCTGAAAGTTTTGCAATTTGTTTTTACAGTCAAGTGAACAAATCACTAACAGCAAAAGACTGTTTGTGTTAATGCATGAGTGCAGTTGTTCTTCACCGATCCTTCTATCCTTCATATTAACTCTTTTTCCTGCTACTGACAGTTTTAGAGGGAGGGTGAGCAAACTGGGCAAGGATAATCTGATTTTATATCCTGTTACATTAAAAGGGGAAAGCTCTCAGACAGCATGTGTGAACCTTGTGCAGGGTTATTTATAGAAGATATATCTGCTCCTTGGGGAAACAAAGAAACCTTTTCAACCCTGTCTAAAAGAGAGGAATGATCTAAATTAAAACCTGCCTGAGGGCAAACCGTGTGTAACAATTCAGAGTTTATCCTTGGACAAGGGAGCCTGTTGGGTCTGGACTGTACTCTCTTTGCACGTTGTGTAATCATTTATACTCCGTGAAGTAACTGCGAAATACCACCTTTTGTCTGATTTAGGCTTTGAGTGTATTTTCTAAGGGTCCACGGAGCTATAGATAAAGAGAGATTACATCCGAAATCCACCTATAGATCGATCAGAAGCTGTTAAATAACAGTGGTTTGAGAAGGTTTTGCAACATTCTCCAAGCCCCCTCTCTGCCACAGCTGCTACCTACATAGCAGCGCTGGTGGGGGCAATGGGGACTCCCATCTTAGCAGCTCCAGTACAAAAATTACCATTTCAGCAACAGGTGGGAACAGGGAAAACAGGTGTGTTTGCACTAAAATGCCAAACAGAGTGAAAATGCCTAACAGAGTGAAAATGCCTCTCAGGCATTCGTGGGATTCTTATGGATGATTCTATGCAGGGCCAAGAGTTGGACTCGATGATCTTTGTGGGTTCTTTCCAGTTCGGCATATTCTGTGGTCTGTCGTTCTGCTGGGCTGGAGAGTTGGGAGGGGAGGCAGAAGCAGATAACCTTCAATGGAGGGGCAGCACAAGAGGGTGCAAGAGGCAACATCCTAAATGGGCGCAGCACATCCACCGGTACTAACTGGATTTATGGATCTAGGTGCCTCTCTTCTGCTTCTGGAAGAGACTGCATTTAAATCTCTAGGCAGAACTGGCAAAAGAGAAGGTGTTCCTGCTTATTAACTGTTTCAGTGCAAAGTCAGCACTTTAAGTTAAATTTTGCATTCACGCAGCAGGGGTTGCGGACACCAGTTTTCTCCTAACACCTCTGCAGCAGGGATGTGAGACATAGCAGAGGGGCACAAGTACACATTTGTCATAGAAGTGCCAGGACTTTTACACACCTTCTTGCCCTTATGCATCTGCTGTCTGCACACTCATCTAGGCTGAGCAATGTGCTCACTACAGGCAGTCTGGTACAACAGCTTCTTCCAGCTCCTCCAGAGCCAGAGGGCCTGTGAGTCAGTGTTCATCCTTTCTTTTGTCCTTCCATGCAGCCCCAGGCTGTCATTTCACCCTTCAGATACCTATCTCGACTTGATGGGGAGCCGTAATCTAATGCAAAGAAAGACCCTCTCCTGTCCCATTAGCACCGGAACTTTGCAATGGTGCTCAGACAATGAAGGGCAGGGATGTTTTACATCTCTACAGGAAAAGTCACCAAAGCTTATCTGTCATATCTGACAAAGGCAAACGCTGACAAAAAGTTTTCAAAAGTACCTTCAGTGACCACTAATCCAATATGCTTTTTTTACTAAAACCAGTGGCTAAGACACTCCCAGAGGCAGGTATGCCTTTACCCAAGCCAGCCCCCAAGATGGCTAGATCAGAGAACCTCTTATCACACAACACCCTAACACTTCCCCTGCAACTGCTGCCTGAAACCCTGAAGTGTAATTCTCCAGCTCCTGACTTCATCACGTGTTGGAGAAATTCACTCATCTTAATAACGTGAATAGTTCATACAGTTACAGAATATCATGAGTTGGAAGGGCCACACAAAGATCATGGACTCCAACTCCTGACTCTGCACAGCACAAGCCCAAAGTGACTGTCCTTCATAGGAGCAGCATGGAATATTCTTCTATTTACTGGCTCGGGAAGACTTTCTAGTAAATTGTAGATGTGCATATTTAGACATTGCACAGCATCAGCATTACAAAAAAATGAAATCAGCTTTGCTGTGATGGCAGGTTTTGAAATCATGGACTGCAGGTCCCTCACTTCTGCTCTGAGTGAGTCCTCACAGTCACGGGCGTTTTGGTGCTACCAGGAGGCTCTGCTTGGCACAAGCAGTGCTTCAAGAACAACAGGCACAGGTTTGACAGTTTCTCCTAGGAACAAATATCCTACAGTGTTACACCAGGCATGTCATGTGGTGAAAAATGCCGATTATTTTTTTATATACCCTGCCTTATATTTTGTTTTTGAAGCATCTGGTTTTGTTTTTTCCCTATGTACAGATTCTGTCATTCTTGTATTTCTGCAAGATTAAAGAATAATGCATGGACGCATTATTACTGCTGCTCTTTTCCTCCTTCTGAAGGAATTCCAGCCACTGATATTGCCAAGAAGATGGAGAGCACATACCAAAATGGCACAGAATGCAAAACATGGGTTCGCAGCCTTGAATGCTAACTGCTAAACAATTCCAGAGATGTATCCATGCATGAGAGCTAACAATATCAAGATCCTTTTTTAAGTAGGTATAAACAAACATGATGATGGAAGAATACATTTTTGTGATTTATCAAGTTTACAATAAAATGAGCTCTAAAACACTCTGACAGTACCATTGCAAATATTAACCAGAAACCTAAACTTATGGGACCTGAATCTTCTTGGCTCCCTACATTGGTTTTAGCTACAGAAGGGACATAGAAAATACCTCATGACTGTGCTTCATCAGATTTGTTATATGGACGTTCTGAGCTAAAAGTGCCAATAGCAGCAGCAGCAATATCATACCCAAATATTATCCTTACTGAATCTATAAAAAAGTTTAAATGAAGACTTCACTGAGGTCAGAATTGGATCCTTACACTGGAATATTGTTTGGTTTCAACAAAGTTGGTCTAGATTTTCACCATTAAAAACAGAGCAAGTTGTGAACTGAGAGGGTTTCCATACCCAAACTAGAAACATTTCCCTTTTGTCTTCCCAATTTAATTCCAAAATATTAAGAGCCAATGTAAGGGACAAATAAAATCACCATAAACAAATAATTATTTCTTTCAATTAACTTTAATCTCATAAGCTGAATGTTGTTATTATGTGATGTATCAGTGCAATACTGAATCAGTAATGAAATGCTTGAGGAACTGAGCCAGTAGTCAAAGGAGATTCTTCCCTGGGCCTAGCCACAATGTTGTAATGAGGCTTTGAACTAGAAAATATGGAGAGTGATGTATTAGCATGATAGCATCATGGTATTAAACATACCAAGATGCTGCTTCTCATTGCTTAGCTACGTCTGAGAGAAATGAGAGCTCATTTAAGAACTTGTGAAAAATACATAGAAAAATATGGACCTGCACAATAGCTTGGAGATGCTGTAATAAGGTAGACCTGTAGTAATGTTGCTGACATTGTAGAAGCACTTTTGAGTTTGTTATACCAAAACAGTAAAGTCCATTTAGTAGAAGAATTTTTTGCTGTTTTTGTTTTGCTTTGGTTCAATTAGACATGCTTCTGTTTCATGTAATTCAACATCAATCCTTTACTAATATTTTTAAATCATAATAACAAACAGTAATTAAAATGGACACTAATTTTTTTTGTGCATTAACTACAAAATAGTGTATTTTAGTTGCATTTAGTATTTTGATAGAATTTAGCTCTATGTGGTCTTTTTTGTAAAAACAAACACATATGAATATATTTTGACAAGTCAGAAAGTTTTGCTGTTTTTACCAGGGGAGAATGACATTTACTTTCAAAGAAAACTCATTAAAAATGTCGGGTATTTCCAGAATGAATAGCCTAATGGCAGTCTAAATGTAATTGTCTCTGCCTTTTTAATTTGTCCTTCAGAAACAGTTTTTGATTAAGAACATTTTATTATTTATATACTTCTAGTATATAAGAATAGTATATATTTACGAAATAGATGTGTTTTACATCAAAACTTCAAATTGTTTTTTTCATTCTTCTTTCAGGGCAGGACCTGTTAGAGCAATCAACTAGGTGTGCAGCCGTTCTAGAATGACTGAGGTTTTGAAGTTCAATGGCCTTTAGTCTATTAATGATTAGGATTAATTTCAATAACATTATTAAAATGCTTTTTTATTTATGATTTTAAAGTCCCTATAGTATTTACTGTTTAATTTCCTAAATTACACATTATTCAGGTTGCTTGCTCAGCAGACCTATCTCCTTATCAGTTACTGTTCTGATGGTCAGAAAAACTTGAACATTTATCCACACACATTAGAAAACTAAACTGACCTGAAAACATCATCTCCACCATGCCACAAGACAATGCTCTGTACTGAAAAATAAATAGAAGTCCTCTGCAAAAAGATGTTGGTACTTAATGAGGGCTCCTGAGAATTGGTAGTTTGGCCACGTACGCTCCAAGCATATCACAGCAATTAAATGACGCTTTTAGAAAAAACCTGCAGTGGTAGCATTCAGTATTTTTATCTGTTCTTTTCTAAGGTCATGGTTATGTTAAGAGTGTTTTTCCAGATCAATATCCTGACATGTTGGCACAACTCTGTGCAGGGCTCACAGCACCCATTAGCAAGGCTGACCTTTTGCCAGCATTGCATACATCAGGTGCTGTCATACATCCATGCTGCATTTTCACATGGCAAAAGAAGATCCTTAAGATATCTGGCCAAAGAAATCTAAATATTTCTTTTGTGGCTTGGAGTACCAAAAGTGTACCAGCTACGTCTGCAACCACTAACAACATACTACCTCCTGTTCGCAAATCCTCCTGTCGTTATTGCCAGTGTGGAGTCAGTGAAGGTGAGCTAATGGACCACTGTCTCACACACCAGAGATTAGAAGGAAGAGCAGTGACAATGTACATGAGTACTGAATTCACATGTTAAACTGACTAATTCTAGCAACCATTGCTGACAGGAAATAATAGACAAAGAGAAAATATATTAAATGTTTAACTGGTTTTGACAGCAAAGGAGAAACATACCTATATTTATTCCCTCTCCCCATGTCTTACAGACAAGCATGTACGCACATAATATTTCAAATAGTAGTACTCCTATCATTAAGAGTGCATTGAGACCTTTACCTTTAATTCTGAAATACCTTTGGAGTAATTGTTTCAGGATTCAGGAGTACCTGAAAAAGTGATCTGGCACAGCTGCTTCCACCTTTTTATTTCAAATCTAGAACAGACACATTGTACTAAGAAAGGCATGGAGTATTTTTGTGTATGGTATCATAGTGTTCATTACTGTAACGTCAAAAAGCTGTTTTCAGTCTATATGTAGCACATTCACACATGGTGTATTCTGTGATAATCATCTCGCTAGCATACACACAGTGATATAATGATATTGCTTGAAGAAATAAATCTGCAACTTTTATATTATAGAGAATTCAGAGGAAATAATTCAGCTTTTCTTTTGAAGAAGTGTTTTAGGCACATCTGTTATAAAGATATAGATGAGTTGATGTGTTATTGATGACCAGAGAATTCCTGTATCTGTCTTGTAGCACTATATCATCCAGTGTGTTGGATGATAAATAAATTATCTTTCATTAGTTTGTTATTTGAATGATAACTAAATAAATGGATACATTGTTTGGATAATAATCAAATTTTTGTATTAAATAAAAGAAATGCTTTTGCATGATTGTTCTCTTGTAGCTAGTAGGAGGGAATACATTAACTATCAGATCTATAAAGGTTGACAGTCCTTGGAATGTCTGCAGAGGGATTAGAATAATTGACAGTTCATCTGAAAGTGCACTGTGACTAGCAGTATTCCTCTTGCTGAAAGAAAGCCATTTGACCATAACAGATCCCTGTATTTCACATTTCTATTTTTTTAAACACTGATAATATTTCTTCTGTAAGACCTCCAAGATGAATATTGAATACTTCCTTTATTTACAGTGTTACCCAATTTGTTGTTTAACAGCTGGAAGAGATTCAAACTATTTCAGCAGAAATTTTACAAGTCATCTTCAAATCAGACATACACTCCATGATGAATACTACATAGTCAATACTGGTATTTGCAAAATACTGGACATGATTTCTTTATGTCTGTCTTCTTCCACATCTTTTACAATCAAAAAGTCATGAAAAGAATTAAATCAATAACTGCTCCATGAAGTCACAAAGCACAGCCTATGTGTGCAGAAACAGCATCGTCTGGTACTCAAGAGATGCCAGCTTAGCAACTGTGTCCTTAGTGCTGTTGCACTGGGGTGGGACAAGGGAAAAGGACTGTTACCTCATTTCTTAACAGGAGTTATGGATCTGACTCATGTCCATAAATGACTTGAAGATCTCCAAATGAGAACCTATACACTTAAAATGAAAGTTGTTTGAACTTAAGATGACCCAGTTGTATTTCTAAAAAGTGCTGTAGCTTTTTACAGAGTGATCAAATAGAAAATGCAGCACAAACATCAACATGCTGCTAGAATTTCTCAAGAATGTTAGTCAGTGTTTTACTATATTTACCTTTTATATTCATCCAGACTAATAAAGATTATAATAATAAAAATAATATTTTTTTTAATTGTGCAAAAGCACTGAACAAATATGTCCAAGTAGAGGGCAGTGAAAAACCATTTTAGTAATTTTAACTTAAAATTTATGCACATGGCAGAAACAGACTTACATATGACAGAACTTTAATGATAACTCACACATATATAGCTTCGTAATTTGAGCTAAAACTTCAGCGTTTATTCCCATACCCAGAAATATAATGTGTATCACCAAAATGGATTCTTTAATAAAGAGCATTAGCATTATTAGATTTTGCACAACAGATTGAATTAATCTGTTTTTCCATGTGATAGTCTCATTAGATTCTAAACACACATGTAAACTCACTGAAACCAGTATTTAGTTAACTGGTAATTCAAGCAGTCAAAATTAAACCTATTAATATATTAATTACTTTCTTGTTATTTAGTAATTTTTTTTTATATACTTTCAGGACATACACACCTTTGGACAGATTCCTGTTGAAAGAGTTTTCAATGGGACATTCTTAGAATTTGTTCATGTGATTCATCCAAACAGCACATACGGACTACTGTACTGCGAAGAGTATTCTGTAGGTAAATATTATCATTAGAATTTAGCCTTTTGCAATTAATGGACTGTTAGTAACATGCATGGACCTCCTTTTTTTTCCCTTAAGTGTTGTTTTAAATGATTTTTTAAGTTACATTTCAGTCTCATTTAAAAGTGCAGGGCATTTTTTTTATGGATAAAAGAAAATATTGTCAATTCCCTACCTAAAACACAGTGGTCCTGAATTCACTCCTGGTCCAGCATACACATACACTGGCTTTGACTGCAGCCTCTCCTATTTGTTTGCAGCTCCATTCCAGGAGCAGGGTAATCATATATATTGATGATGATAATGCAGTGCTGGAGGTAGATGACAGCAGCATTTCTGATGCTATGGGACCAAACTGGAGTAAATCCACCCTTTCCCTCCACCCCTAAAACAGTATCAGGAATACTACCTACTGCCAGGGGGTGCATATAGGTTTTCTTTATATCCCCTTCTGTTCACATCCATCTTTGACTGCTCCCACAGAACAAATCCATGCCCTTTTCACATTAGCCAGTAGATGTGCTGTTCTTGTAGCAGCAGCATTGTCAAGAAAGCAACCAAAATAATAGTTGTACAATAGCTGTGCAAAGGAGATGCAAAATGTACCTCTTGAGTGGCAGTTACCCCCTGCAAACAGAAGTTTATGAGCAGTTCTAAAAGTTTTCACTGTTGAGATTTCATTTCACATTTTATCATGACGAATTAAAAGCTGGCAGGGCCATTGGTTTCATTTAATGTAAAAAGTCTGATTTAAAATGCTTTCCTTCCAATAAATGAATTGCATAAACTTCAGCTGCCTGATTTCTCTTTACCTACTGTTTATGCGAATGGCAAAAACTATGTAAGATTTACAAGGCTGGTGCCATGGTCCGTATTGCTCCATGGTGCACTAGTTGTCAACTCCAAGGTCACAGCTTTATTAAAGGATCAAGATTTACAATAATGTTAACAAAAGCATGAATGCCTTCACAGTCACCTTCCTGTAGTTTACTTCCCTGAGGTCATCTGCACAATTTCTCCCACTGCCAAAGCTACTAATCAATAAATACTGTGGTTTCTCAAATAAAGTTCAAATGGATCTATCATGTTGCGTTAGTAATAAATCTTTGCTGTTGTTTAATATTTGCCTTGAAAAGATAGAACTCTCTTTACCTGCAGTAATTAATTTAACTTCATAACTGTCTTATTTAGTGATTAAAACCTGTTCCCTTTTTATAGACTGAGAAACTGAGGCATAAGGACGTTCTGCTGAAGACATACAAGGAGACTGAAAAGACTTGGAAGCTCATCTCTGCCAGCCTCTTGTGTGCTGAGATGGAAGGCCATGTTGCTTCTTTCCCAGAAACTAACACCAGGTTGTTGTGCAGCACCTGAGCTGAGGCTTCTGTAGTTCTTCCTCTTAATGTACTGTCACAGCATGGCTAGGGTGTACCTGAAGTTGATACACAGCTGTGGTGTGCTCCTAGCTGACACAAACATACACAAGAAAAACATTCTGCAGGCTATTTACCACCTAAGGTGTAGTTCTGTGTATTCTTCTGGCTGCACCTGCAGTGTTGATGAGGTTACTTTCACCAACTGCTGCTCATTACCCATCCAGCCTACTCAGATCTACTGGTCTGGCTTCCTGCTTAATTTCAGGAAAAAAGATAATCAATTTAAACAGTAGGGGTTTTTTTGCCAGCCTATTAACAGCTCAGCAAACCCTTACGAGCAGTGATGAGCACAGGGGAGAGGTAACCTCCTGAGCTAGCACAGCCACAGTTGCAAGAGGACATCTTTCCACAACACCTGAAATCCCAAGCCTCTCCTCTCCTGGCCAGGGAGCTCTGCCTTTTCCACAGAGTTTTCTCCTGCCTTGAAGAAGGGGCAGCAAATATCCCAGCTTAGGTGACCTAACTCTCTTTAGGCCCAAGGCTTTGAATATGCTTCCCTTCAGTGTTTCACATCTCTGCGTACATGGAGATATGCAAATTTCATCTCCATGTGGTCTAAAAAGAAAGCATGTAGGGCAGTGACTGCCTTTTGTTCTGCTGTCCCTTATTTTGCTTATGAAGATACTAGCATTAATAGCCAAAATTGTGACTAATACTGAAGAAGAACACAGAGGCAGCAGAATCACAGGATTGTTAACCTCTCATCCTCATCTGAAGAGACCTTAGTTTCAGCTTCTTTCCCTGTAGTTCCCTCTCTTCCCTCCAAACCATAATCCCAGATAGTAGTGTGGTTATTTCCTGTTGCTGCTGATCACTAGCAGCTACAAGCAGCAGCTCTGATGGATGTCTGAAGCATTTAGGCTCTCATTCAGTTTTGAAATACTGGAAGCTGAAGGCATATGTGAACCACAGGTTTTGCACTGTCTCTCCCTGGAAACTCAAATCTCAGGCTAGAGAGGGGGATCTCCCATCTAGTGTTCTGAACATCTAGCTGTGCTGGTTTAGAGTTAAACCAGTATGAGAAATGAATCCAACTCAGAATGGGATTGCAAGTCAGAATAACAATTTATTAAAAGATCACAAAAATACACTGAAACAGAAAAGGAAATGTTTGTGCCACAAAAAACACCAGATGTACAGCCCAACACAGTGGGGGACAAGCAGAGTGGAGCTCACCAACTCTGTGCTGAGCACCACATGGCCCACCCTGAGTTGAAAGTAAAAAGAAAGGTACCTGCTGGTGAAAGGGTTGGTTGCAATCTGGCGGCAGTCTCAGTCTGCTCATGGCTGTGGTCCTCCTCTGGATCTGAAGAGAACTCCCAGGCCCAAACCCCAGTTTATATCCACTTAGGCTCCGCCCAGTTCCTCCCCCAGGGCGGAGACTTAAACAATGGGTGATTTACTCTGTGAGATGAACAATGGCCTATTTCTGGCATCCCTGATGGGCCATTAGCAGACATGACCCCTCAGGTGGGTATGGAGGCAAGAGAACTTCCTTATCGCACAGAAGTTCCTAAACACCCTGCTTGTAGCCTGAGGGGTGGGGTGTGCCTTAGATAATACCTGCTAATGTGCCATTGTGAGCAGTTCGTGGGAAAAAATGGCATAGAGGGTTTAGAATACACACCCACACAGTGACAAACTGATCCTGGCTACTAAAACCAGGACACTAGCTATGGTACAGACAGCTGCAGTTCTATGGAGACATGGAAAACCAAGGTGAACATTCATTTCTTTTCAGCCCTGGCACTGGAACAGGTTGCCCAGAGAAGCTATCGATGCCCCATCCCTGGAAGTGTTCAAGGCCAGGCTGGATGGAGTTCTGAGCAACCTGGACTAGTGAAAGGTGTCCCTGCCCATGGAAGAGGAGGTGGAACTGGATATCTGTAAGGTCCCTTCCAACCCCAACCATTCTATGATTCTATAATATTTGATATAGAGCAAGAAACCAGGTTTAGCCTGGATATACTTAGACTTATAATTACAACCTTCACAAATTAATTTCTATACTCTCTACAAATCCATTTATTTTTAAAGTATTTCCAACATTTTGTCTGTTGTTCATATGCCATGAGTTATGTCCAAATGAGGTCAGTGCCAGATGTGCTTAACAGGTCCAAAGCCTTCTCTACCTGGAGAAAATTCCTTATTCTGGAAGAAAAGCACACAGTCACACCACTGAATTAAGGGTGGTTTTTTTGTTTGTGTGTGGTTTTGTTGGTGGTGGTGGTTTTGTTGTTTTTTGTCAGGATCACTCAGGACGCTGAAATCCTACCTCAGATATCAGCAATACCACTAGAACTACAGCATAAAATCACCCCTCGTACCAGGCACGGAACCACATAATCAGGTTGCAAAAGGCCTCTGGGATCATCCAGTANAGCGATCCGCCCCCGGCCCCCGGCGGCGCCCCGCCACGTCCAGGGAGCGGGGCTGGGCCCTGCTCAGCCCGCCGGGGCGGGGCTTGTCCCTCGTCCCCGGTCGTGCCGGAGAGGCCCTGCCGTGTTGCCATGGCCGAGGGGGCCGCGGCGGCCCCGGCGTGCTTCAGCGAGGAGGATTTTTACTGCCCGGTGTGTCAGGAGGTGTTCAAAACGCCCGTGAGGACCGCCAACTGCCAGCACGTNTGGTTTCCTTAAACGCCTCCAGCGGTGGTGACTCCACCACCTCGCTGGACAGACCATTCCAATGTCTAATCGAGCTTCCTGGGAAGAAATTCTTCCTGTTGTCCAANCCCGGCCCTGCCCCTGCCTTCCCTCGCCCCCTCCGCCCTGCGCGCCCCGCTCGGACCCTCGGCCTGCAGCGGCCGGCGCCGAGCCCGGAGAGCCCCGTGCCGCCCCGATCTCCCCTCGCCCCTTTCTTTTGTAGCCGACGAGGAGCCGAGGCTTAGGGGGAGCCCCCCCGAGGCGGGGGCAGCTCTGCTGCACCACACCCCCAGGCCAACTCGCGTCTTTTAACTTCGTGGTTTCCCCCGTTCCTTTTCCAACAAGGGCTGCAGTATGAGTCGTTCTCTCTTTTCAGTTCTATTCAGCGGTGTTTTTTTCAGAGCCTCCCGTGGCGCAGCTTGAGGCCATGTCCTCTCATCCTGTCGCTGGCTGCCTAAGACACCGACCCCCACCTGGCTACACCCTCCCTTCAGGTGGTTGTGGAGAGCGATAAGGTCCCCCCTCCCCGAGCCTCCTTCTCTCCAGGCTGAACACCCCCAGCTCCCTCAGCCGCTCCTCACAGCACTTCTGCTCCAGCCCCTTTCACCAGCCTCACCACCGCGCTGGGAACGAAGGGGAAGTGGGGGGCGGACGCGGTGTCGCTGTGCACACGCTGGGGGCCAGGGCCGCAGCCCGGGGCGGGCGGAGCGGGCCATCCTCCCGGACAGGGCCGTGCCGGGCAGTGATCGCCATGGAACCCCCGGCCCCGCCCCTGACCCTGCCCCCCCGGGTGCCGCCGGGAGAGCGGCCGGAGCTGCCG